>MNCI01031157.1:22772-80614 GCA_015680685.1 Gnetum montanum
CAAGCCATCTCACAAGCAATCGTTCACAATTTCTTCTTTACAAAGCTCTTCTCAAGACTCAAAGTGTCTCCAAGTGAGAGCCCAAGTGATCCCAATGTCTTCTCAAAAGTGTGATGTATGAGACCCCAATGTGATGATGATATGTCTCCCTTCTTTCTCCCCCTTTACCCTTGAAGCCTTTTTATAGGGTTCCAAGCTAGGTAGGAAAGTTACATATTCAAAATATCTCACCTAACTTCTCTCCCAAGTAACTTGGCCAACCAATTGGAAGATTATTTGCCCAACAAGTTAGGAGGAAGTTATGTAGTTAGGGAGTTAGGAAGTTATACATGAAATTAGGATAATTTTATGCTAACTTTCATATTTATATTAAATGTGATTAGTATTTATATTAAATGTAAGGTGATATTACAAATAAATATTTTAAATATCAATATTGCAAAAAATTTATGGGTAGTAACTTATATATAATAATGTTTTAAAATAATGTCTATGACTTGGGGTAATTAAAGGCAAATTTCTAAACCAAGGCTTTACACCATGAGTACTTCACACTATGGGTATATATCTATCTATATATATATGTTGGTTAATTTGGTTAATTTGTGATTATTTTAAACTTTTATTTGATGAACTGCAACTCCGGTTTACCAGCATTGGCCCAAAATATCTCCTGACACCTGTCTTGTTGTGCCTTTGTGTCTCTACTGCCTTATTTCGTGGACTGGTATGCAACATCGGAGGCATCAGCATCGGGCATGGCTACTATTTTCGGATTGCAGGTTCCAGGGCAAGTAAACTTATGATTGCCATTTTTTAACCGCCTGGAAAAATTTTGACATGCATTCTTTGAGAAAACCCAGGCCTGTTTGGCAAGGTTGGAGGCGGAACTCGAAACTGAAGATTTTGCAACTGTCTTCCTTGTCCTCTGCTGCGACCGCATGTTGTGTTGGTGCCGCTACCATCATCGCAGCCCTCATCTCCCTTAAGTCACCCGCAGCAACCCTCGGCCAGATCTAGATGTGGCCGAGGCCATGGCCCCACGCGCGATAGAGACCACTACCTTTCTTCTTCTGCTGTCGCCGTTCATCCGCTTGCCACGGCCGCTGTCTCATTTCGTCCATCGCACACCATCTGTCCTCCACCGATGCACAGTGGAGCAAGGCCCTGGTATTGACTCGCACGGTGCAGAAATCAGTAGGGTTTGGTTACCCTACTCACGCAGAGGTTTTTGTATTTCTGTTTGCAGAGGCGGTGGCCAACGCTGCTTATGGTCCCAAAAAAAAATGAAATGTTGATGTCTGCTTCTCTTTTTTTAAAAAAAAATAGCTTCTCTGAATTACATGGCATGGCGCTTAGCAATAGTATGAACCTTCATCCGGTGCAGATCATAATCAGAGGGCTCAGCACTGGGAATAGATCTCGGGCTCGCGGTTCTCTGGGAATTTTGATTTTCTAGAACGCGATGAATTTTGATTTTTGGAAACAGGAACAGTTTATGTTACCTTTAAAAATTTAAATGATAAATTTATAATTCAAAAGTAAGGTGAAACAAAGACTCTAGAACCCTTTTCATCAAAATATGAATTTTCCTACTGAATTTGTGTTGCTGCAGAGGTTGCTTTCCGGAATAAAATGGATACAACACAAATTTTACTTAAGATGCCCTCTGATTTGTTATATCTTTATATCATATAAATGGTAAATTGGGCTTCTTCCATTATCCCACTATGTATAGGAAAACATTTTTTATAAAGTAGAAAAAAAATGCTACTTATTCTTTTTCCTCTCAAACCCAAATTTTAGCCACTTCTCCAAGAACTTTTAACCAATTTAACCTTACTAGCCTGCTCCATGAAATGGCCAAATGTGCCAACAGGGAGAGCATGGCTAAGCACCATTGATGCCAGGTTGGGGATTTGAGATCTTTCCTTAGAGATTTCCAAGAAAAATGAATTTGGAAAGATTGAGAAGAAGAGAGTTCCATGAATCATGTATAATGATACAAGGTACCATTGCATGCAAAGACTATGAACCATCAAAGGTACATCACTTCAAGCATGTAATTAGTATGCTAAGATAATAGAAATTTTGAGGTGCTTATATGTAGTAGCTAGTAAACAGGAAGGTACCTAGTGGCTTGACAATAAATAATGAGGCTAAACCAATTATATGCATGGAACCAACTGAAAGCCTTACTAGCTCATATATTGAAAGCATGAACAAGTTGGAGCAGCTTCATCGTCAACTCTCTAATGTGCAGAGTGAAATTGATTGGGGAGAGTTGGAGATCCTTAAAATTTTTAAGAAAGAGCCCCTTAAGTTAAAGGCTCTACCAACAATGATGGAATATGAATTTCTAAACAATGGTAAGCCAGTAATTATCAATGCCACCCTTGCTCTTGCATAAAAGAAAAAATTGTTGGAAGTTGTGAACAAATCGCCAATAACCTTCACCTAGTCATATCATGAGCTAATAGGAATTGATCCTAGGATATGGTAGCATAGAATTTATATAGACTTCTCCATAAAACCAAAGATTCAACCACAAAGATGCTTAAAATCAAAACTCAAGCAAATTATCAAGGATGAGATTGAACAACCCCTCAAGGCTAGGTCATTTATCCTATTCTAGATAATGAGTGGATTAGTCCACTTGTTATTGTGCCAAAGAAAGGATGAAAGTGGAGAGTCTATATAGACTTTTAATTGTTGAATATGATAGCCTACAAAGATCCTTTTCCATTGTCATTTGTGGACCAAGTATTGAATATCGTTGCAGGGCATTGTTACTACAGCTTTCTAGATGGTTATAGTGACTATAACCAAATCTAGATTAAATTGGAGGACTATGCCAAGGTAATATTCAAAAGTTCTTAGGGAGACTTCCACATATAGAAAGATGTCCTTTGGCCTATGCAATGCTCCCACCACATTTCAATGTTTGATCCTAAGCATCTTTCAATAGTAGATTAGTAGTGGGGTAGAAGTCTTCATGGATGACTTCTCTACCTATGGGGTTACATTTGAGTAATAATTGGATTGCCTTAAGTGCTTAAATAGTGTGTGGAGACAAACCTAAGGCTCAATTGAAAAAATATCTACCTCATGGTCCAAGAGAGAATTATCTTTGAACATTAAATTTCAAACAATGAGATGGAGATAGACCTAAAGAAAATAAGGATCATCCAAGGAATAACTAGATAACTAGAAATAGTAAAAGATGTGAGGTGATTCCTTGGCCACACTTATTACTATAGGTGCTTCATAGAAAACTTCTCAAAGATTGCCAAGCCATTGGTGAAGCTCATAAAGAAAGATGCACTATTTGTCTAAACTAAGGAATATGAGGACACATTTCAGTAGTTGAAGCAGAAACTCATAGAAATCCCAATTCTACTAGCACCAAATTGATCTAGGCTATTTCACATCATGATGAATGCATTAAATTATGCATTGGGAGCCATGCTTACATAGATGAATGATAAAAAATGTTCATATTACCACCACTGAAAAGGAACTCATGGCAATGGTGTACACACTAGAAAAATATAGGCACAACATGATTAGATATAATGTTTTTATGCACACCAACCATAATGCCATCTAGTTCCTGATGAACAAGTTAATGGCAAGCCCCCAGGACATATAATGGTTGATGATCCTCCAGATGTTGAGATGGGGTAATAAGGAAGATGAGAGCACACTATCTGATCAATTTCTTGATGAACTCCTCTTTATTGGTGCTATTAATTCTCAAAATCCCAAATAAATAAATTTGTACGAGCACATCCCCTCCTATCTACTCACACAGGAGATGCCATAGGAGTGGGACCACAAGAAGAAACAACAATTTCTTTATTAGGTCAAACACTTTATGTAAATCAATGATAATCTCTACAAGAGTTATGCATATGGCCTGGTAAGATGGTGTGTTCCTAATGCAAATCAACTTAGAGTCATCGAGGATGCACACAAAGTTATTATGGGGACCACTATGCTAGGAGGAGGACAACCATTAAGATCCTCATAGCAGGGTATTATTGGCCTACAATCTTCAGGAATGCCCATCACTTCTTCCATTCCTATGATAGATGTCAACATGATGAATCAATGACTACATGCATGGAAGGGCCTCAATAATGGATCCAACCATTGGATCCTTTCAATCTTTAGGAGATTGATTTCATGGGGTCTATCAATCCAATGTCAAATGAAAAGGCCTGCATCACCATGGCTATTAACTATTACACCAAATGGGCTGAAGCCACTGCCATCACCAATTGTTCATCATTTGTGTGATATGATTTGTACAACAAAATGTTTTAAATAGTTTTGCTATGCCACAAGCATTGATTTTAGATAATTGAACACAATTTACTGGTGCCACTTTTCAAAAGCTCATGCAATGCTTGGTGGTTGAACATAAATTAACAACTCCATACCACCCCCAAGGTAATGGTCAAGCTGAGGTTACCAATAGGGAAATTACCAAGATACTAAGACATCTAATTAGTAAATATAGGAAGGGCTAGAGTAGTAAACTTAATGATGCTCTTTGGACTTATTATTCAATGTGAAAACTTACTATTGGCTATTCTCCCTATGAGTTAGTGTATGGGAAAATTCCAACTCTTTTCATGCAAGCTAATCTCTATACACTTTCAATGCTCTGTGACCTTGATTTGGCTCTAAGTCTAGCTCAAAGAGAAAGACTGATGAATCTTAACATGCTATATGAGAATAGATTAGTGGTCCTGTCATTGAATGAAGTGCAAAAGGTGCATAACAAGCAATATCATGACCTTAGAATAAGGAAAGTCAAGTTTCAACTAGGAGAAAAGGTGCTCTACTGGAACCCTCTGCATGTACCTTAATGTACTAAATATCACCATGGCCCTAGATGAGAAAGTTTGGCCCTTAATGTACATCATATATGAAACTTTCTCATCTAGGGCCATGATGATATACCATCCTATTAGTCAAAATAATAAATTACTAGTTAACTTCAAATAACTTAAACTTTTCGTAGAGGCTAGAACAACTAGTGGAAATAATGCCTCAACTGATGGCCAAGCATGCTCAATCTTTCAAGTTTCTCCCTTCCAACTCAGTCATGGGGGAGATGACCATCCATGCTAAGATCCTACAAGTGGCTTTTCAATTTTTCACTTTTTTTTTTCATTTTACATTGGTTTTCCTACGTTTTTCATTTTTTTGAACATTCTACACTTTCTTTTATATTTTGATTTATTTGGATTTCCTTACATGTATTTTTCTTTTTTTTATTGGCATCAAGACTTTGGTGTCAAATATAGATGCTAACTGATGATGGTTCATTAATTTATATTGCTTATAGTAATTTATTAATGACTAGATTTCATCTTTTAACATTGATTAATGGAATATTGCTTTTTTCATGATATTAGGTAGTGAGCTCATGCCATCTATTCATTCCACTAAAACTCTATGATGTTCTTGGATTTTGGAAGCATGAGGTCCTTTCTAATAACTTTGAAAGAACTTGTGATCTATGTGCTCTTCAGACTTGGAACAAATCAAGGGGAACTGATAAGGATGTGACTTCAAGAAAATTTTCAACTTTTATACCTACCTAACATCTAGAGTTGTGTGTGTATTCTCATTGATTCCTCACCATTCCTAATGTCGACTAATAATAGGAAGCAATGTCTTTTCATGGTGTGGTTCCTATGGAAAGAAAAACATGGGAATTCAAAGCACATCCCTTAGAAGAAATAATGGGCTACATGCATTGGTTATGGGGCTGGAAAGACATGTGACCCATTCTTGAAGGCATCCCTCTAACTAAGATCCTATTCACTTCACCCTTTTCTTTTCTTCTCTATTTGGAATGGTGAGTGATCTTTGTGGATGTCCATGAGCTCTAGGTGGTCAAATGGTCTCAACGTGTCGATGCAAAGTCACTAGAAGTGGATGGTCTTGATCCCAACGAAGAATGTGATGTTCCCAAGATCACCTTAATTATGAAATTTATAAGGACTTCATGTGACTGGAATGAGGACCTCCATTTTATTTTCTCTCTCATCATCATCACTTTAATCCATTTGCGATCTCATTGCATGTTGACATGTTTAATCAATGTTTCCAATTTGATATGTCTTCATTCTTTGGTTAGTTCATGGATGATTTGATTTTTAACAATTGATGATCATTAATCATACTTGGGGCCTACAAAATCCTTGGTATGAGGGCATGTAAGGGCATTAGGCATATGAGCCTGCTATGGGGAGGATCCACTTGCATACTCTTTGGGTTGGATGGTTAAATTTCTTATCCCTTAGTCAGTTGGCTTTCAAACCCATTATTTTTCACCATAGAAGATCTAGTTTATGCACTCCTTGGAATCCAATCTCCACTCAAATCTCCTTTCCCAATACATTTCAAGCCCTCTTCAATGATTTGTCCTTAATCTAGGCTTTTTTGGATTCCTCTAGTCCCCAATTTTCATTACAAAACTCTTTTACGATCCTTAGTTTTTATATGTGAAAAGTTTTTATCTATGGCTATGTCAATGCATCTCCATCTACACATCCTTATCAACATAGGGGAAAAATACTATAAATACATGAAGAGTTAGGAAAATTTTCACATTTTCCCCATAATGTAAGGGGATTTTTTGCCATTTTCAAAGGCCAAAACCTTCCCAAAGCCATAACTTTCTAACTGCTTGTTTGAATCAACTCATTCTTTGACCCTTGAGCTACCAAAGATGAGCTTTACATCATGGGGATCACAGACCATAGGCTTATGATTGAAATAATTTTCAAAATTTTTCTAACTTCCCAAGGTTTAACTAATAATATATTTTTAAAATCACCAATGTACACTAAGTTAAACCTTATCAACAAATTGAGTAGCTAAATGAATAAAATAAGCATAAAATAATCCATCCACCATGATTAAAACCATCTTAAGTGTAGCTTGCCCAAATGCGAAAAGATATCAAAGGTATTAATGGTTACACATAAAATACTAATCTTAAATGATGCCAAAGAGACCACAGGGTGAAGGGCCATCCCAACCAAGGGAGAAGCAGCTAAGAGGAGGAAGGGACCAACAACCACAATAGCCCCAAAAAGGTGAAGCAGAAACACATGCAATGGGACCTCTTCAAAAGGAGTCCATAGTGGAATCTGTCCATCAAATTTCCATAGGGGATATAGGCCAATCTAGGCAATATGAGGTGCTAAGGCCTAGGAAAAATTTGGAGGTCTCTTTGAAAGAGGCCTACCTTGAGTGAATCCATTCTAAATAAGTCCAATGTTCTATTCTTCAGGAACTTAAATTTGGTAACTTCTTGAACTTGGCATCAAAGGAGGTTAAGACTCAACTGTAGGGGTTTCCCATGTGGCTCATCCCCACTTCCACCAGGGAGTGGTACCTAGGGAAAACCTATCCTTCTTGGAACAACTGAGAGGTAGACAATACTATCAAAATCAAAGACATCAACTTCTCTTATTTGATTGAGGCCATTGCAGAGGCATTCAAACTACCTAAGATTGGGGCAACATTGGTAGAGATCCCCACAAAAGTAGATATAGAAGCAAAGAAGGAATGTATTAAACAATGCTATGGGGTAAGTCATAAGGAGTATGATGCACTAACCAAGGTAGAGAGAGTCTACTTCAAGATTGTAGTCTACCACCTAAACCCAATGGTGAGGCCTAGCAAAGTCGTTGTCTTCTTCACTTGTGCATGCACCACTCTAAGTGGAAAATTTCTCATCAACCTCCCTTAGCTCATCTTCTTGGAGATTGATAAGCATTTCAAAGAAAACAAGCGAGGGAGGAAGACACTCCCCTCCCTATGTCTAATTAAAAAATTTTGCATAAGGGGAGGCATAGCTCATTATGATAATGATACTATGAGTCATGCTTATGATGCCTCCTAGTAGGAGATTATGAAGGAAAAAGCACCTGCAAAGCTACTAGAGGAGGAGTGACCATCATCACCACTTGCTAAAGAGATAACATTAGAGGCTCATCCCACTATTAAGAGCACGAGGAAACTATGCAATTAGCTGATGTAGTAGTAACAAGGTGAGGTGAGTGATGGGGAATCATTAGTCTAGTAACTAGCATTGAGCCATCTTAATGAAGTCACCACAATAATAAGTTGGCTAGAGGAGACTACTGCACTATTTTCCATCCAAAGAACACAAGGGCCTACAAGATTAAATCTAAGCACCCAAGAGGTTATAGTGTCCATCCCTAGATAAGAAGAGTTTGTTTTTTAAATCTCTGGGAACACCACAACCTTCTTAGTGCACTTGGAGGAAGATGAGGAGGCTACTATCTTGGTGATGCAGCACTAGAGTTAGGAAATAGTGGTAGAGGTAATGGTCGACAGAGTGGCCAAAGCACTTAATGCTCTTATAGTGGCCATGCCAAACATTGCTGCACTCAAGGATGTGCATGCTTTCATAAGAGTGATGAGTAGGAGGCTAAGAATACCCCAACATAAGGAAGTGTTGGACCAACTAGTGGGAACCAAGCAACCACTTTTGGAGATCTTTGATCTCTTTCAGAAAATCACTGTAACCTAGTCAGAGCTATTGGAAAAAAATGGAAATATCATCATAGTAAACACCCAACTTGAGACAACCACTAATGAGAACCAATGGTTGGCTACCAAGGTTGTGGAATTAAGAGCCTGCTTAGTTAATCCCACACTTCTTAGTCAATCAATCACATGGGATGAAGCTTTCTTGTAGCTTCAAAACCAATTAAAAGAGTCTAAGAATGCCAAATAGATGATGGTCTTTGACACATCCTTATTAGAGGCTCTTTCCTTCAACACTAAGAAGGACTTGGTTCAAGTTCGTAAGGAGAACTTGGCCATAACCAAAGACATTCATCACCTGTGTAATGTTGAGGATCAAAAAGATCATCTCGTTGAATTTGTAAGACAATAGTAGGAGTAGCTCAACAAGGTGAACATTATTTTGAGAAGGTTGGTAGCAGAGAATAGAAATCTATCAATGAAAGAAGTTTGGATGCTTCACCAGAGAATAGCCATTGAGATAGATTCTTAGAAAAATGAAGCCATTAAGTTTGAACAAGTCAAGAATCATTACAAGGACCAAGTAGGGCTCCTTAAGGAGATGAGTAAGAAGGAGAGTAATTTGACCAAGGCCAAGATGAACGAGATCCCTTAGCAACTCCAATAAAGAGATAATGTATGGTAGCCAATCTTTGATGGTCTAAATGCCTACAATAAAGCAAAGATTCACCTAAAGAAGTTGTAGATCGAGAAAATGACATAATATATGGAGCTTGCCAACCTTTGCTATGCAAACTTGGTGATATTGGCAGCTAGTAGGCCAAGGTCAAAATTGGAGAAGTAAGTGGCCAGTTCATAAGCCATCTATGAGGCCAAGTTCAACCTTCATAAGGACACCAAGAAAAAGCTAAAAGTAACTAATGCTAAACTTGAAGTTCTCAAGAGCCAATTCACAAACCAACAATTGATTGTTGAGAACCTAGCTAAGAGGATGAATGACTAACATGAACTGTAGAACCTTGTAAAGACATTCGATGTGGAATATAAGCAATTCATAATATGGTTTTCCTATGTGAAGGAGTTGTTCCCAACAATGCCTTGTCTGTGGAACACCCTCATACTAGCCCACATTGGTTAAGCCATGTGGACTATGTACGACCCATGGAGCAAGCAATAGAAGATAAAAAATCATTACTAGATGCTTTTTTTCTTCCATTAGAAGTAGCAATTGTAGTGGAAAAGCCATAGCCTTAGCCTTAATTGCCACCATGATGTGCATTGGAAGCTAGTGAAGTTCCTTTAGCACCCCAAAAGCCTCCACCTCATGGCACTATTTGATCTTCACTTTGTCTTTAGCAATTAGAGGATTGCTATGGGTCATTTTATTAAGGGTATCCAATTTTGTTATCTAGGACATCCATTTTTGTCATTTTAATATATTTGTATAATTTAGCACTCAAAGTTAATTAGTTAGAATTTGTGAGTAAATAATTTCGTACCTTCCCAATTTTGTAGAAAGCTTGATCCTATTTTTTTCACTTAAGAATAAGTTTTCATTCAATCATGGGGGTACGATGAATCATCCAATAGGCTACATCCATGAGCATGCGTTGACATACAACTATGTCAATGCATGATTAGATGCATTGACACAGTGTTTAGTTTTGCCTATATAAATGTGTGTACCCACAACATTTATGGCATGTTAAGTTAATAGAGTAGCTAAGTTCTTGTAGTTTTCTTCCACCAAAGTTAGAATATTCTTTGATTACCTACAATAGGACTTAAAGGATTATACAGATCCTTATTCAAACATCAATGTACCTAAAATCGTTGATGTGCTAGAAGTAAAGACAAAATTCTTAGAATTTCTTGCAGCACTTAAGAATAGTTTATGTTTTCTTTCATGCACTTTATTGCTTATGCATTTTATATTAATGCCCTTAGCTAATGAATACCCTTAATAATAACACATAAGTATGACCATCTCGAACATAATGTTAATGCTTGGTAATTCCAGTAGTGTTATCACTTGGTTAGCCTAGTAGCCTAACACTTGGTAACCCAGTAGCATTTATAACAAGTTCAAGATGTGCATGGAAGGTGGGCCCAGATGCTTATGTTAGGATAATTAGTTTAAAGCATTAGATAGTTGATTAGTTAATTCACAATTAAGTACCTTTGTTTACACTTAAACTAAATCACGTAAAATATTAAAAATATAAATAAAAATCATGTGCCTTAGCTTACACTTAACCATATAAGTGAACTTACACAAGTGAAGCCAAGAAGACAATGATCATGTTCCTAAGTCACTATCTTTGCCCATCAGTGCATTTAGGAACTAAGTCCACAAAATTTGACCAAATTGCTAGTGCAACGCTTGTGATTCATGTGGTTGGGCACAGGGACTACTTGCTACTCATCAATCCAATAGTGAGCAAGTGAGGATTAAGAGAGGACAAGTATGGCCTCTAAGATCATTGGGAGAGTTGTAGTTGAGCTTGGTTCCTCATATTTGATGTAATTTTTTTCTTTGTAATTTGAAGTCTTCTTAATATAAGGAAGATTTTTTTTTCATTTCATTATGTTGTTTTTGTTTTCTAAGCTAGATTTGCTTGTAAGTTGTGGATTGGTTCCTATTGGGATCTATCGAGGTGCCACCCCTACACTAATATCTATTTTGAATTTCTTTGATTTATTAAATAGATGCTATATGAAGGATCCTATGTTAATACAATTTCCTATTTTCTCACCATTGCACTATATAATCTTTCACTAAGTTTAGTGCAGGTTCCATTATCTTTAGCTCTATGATTTTCTTTATCCAATGCCTTCATGAAGATATTTGTAACTTGGTTGACATTATTATAATTGTAAAAGTTTATGATGTTGCATTTTTTACAAGAAGATTGGACTAAAATTATTATAGTTATTGTGGGTGAATTTTTAAAACTTAAGTCAAAGTCTTTGTTAAAACATTTCAAAAAATTTATGTTGGGCTATGACATGCATGTGTTGTTGTACCATACTAAAACTCTATTGTTGATACCTTTGCTATGTGTTGTTTCTTTGAAATTCATATGATCTTATAATTAACAAAGACAAAACAATGTTTGATATAAGATGCAAGACATAAGTAACTTTAAAAGTAATATTGATGTGATTTTGCTAATCATATTTTGTTTTTAATATCTTCTCGATAGGTATTTGTAAAACTAGTTGATTGAACTTTGATAATAATAATAACAATCTGTTTAGAGCATCCCAAACATAATAAGTAGGAGAAACAATCAACAATGATAATGTAATTGTGAGTGACTGTTGAGTAGTGAGGGGGATTCACAACCCAAGCTTAAGTTCTTATATTTCGAGTGCTAGATGATTGAGGAGCACATTCTTTCGCCAACTGGTTTGTAACAAATACAAATACGTAAAAAAAATAATAAATTAAATTGTTTCAACATGTATGAAATTGCGAAGCTCTTTCAACATTCAGAATTCAGAATAGTAGTAACGATGAGTCATGACACGTGTTTCATGGAACACAGTTGGCATGAGGCACCTGCAGAACGGCGTGAATGATGACGGTGTGCTGGGTCAAGCAAAAGAGAGATTTGTATTAAATTATTAATAATATATTTTATAATAGTTGCGTTGTGCCTGCACTGTATCTGGTCGTTGCGACCGATTAAAGTTTTGAATGGTCAGTGTTGTTTCAATTTAAGTAGATGCTCATACAAAAAATTCTTTGGTCATCGGTTACTGTCAGATTAATGTCTTGTTTCAGGTTCACACCACCCTGGTAGCTGGAGCTAAATCTTTGTGCTCTTTCTGCAGGTAAGGGCTTCAGTCTAAGTTGAAAATAGAAAGTTAAATTTTTGAAAAATTGGAAGAACATTAAAGGTTAAAACTATACTTGCATTGCTGACAGTGAGATACTTTTATTTATATTTATTATTTCATTGGATGTATGGGAAGTGATATTAAAGGTGCTTGTTTGTCAAAGGTTAGGCTCTCTACCATGCTACACCCCTAGGTGCCAACTTGTACTTACCTAGTATAGATATAAAAGTAATCTAAAATATGAAATGAAGCTTTATTACATCTGAAGACCCATAGGATCTATTGGATAAATATTACATTTTCATGAAAAATAAAGATTGACTCTTCAAGAGCATTTTTATGAAAAATTAAAATAGACTCTTCAAGGACTTTTGATTCTACACAACCTACAAATGAGCTCTTCTCAAGAGAGTTGAATCCATTTTCCACTTTCAATTCTAAGATGACAAGAACTTAAGTGAAGCTTATTGATAACATTTTGATACTTGATGAGAATAGCAGTGGAGAGATAGTGAGCTTTCACATTTAGTTTATTAGATCTAATGTGGTGTGAATAAAATTGCCTCTTGTCTTTCACATTAGCCCACATCTGTGTTAAAATCTTTTGCTACCTAGTTTGTGAATATGCTTAAGATTTTGATGCAAGTCCTCTCAAGAGATATTCCATTTTTTCACCTTTTGCATTCTCTAAAAATACCAACCATAGTGTCGCAAATCCTCAAGAACTACTTTAGAGAATTCATTTTACCTTGAGATATGCAAGCTATGAGTGTATGTAATGAATTGGCACAAGGCTTCTACTTCTAAAGGTAATAAATTACATTCACATAATAACATTGAGTAAGATGTTTGCATTTTCACCTTTAACTCATTGAGAAGAAATTTTTTTTTGTGGTCTTTCAATATCTTTTCAAAGTTTAGTGCTAAGTCTAGGTTTCCAAACAACACATCCATACGATACGTATAGATGATAGTCTAAAAAAGTTATCTTTTGACCTTCCAAACCTAGAGTCTTAAATCCATGAACTTGTTTTTGAAAGCATACAAAACCTTAAAACCTGCTATTTTTTTCTTTAATGGACTCCCTCTACATGTAATTATTCATATAGATGAAACCCAAATATTTAAAAGAATCTACTATTTGCACCTTGGTACCTCTAAAAGAGAAGTTGTAACATTTATTTCTTATATCCCAAATGATCAATTTGATGTTATCTCCATTTACTTAAAGACTAGATGAACGACAATAATTACCTAAAACTTGCAACATGTTTTACATACTTTTTATTATTTAAAAAGAAAAAAAAGCTTTTATTATTAATTGGCTTTTGATATCTTCCACTTCTTCCTTCACATCTTCATCAACATTGAATAGTTTTGATGTCAAGTAAAATCTCTTAAGCTCATATTTTAGTTTCATGCTACAAATATTTTATAAGAAATCAAAGATTGCATATATAATAAAGTTGACATATATATATATTGTAAAGAAACTAATTATGCCTCACACACATGATGCAAAGATCACAAATATGATAAACCTAGAATATTTCTAGAATGATTTTTAGTGACTTGTAACACGAGGTATGTAGTTTTGAAAAAATGGTCATCAATAGATAGGGGTCATGTTGGTTTGGATTAGTAGGATTATAATGTGATCTAGTTGTAAGCTTTGAAGATGATGTTGAGTGGATTGCCAAGAATACTCGTGTATATCATTGCATTCAATAAATATAAAAGATATTATAATACATAAGATATAATTAAAACCTATGTTGCCACTGTGAGAGATAGAGAGAGAAAATATTTATAATTTTTTTGAATTTTATAATTATAAGAACAAACCAAATGTAAACACACATGCATTGCAATCCCTTATGGGGACAGGTGCAATCATCATGTTACAATCCTTCTTAGGGACACGTGCAACACCACATACAAAATGGAATAAAATAGCTTTTAGTCACAACCTCAATGACCCAACACCATGTTGTACATTTGTGACTTCTTTAGGCAAGGAATAAATCCTCGCAACTTAATCACACAAAAATTAAATAAATATTTTTATTATTTTAATGTTTAAGGGATTAATGGTGAAATAATGGAAAACCATGAGCTCTATTCACTATACAATATTGGACTCCACACCAACTAAATGATTTCAAGCTACATAAGCAAGGTAGCACTCTGATAAAGTCTAGTGACACTTGTGAAAGTGACAACTTAAAATACACATACAAGGAAATGAATTAACTTATCTAAGGGAGAAAGATGCTAAAAGCCAAAAAATGAAATCTAAGTTAAGACTTCGATATGCATGAGAGCTCATATCAGGTATTTATAGTTTTTGCAGGGATAAATGATGGAGGTTTATCAACGTCTAGGTGTTAATAGAGGTTTGTCAATGCAACTTAAGTTGATCCTTGTCACATCAAAGGTAAAATAGGGTAAATCAGGCCTAGAGGGGAGTCCATCAATGCATCTGCATTGACATAGGGGGTGCATCAATACAAGGTAGTCAATGCATCATCCAAAATCACACTTTGTGCCTTCAATTGTGAATAAGAGCTAGAAACCTGCAGAAGCATGCTTGAAGGATCCTAGAACATTCAAATGACACCATAACCATTCTAAAGAGCTTGGAATCATGGACATAACCTTAGCCTATGACATAAGAGGCAAGAATACATCTCGGAAGACTAAGAACCTTAACTGAAGGAAGACTATCAGAACTTAGAGCCCATCAAATCCAAAGGCTAATAGAGTAGGTAGCAAAAGAAGAAGGAGAGTTGAGAAAATGGGAAAATGCTAACGAGTATAACCAGGATCCTTCCATCAAAAAAGGGAGGTCTAATTTTACGATAATGAGGAGGAGTCACCACGTGATGAGGTGGTGCAATGAAAAACCTTGTCAATCCAAAAATCTATTTTCAATATATTAGCCAAGGTTGATAAATTATGGGACTCTTTTGATGAAAAATTCAAAATTGCTCTAAAAATTGCAGAAGAATAAAGAGAGCAAAGTAGTGATCATGATCATAGGAGGCAAAGAGAAGTTGAACATGCCTACCAAAGGGGTAAGGACAAAGCTACTATAGTAAAAGAAGTTGTGGAGACAAAATCAAATGATGATGGTGGATGTAACATTTGCCAATATGAACATCCTAAAGGATGTTGCCTTGCCGTGTCACACTTGTATAAGTCTAGGGTATATGCATTGAATCCTAAATTAGCAAGAAGATAAGCACCTAGAAGATTACCTTATCCTCAAAGCAATCCAAGGCAGTTCCACCAATAACAACAAGCTTATTATCCAAGTGGAGATTCACCACAATCATATTAGCAGTACCAACATTGATAGCATCCACAGTCATGGGGGATGCCACCATCAAGGTAGTAGTACCCTTACCGACAACCAAATCCATATGTGTACTATGTTTAACAACCCATTTCTCCATGTGACTCCTCCAGTCATGTCACCTTCCAACATCACTACTACTCTCTTGAGTATTATTGAACCCATTCTCCATCTTCCATAGGGGAGTAGTGTGGGTGCATAGCTACACTATAGCATTAGAGAAAATGAATTGATGGTAGTGGTGTTTTCCTTGAAGAAATTTAGGCACTATGTGCTTAGATACAAGGTGTTCATGCACACAGACCATAGTGTAATTTGTATCCTAATGAATAAACCAACATTGAGCCCCCATGTCATACAATGGCTAGTGATCTTGTAGGAATTCAATCTTATGATGGTAGATTAAAAAAAATTGAGAATGTGGTCATTGGCCACTTGTCTCAGTTGAGATGGGACAACAAAGAGAAGCAAAGCCCATTATCTAATCAATTTCCTGATGAGCTCCTCTTTGTCAAGGCTATAACTAAACAATTTTCCACTAAGCCTAAATGGTACAGTGGCATTCTTACCTATCTTCTCACTCAAGAGATGTCACAAGAGGTGGAGTGTAAGAAGAAACAACAGTTTCTTTACCTAGTGAAATGTTTCATGGAGATAAACGAGCACCTCTACAAGGTGTGTGTCGATGGCTTGGTTCATTGGTGTATCCCTGATGCTAATTAATTGTGCATTCTTCAAGATGCTCATGAAGGTCCTTATGGGGGCCACTATGTAGGGAGATGCATGCCAATTAAGATCCTAATGGTAGGATATTAGTGGCCAACACTTTTTAGGGATGCTCACCAATTTTTCAACTCTTGTAAACATTACCAATACAATGGTGGAATGATTGCTTGCATGGAGGATCCTTAGTAGTGAATCCAACCACTAGAACCCTTCAACATCTAGGGCATTGACTTTGTGCATCCCATCATGCCCCTATCAAATGAAAAGGCATACATCATAGTCATTATTGACTATTGTACAAAATGGGCAAAAGCAATATTTGTCATTGATTCTACATCTTTTTCTACTGCTTGGTTGCACAAAAAAAATGTTGTAAATAGGTTTGGTGTGCCATGTACATTAATTTCCAATAATGGAACCCACTTTATAGCCACTACCTTTCAAAGGCTCATGCAACGCTTAGGGGTTAAGCATAAATTAACAACACCTTATCATTCCCAAGCCAATGGTCAAATCACTAAGATCTTAATGAGAATAGTTAGAAAATATAGAAGAGATTGGAGTAGAAACTCAACGATGCCCTCTAGGCCTACCGCTCCACCTGGAGGCTTCCTATAGGCTACTCTCCCTGAGTTAGTGTATGGGAAATTGCCAACTTTTTGTATTCAATCTGAGCTTTGTACACTTTCAATAGCTTGTAACCTTGAACTTGACTTAAGTCTAGCACAAAAAGAAATATTAATGAATCTCAACCTGCTAGACAAAAACTGATTGGTGGCCTTATCATCTAATGAGTTGCACAAGGCATTTAACAAACAACACCATGACATTATAATTAGAAAAGTCAAATTTGAACTGGGAGATAAGGTCCTTTACTGAACCCCACACATGTGCCATAATGAACCAAGTTCCAAACACTATGGGAAGGTCCTTATATTATTTCTAAAATCTTTTCTTCTATGGCCATGTTGATCTACAAACCTGAGAGCCTAGATATGAAACAACTAGTCAACATGTGACAAATTGAACCTTTCCATGAGTATAAGAAAGCCAGTGGTCACAACACCTCCTCAAATGGATAACCACACTCAATTTTTCAAATCTCCTCCTTCCAACTTAGTCATGGAGGAGATGGCCATCCATGCTAATCATATAAATGGCTCCTTAGTTTTTTTGTATTTTTTGTTTTACACTTTGTTATTTTTACAGCTTTTTTGCTTTTCTACTTTTTACTATTTTACACCATTTTTTTTATTTTACAACATTGTTAATATGTTTTATTTTTCTTGACTATTTTACAATTTCTTGTATATTTTTCTTTATTTTGGTGTAATTTTCTTATTGTGTTCTAATAATAACATGCCTAATTACCAATAGGGTACAATGTTATTTACTTCATGTGGGCATGTGCTATCTAGTTATTTGATTGCTAGTGTTTGGATTCTAGTTGTGAATATTGTTTTTGATAACTAAGACATGGTTTCATTTTCATGAAATATGCAATGCGTCCACATCATCCATCCATCCACAAACTCTGTGGTGTTTCCCGTTCTAGAAGTATGAGGTCCTTTTCCTTCATAAAACTTTAACGAACTTGTGGCCTTGGTAGTTTCAAGACTTAGAAAGGATTTAAGGTCTTGAACAAGGTTTGACTTCAAGGGAACTCAATACTCTTTGTACCTTTCTACCTACTTGGATGCACAAGTTTTTTCATGGATTTCTTACTATTCCATATCAACCAATCATAGGAAGTTGAATAAGTCTTTGCATGGTGTGGTTCCCATTCTGAAAAAAAATGAAATGATGAATGATGGGAATTCAAAGCACATCCCTTAGACAAAATAAATGAGCTACAAGCACTAGATATAGGACTAAAAAGACATGTTACCCATGCCTAAAGATCCCCTCTAACTAAGGCCCTTTCTCACTTCCTGCTTCTCTTTTCTTCTTAACTAAGGAATGGTCTTTGATCTATAGGAGCACTCTTATGTCTTAAGGGGATGAACTAGTCTTAGAGTGGTGATGTGAAGTCACTGAACATGGTTGGTTTTGGTCTGGACTATGGATAGATTTTATTTAACCACAAAATTCATGAGGGACCTCATGTGACCTTAATCAAGAACTCCATTCCACTTTTTCTCTCTCATCCATCTATGCTTTCCATGCCTCACCTCACTATCGATGTTCATGTCCTTGTTCAATGTCTTGGTTTGATGTGTCAAAATTCTTAGGTAGTTTCTTTTGAGTTTTCATACTTAACTTTCTATAACCATTAATCACCCATAGGGCCTGTGGATTCCTTGGTTTAAGGATAGGCAAGGGAAACAAAGGGCATGTGCCTACTTTGGGAAGGACCCACTTGCATACCTTTTGGTTGGGATAGTTAAGTTCTTTATCCTTAGGCATTCTCACAATCAAATCCTTGTGCAAGCCCCATCGATGACATCCAATTATGCACATCTTCAAAAAATTTTTTACTGAAATCCTCTTTTTTGTTGTGAATTCTTTAACCCTCTTCAAGCATTTCATTGTGTTTGAGCTTTTCAAAATTTAATGATGAACCACTTCTTCATTTCACCCCACTTTTTATCTTCCTGCTATTGGAGATATGCTCTATGCTGTGGGGGCCACTCAAGTTTTTTTTCAAACTCCCATAAAGGTTTAACTAAGGACTAACACTAACATCATCAATCCATGAAGTTAAACCCTTTCAATGAAGTCTAATAGCTGCATAAATCAAATACTATTAAAAGAATTAATCCACCATAATTACAACCTAGCCAAGTGTAACTACCAATGAGACAAGGTACCTAAAAGCTATAAGTTACACATTGCACACTAATCCATGATTTTGCTATGATTGTAGTGGGAAGTGTGGACTAGAAGTGGGAGTGTCTTTACTAAGGAATAAGTAGCAGCAGCATGTGATGAGGCCCCTTCGTGATCATTGAATCTTCTTCCTTAATCTTTAGCTGCCAAAGGAGTTGGATGTCAGTTTTGGCTAAGGTGTTCAATTCTATTATCATGAACATCCAATTTTGTAAAAGATCATAAATCCATATACTTGGGCACTTAGAATCTATCTGTTTCATCTAAGTTAGTTTGCATATCAATCAATAATCCCATATCTTCTTAATATTTTGTAAGGGACATTTTCCTCATTTTGTTCACTCAAGAATGAGTTTTCATTGAGTTGTGGGGGTATGATGAAGTGTATTTTTTTGGCTTCTATATCAAATATCCAACATTGAAGCCTTGATATCGAATACCTAATATCGGGGGCCAAGAAGCGATGTCAAATATCCTATATCACGGGATGTGTGGTGGCCTATAAATATAACACTTCGGCATATAGTTTGGAAGTCTTTTTTTTCATAGTGTAGCACAACTCTTATAGTCTTTTCTTTCCCAGAGTTAGAATATTTTTCCAAGTGCTTGCAACAAGAGTCATTGAGTGTACAGATATTTATTCGAGCACTGTTATACCTAATCATAGTAATGTGTGTGGTAATAAAATGAGCTTTCTAATAAACCTTGTAGCACTTTGGCTAGATTAAATATTTTCTTCATGCATTCAATGTTTTCAGTAATTTTATTTAATGTTTTAAGTAATTAAGCTAAATTAAGCCAGATTAAGCTAGATTAAATAGCGATTAATCAAGCACATAAGTACAATTACTTTGAGGATGGGCATGGCTCTTGGTAATCCCAGTAACGCTTAATATTTTGTAACCTAGCAGCATTATACATGTTCAAGATGTGCATGGAAAGTGGGACCAGATACTTATGTTAGGATTGGTTAGTTAGATTAAATTAGCAATTAAATCACTTCATTTCTTTCATCCTTTATTTTAATCATCCAAATCATAAAACATAGAAATAATAAAAATCACACAGCTTGATTACACTTAACCATACCTGTGCATATCACAAGTGTAATTGGGAAGATAATGAATGACTATTAGGGTAATTTCACTTCCTATCGGCTAGTGTATCAGAAGACAAAGGGTCCACAAAATTTGACTAGATCACACATGAACACTTAGTGATTCGTATGGTTGAGCATAGAGGCATTAGCTACTCATCAATAATAAACCTCAAATAATCTCTTTCCAATAGCAACATTAAAAACATAATTGTAGAAAAATTTAGCATAACACAACAAATTCTTCCACCTATTAGGATGACCTTCACACAAACACCTCAAAATATTCACCAAGAACTTATTGACCACTTCATTTTGGCCATTAGATTATAGATGATATGAACTAGGAAAATTTAACTTTATTCCTCAAATTTTCTAAAGGGATCTCCAAAAATGACCAGGAAACTTGGAGTCTCTATCACTAGCAATATTGAAAGGAATCCCATGTAACTTCAAAACATGTTGGAAAAAAAAATTTGCAATGTGAGATGCATCACTCACCTTTTTGCATTGAATGAAGTGTACCATCTTGGAAAATTTGTCCACCACAACATAGATAGCATCATTTCTACTTTTAGTCTTTGGAATCCCACTCACAAAGTTCATTAACACACTTTCACAAGGATCCTTAGGAATTGACAAAGGCATATAATGTCCATCCACTCCTATACCTTCCTTGAATTTCTGATAGGTCAAACACTCCACAAATTTGGAGATTTTAGAGGTCATTCTAGATCAAAAATAGTATTCATCCATAACCTCTAATATCTTATCTTTGTCCATGTGACTAGCCTTGTCACCACAATGATTTTTAATCAAAATATTTTTTCCTAAAATCATAATTGAAAACAAAAATATTCTTATTCTTGAATAGTAGTCCATCTTGAATATGATAGTTCTTCCATTGGTCTTTCCTACTTAAGAATGGTTCCTTGAGGCTTCTCCAAACCTTCCCAAAATCTAAATCATGTTTATGCAAATTAGTAATATCATTCATACCTTCTACATGAGGTACGTTGAAATTCACCATGTTCATCCTAGACAATGCATCAACCACCACATTGGCTTTCCCACTCTTGTGCTTGAGGAAAAGATTGAACTCCTAAAATTTTTCCATCCACTTCATGAATTTGACACTTAACTTCTTTTGGGAATTGATAAATTGAAGTGCTTTTTGGTTAGTCATCAAAGTAAAATGCTTATGTAACAAGTAATGCTATCAACACTTGATTGCTTGAAGAATAGCATACAATTCTTTCTCAGAGACATTATATATTTATGCCTTGACTCATTCAAATTTTTTGAAAATAAAGTAATGGGTATACCTTCTTGTGAAAGTATCCCTCTAATGGCAAGCCCATTTGCATCCACCCCCACTTGAAAAAGCATCTAAAAATATGGTATTATAAGCACTAGTTTACTAGTGATTTTTTCCTTCAACAAGTCAAAGATCTTTTGAGTCTCATCACCCTACCAAAAATCTTAATTCTTCTTAAGCAAAGAAAACATAGACCATGAAATACCATTAAAATGTTTTATGAACCTTCTATAAAAACTTGCTAAACTAAAAATGATGTTACCTTCCCAACATTTTTATGTGTTGGCCAATCTCTAATAGCCCTCACCTTGGTAGCTTCCATCCAAATTTTCTTTTTAGAAATCACGTCTAAAATATGTGATCTCCCTCTTGAAGAAATAACTCTTCTTCACATTAATCACAAAATCTACCTTCTCAAACTTAAGACACACTCTCCTCAAGTGATCCAAGTGCTCATCCTCATTAAAGTTGTATACTAAAATATCATCAAAGAAGACATTACAACACTTATCAATAAAATCCTTAAGCACATCATGCATCAATCTTGTAAATGTAGTAGGGACATTTGTGAGCCCAAATAGCATCATCAATCACTAAAAAAGTCCATTTGGTATCTTGAAAGTAGTCTACCATTTATCACCAATCCTAATTCGAATTAGATGGAATACACTCTTTAAATCAATTTTGCTAAAAACTTGTCCATTATTAGGGACATCAAGGATATCATCTATCCTTGGAATAAGAAACTTGTATCTCACTATTATCCTGTTCATAGTTCTAGATTCAATGCATATTCTTCATTCATCATTTTCCTCCTTTAGCATAAGTACTACTAGAATTACACAAGGTAAAATTAACTCTCTTACCAAGCCATTCACAAGTAACTCCTCTACCTACCTTTAAAATTTAGCCCACTAATTTGATGCCATCTAGTATGCCATCTCATTTAAAATGGTAGTGCTAGGGATGACATTAATTTAGTACTAAACATTCCTCATTAATGGTAATTCATCCAATTTCCCTTTCAACACCTTGAAAAATTGCTCATTCAAGCCTAGCACACTTGTTGAAAGTTCTATCTACACAACATCATGGTTAGAAGTAATATTTGATATAATTACAAAAGAAAAACTAGCCTCATCATGTTCCTTAGCATATTCCCTCTTCCCAAGAAGAATTAAGGAACTCGTAAGTGAGCTTTACAGCCTCACTTGTTTAGTTGTCATAGGAATCAACTCATGGATTCCATTAGGTCTTATTACATTCCACACATTTCCTACTCTATTCAATTAATCACCATTATCAAAATTCCAAGGCCTTCCAAGAATTATATCAACACAATCAATTGGTAGTACATCACATTTTACAACATTATGATAACTCCAAATTTCAAATTTTAAGACACATCTCTCTCTCACCTTTTGAGATAAGTCTCTTGATAACTAATGCAACTTGTAGGGTCTAGGATGAGGATTTTTTATTAAATCCAATTTAGAATTGCCTTGGAAGAAATAACATTTTCTTGGATTCCCCCATCAATCAAAATATGAATCCATTCCCCACTAAGAAAACATCTAGCCTCAATTCAAAACAACACTTTTCCTGATGGGTGATCTCTTTTATTTATATTTCTCATAAATGCATAAGAATTCAATTTTGAAACCTCTTTAATTTTGGGAGGATTAGGATCACCTCTCTTAAGAGCTTGGCTTTATATCTTCTTTGCTTCCATGGTTTTTACATGCTTTCTTTTAGATGCCTTGTTAAGTGGACATTTCCATTACTTATGTACCCATTCTGCACATTTGAACCACTAAATCTTGAATGAGTTGCTACCTTGATCCATGCCTCTTTTTTCTTGGTCCTTCTTGGCCTTGCTCTTTTCATCATCCTTCTCTTACTTCTTTTCATGGCTACCATCCTTGTCTTTAGATTTTAACTTGGATCCCTTCTCTAATTTGGATCCTTTATCCTTCCCCTTTAAAGCTTGTTTACTTCTACTCCCAAATCCACTAAGTTTCTTTTTTGCATTAAGTAGCAAATTATAAGCCTTATCAAGGGTTTAAGGCTCATAGAATGAAAACTCTTATTGATACACTAGCTTAAGGCCTCCAAGAAAGACTGAAGCCTATTCATATTCCTTCTAGTTTACCTTAGCTTAATGGAATGATTCACAAAATTCAATGTAAAATTCCTTAACATCTTTATCTCCCTATATAAGAATTTCAACTTCATGATCATCTCTTATCTCTACCAAGATTGTTCAAATCTTCATCTCAACCTATATTTCATTAAAGGCCAATCCTCAATAGATTGATCATTTTATCTCTCATAACTTTGGGATTCTTTTTTTCACCAAGTTGAATCCATACTTCTAATTTGGATTTAGTAATTGGCACCCTTAATTAATTTGGTACCTCTTCAAAATCAAAATGCTTATTAAGGATTTTCAACCAAATTGCAAAAGCATTGGTGTTTTCTACATCTTTGAAAGTTTTTAGCTCCACATAACGAAGTCTTGCAACATTTTTGAATGCTATAGCAAGCCTTGCTTTATCTTCATCATCAAGCTTTCCATGAGAAAAAGTAGATGTTTGTGATGAAGTTCTTGGAGTTTTGATATGAGGATTTGGATTCCCTTCCCTTGGAATCCTAGACTGATGGATTTTCACATTCCCATAGCTAGAATGTTCTTCATCTTCATCTACTTCTCCTCCACTAGGCTATGAAACTTCTTCATCACCATGATTCTAAATATGGTTGGGACTTGCAGTCCTATCTACCTTAGCATTGATCTCATTGAATCCTTCAACCATTTGTTGAAAGGCAGATTTCATGATCTCCATATCTTTGTTCAAGGCTTGAATATTTCTCTTCTTAGGAGCCATTTAAAACAGACATAAAAATCCACAACCAAATTTCAAACAAGAATAAACTTAATGCTCTAATATTAATTCCTAGATTTAGGTCACCCCAATTTTCTTTAATCCTTTAAAACATACTGAATATAGATATCATGCAAGAGAATGTAATTGCTAGAAACAAGAAAACTAGCTATCTTCTATTAATGCCAAAAGAATACTAAAAATACAATAGAATTAAATCAACAAAAACAAAATACTCACACACTCACAAATATTGTAAAGCATTAGGCTTTACAACCATACACACAATCAAACTCAATTCAACATACAATTGATCTAGATCTTTTCCACACACACAAGGCTAAGACCCATGTACACAGAGATACAATGGCTAACATCACACACACAATTGACCATAGAGATGCACATACTCTCATGCAATCTCTTCCTCTCCCATGTACTTCACACACACATATGCATACATGATCAATATTTATAAATTATAAGATCAAGACCTTAGAAAAACCTTCACCATGACCTACTTGGAGATTCCTAACTATTTCCAATCTTTATATCTCAATGTTCTCGATTATTTTTCATCTTGGGACAACCATATCAGAACTTTTTGTGGTCAAATGAGACATCTCTAAGCTTGAAAATATGTCTTACTGTCAACCCTAGATTTCGATAAACATCCCCTGTCTTGACAAGTTGTCTCTTCCAAGTGATATTTGTCTTCCCAAAGAGGTCTCTTCTTAAGCCAAGACATCTCTTCTCCTAGCCAAGATGTCTTTCAAGCATTTGGGATGTCTCTTATGTTATCTCAACTCTTAGGAAATACATTTATATGGTAACCAAGATATCCCAGCTACTCAAAAACTTTAATCTTTTGTCTATAGGGATGAGAATGGTTTTGAAAGAGGTGCTTCTACACTAGCTTATTGAAAAGTAAAGGTTGATCTTACCTCATACAAATGTTAGGAAGAAAGCTAAAACCAAAAATTTTTTATGAATGCTCATTGAATTTAGAATCAATTGACCTAACATGAAAATTAATTAATGATTAGTAAATTTTGTGATGATAGTCACTACATTAAAGATAATTCACTTGGTCTTAAACATTTATGATGGATTGTCCTTATTATATCCCATTCTCCTTCCAATTGCATGATTTTACAACTAATAAGTTGTGACTATTTTGTAAAATATTATTACTATGTAACAAAGAAAAATGATTTAAAAAAAGTGTTATTTTGGTGATTATGAAATTTTTTCCCTAAATTGTAAATTAGGAATTTGAAATGAAATCTTATTATGGATTTTTTAATTATGAATTCTTTCTTAATGGCACTTTTCAAGTAGAAAAATTCACATAGATAGGTATCATTGCTACAAAATTTGGGACTCCTTACCCTCACTACAAATTTTCTAAACTTTTATATTCATAAGATATTTCATAATACTCCTATCTTGTAGCCTTTATTAGTTTCTTGATAAAAAAATTTCTTTTTAACTTTCTTCATAGAATTTGAAGTATTTATCTCCCATCAAAACTTCTTTGGCTCCTTCTTGACCTAGCACTTGCTTGTGAAATGATGATAAATTTTGTTGACATAGAATTTTTAGTTGGTTTATGCAACTTATTGAGGTTTTTTATTATGATCCATATTTTCTTAATTATTTTTTTATAAAAATTGTGTTAAATGTTTGGTAATGTAGAGCCTTAGTTAATATGTTATTTAGTAGAATGTAAAATTATTTTTTGATGTCATGTTGTATGTAGTATTATATAAATTTAGTTTAATTTTATATATAAACTACATAATGATAATTTTAAGAAATTTTTTTCCTAAGAGTAATTAAGCCATAGCAGGTGAAAAGGCATAACTAATGTTATATAACAAGTTTACAAGTATCCAAAGATTAAATCTTTCATTGACAATAGGGCTATTGCAAATGCCAAAAAGTCTTGACATAAGGTCAATCATGATGGACAATATGTACAAGCATATACTATTGTTCCTTATTCTTCTATAAAGTTTGATATTTTTTGAAACCTTTCTGTTGCTACATCAAATCCTTTATTATTTTAAGTTTCAATACAAATGTGCAAAATGATGTTAGGACTAATACCATCTTTCCTAACAATTAATTTCTCTCTTGATTTTTTAAAGCATCTTTTATAAGGTTGTACACTTGAGTAGATACTCCTAAAATTAGGAAGTTATTCATTTCCATGTTATTTTTAATACCTTTTTCTTAGTGATTGAGCATGTGATTTAGGTTTTGTTATAACATCTCCTAACCTACAATAAGCTAGAGAGATGTTGTGTAAGGTAAGTTAGAAAAAGATGCATAGTTTAATCATTGAAATCCATCCATAAAAATAACTAAACATTCTTGATTTCATTTCAAAAGAATAATTTAGGAGTAGTTGAAAACATTCATCCCTCCTATAAAATCAAAGGAATAAGAAAGAAATACCTCAATTGCAATAAAATAGTCAAGACCATGTAAAGAATACCTAGCCTATGGTATTGAATATGATAAATTTGAATATAAATAATTATAAGAAAATAGTTAAACAATATAGTAATATCCCTATAGTACTCAAAAGAAAATTTAATCTTAGTGCTTATGAATAAAAATGCATCAAATTAACAATGTCATGTACATAGGATTTTCTGCATTAATATAGGAAACATGTTCTAGATAGCAACATGTGCAATTTTACTGACATCCTTGATGAGTGATCAGTGGTTCCAATACTTAACCATATAAATCTATAATTATATGCAATAGGTTTAATCAAATTCCATGGAAGAGTTAGATATATATTTAGAGAGAGAAATCAATATATCATATGTCGCTATCTTCCTAGTCACATTCATAAGGTGCACAACATATGGTTAAACATGATTGAGACATATGATTAATGTATTATTTAACTTCATTTTAATATTAAACATAAAATATAAAAAGTAAAATTATTAATTAAATAATTAGGCAACACAAGAAACCAAGTCCTGGATGCAATGAGTACTCACTTCATCAACATATAATCATGTTGGATTCACAAGTTAGCTACTAGAAGAAAAAGTCAACTAATTGATGGACAAATCAAGTTAATTAATTTCAAGGATTATCAAGTTACCTGTTGATGGACAGTAAGCACGTTCAATACCTAACCATATGATCTACAAGTATCATGGTAGATTATGTCAAAATTTATGGAAGAGATAGGTTGTACATCTAGAAGTAGAACGGGTTGATTGCAAGTCATTGTCTTCTTAACTAAACTCATAGTAGTCCTTTTATCTTGTATGATTAAGTCTAGGAGGTGTATGATTGTTGATGTCATATCAACCATGATCAACTTCTAATTAAAATAAGAAATTAATATTTAACCTTATAATTAATTAATCACAAGAAAGTAAATCCTAAGCTAGCCTATAAGCTATGAGCATTGATTCCTCAACCAGTCATTACATTCTTGGAAATGCATGCTAACCACTAGGCTTACCAAACTAGTGCATTGTTAAGTGTACCAACTGTCTAATTGCTAATATTACTAACCTAACATGAATCTAAAGCTCAAGATTAACTCACATTCATTTTGCCAATGATTAAACAAAAACAAAATGTAAATGATATGCTATAAAAATAAGAATAAAATGCAAGAAAGAAAATGCCAAAAAGTAAATCTAATATAAGTTAAAATGTTGTATTATCATTCATGGATACATCCATGCATAACCACTTAAATAAAGACTCTAAACAACTGAATCAATCACATATTGTGAACACTTGTTGATTGGTATAAGGAATAAGAAATGAAACCATAAGAGTTCTAATATCTGTTGATTAAACTATGATCTTTCTACTATTCCAATGGGTGTATTTATAGGTAAGGGTTGACTATGGGATGTCACATATCTATGACGTAACATCATAGGATTTGTGACATCACAACCAATGAACTATGATTTTCATAATTTACAAATATCAAGAAAAGGGCTATGTTGATGTTTCATAGCAAAACCATTGCCTTAGCCTTAAGCTTTCTAATATAAGACATATTTCATTTCATTATACCCCCACAACTTACCAAAAAATCATCCTCATGTTATATAAAATGGACAAAGTCTAGTTACAAAAATGTTGGGTAACCAAAACTAGATTGACTACATAATTAACTAAATGACAAAGTTGCAAGTATCGCATTTAACAAAATTTCAAAGTGATTAGCAAAGTTTGCATCATGAAAAATTGTTAGAAATGATTGACTTTGAAAATTTGCAATCCATGTGGATAGGTCATTCACCTTTCTTCTTGAATTATTGCTAAATTAACATATTCTTTTTCTTATTGGTTTGGGGGATCTTTCGTGTTTGAAACTTATTTGAAAATCTTCTCATGCTCTAGAATATCATGTTCATGATCATTTTATTGATATTCTACTTGTTATTATATAGGTTTTTGTCTTATTTTTACCTTGGTCTCTCAATATCTTAGGTATCATCTACATTAAGGATCAAAAGATTAATGAGTTAACATTTAGTTAGAAAAATAATTTTCATATCCATACCAATATTTTATCATTTTTAAATAAAATTTTCATTCTATGACATTCTAAAATATGAAATTTATCATATGTTTATTAATTTACAGACTTGTAATTTCTACTTCCCCATGACTAAATTAAAACTCTAGTGCAAGTTAGTGTAAGATGAATAAGGTATGTTATTTTGTGTCGATAGATGATGAAACCTAATATGTCAAGTAGTTGAGTCATGGGGATATGATAAAGCATCATTTTTTCAAGTGTATCAGTTAGCTAAGATATTGTAGATGCTATATCATAGATGCTACATCATAGATGCTACGTTACATCTTCATTGTAGCATCCTTGTCGATGTGTCTTAATTAGCTACTACATCATAGATGCTACATCACATATACTATATCATAGATGCTATATTACATATGCTATAATTTAGCTGCATCGACGCACCCCCCTCAATGTAACCAAATGAGTTAATGCATCCTCGTCAATATAGTGTCTATTTTTTCCTATAAATATGGGAGCACCTGTCATGTATTTAACACCATTATGATCAATAGTGTAACCAAACTCTTGCAGTTTTCTCTTCTAATCTTAGCAAATAGTCAGTAAGTACTTGTAGCATAGATTTGAGTTAATGGTACAACATTTTATTTGAGTGGCATTGTACCTAGACACATTACATGAATGATAATAAGATCGAGATTAATTCATATTCATTATAGCACTTTGACTTAGAATACATTTACTTTCAATGCAATTTACTTTCTATGTACATAGTTGATATTTATAATTTTATGCATGTTAATCAATCAAGGGAATAAGCACAACTAGTTTCAACCATAAATACATATTCACTTAATAATCTTAGTAACATTATTGCTTGGTTCGCCTAGTAGCATGACACTTGGTAATTCAAGCAATGGGTATGTGAGTTCAAAACATGTACAACAAGTTGGGAACAAACACTCATCACCTTTAGGATAGTTTAAGATTTAATTTTATTATTAATTGGATTAAATAATTAATGTTTATATTATTATTCATTTAGTTTAAGGTCCCAAAAACATCAATAATCATATGTCAAACTTTGAACTAAACCATACACGATAAAGCTACCACTAGTCCAAGTGAGAAGACAACAACCTACAATCAACACTTAATGATTTAGATACCATATGAGTTTCATCCACAAAATTTGATTGGATTGCACATGAACACTTGTGATTCATATGGTTGGACATAGGGGATACCTACTGCTCATATTTGATGTCGTTGCTAGGGATGGTGCTAGTGATATGAATTAGTTATATTACAAATGATCACTATAAAAGTATTAACAATTTATCTTTTAGGAAATATTAATATTTTAAGCCACATACACATTATTAATTAAAAACATGTATCCTTTACATAGGGATGATAATTCATCATATGATCAAAATACTACAAGGAAAAATAATAGGATCTATATTAAAGAAAATCGAAGTGAACCACTAAAACTAGGGGTTTCATATGCTCATCTTGATCCTTACTATATTCAAGTACTATGTTCAACTATGATAGATAATCCTAGAGGGGATGCAACAAGTCCTCCAATAAGGAGGACCTCAAGGCCCAAGACCTTCTCTAAACCTAGAAGAGCTTAATCAAGAAACCATAGGGGAAGATATAGAATCCATAGTGATTCTCCTAGTTCACCATCTTCCTCTTCATTATCACCATTTAGTTCTAATGAAAATGAATGTAGGTATGGAGATAAGGCTTCAATAAGGGATTAAGATAGAGATAGAAAAAGGGATCACATATAAGATACAATATACCAAATGGAGCATAGACAAGATTATCACAATCATACAAATAAAAATAAACATTATAACTATGACATGTCTAATGATGATGAACCCTTGTTGGCTATTAGAAGAATGATATCAATTAGGAAGGCAGTCAGAATACCTCATACGCATTAAAGAGAAAGTTACATCAAATGACTTAATATAAATAACATTCCTAAATTTGAGGAAGGCTACAATTCTAATCCAAAACATCATTTGCAAGCCTTCCATGATGTCTACACCTTGTAATATATTGAAAACAAGTGGTAAAAACTTAAGCTCTTTCCTAAGATGCTAATAGAAGAAGCTAGAAATTGGCATATATCATTGGAACCAAATTCAATCCATAGTGGTCCATATTGCTTATGCTTTTCAAAAAAAAAACTATTCAATAGTATCCAATTTAAGAAAATAAATCCAAGGATGGAAGTAAGAGATTCATGAATCCATTATTACAACCTTGGAAAAATATTATTATCTATTGCATACATGTCCAGGCCATAGATTTTCTCACAATGAGTAGCTTCATCACATCATAGATGGACCTCATAACAAAACAAGGGAGACTCTTAGGATCTATGCCCAATGAAAATTATCAAAGTTAAAGGTCCATCAGATAAAAAGGCTAATTGAATAGACGGCAAAAGAAGAAGGAGAACTGTGTAAAAGGAAGAGTGTAGAGGAATATAACTAGAACCCAACTCTTCTCAAAAAGTAGATCCATATTTATGATTAAAAAAAAGAGATAGCTCTTGATGAGTTTATTTCATATGAAACCTTGCTAATACAAAATTCTATCACTAAGATTGAAGCAAGGGTAGATAAGATGTAAGATTTGATGAATGAAAAAGTTACAACCAATTTGACAATCATAGAGGAGAAGGTAAAGAAAATAGGATCAAGTGATCAAAACAAGAAGAGGAGAAATAACAATAAAGCATGCAAGGACACTTATCAGCAAAAAGGAAAAATAGTTGTAGTAGAATAGGTTATAAACTTAGATACATGGGAGAAAGATGGATGTGGAATCTATTAATATGAGCATACAAAGGACTATTTCCTAGTTATGCTACATCTGTAAGAATCTGGGACTTTTACTTTGAATTTGAAGTTTGTGGAAAAGTAACTTCCTAAGAAATTTTCTTACCCACAAGGAAATTATAAATAGTTCTACAACAAATGGTAATATCCTAGTCGAACTTCTTATCAATGTTAATACTACTATCAACAATAGTAGTAAGACTCAAAATCATAGGGGATGCCACTGATAAACTAGTAATACTCCTATCGCCAACTAGACCCTTATGGATACTATGTTTAACAAACTATTTTTCCTAATGGTTCTACTTCCCATGCCTCAACTCATTACTACTACTCTTCTAAGTATCAACAACCTACAACATCTCCTATGGGATGACCATCCCATGCCTCTCATCATCCAACACATCCTCAATACTCTCATACTTCCCTCCAACATTTATCACCATCAACAATGCAAGAAGGATTGGCATCACATTGTTAATAGAAAAATGCCACTTGCACCATGAACATACAAGTAAATGATAATGTTACTAGATGTGAGCATAAGTCTTAAAAACATCATTTCTTCAAGATAGTTTCTACACAAGTGAATAAAACCAGTGGACCTTCTACCTCATCAAGACTTGTGTAAGGTCAATCTGGTGTAAACCCCTACCTCATAAAAACAATGTTTCCTAATCCTACACAAAAGCCAACAACCATTATCACTCCAACATAAAATATACCAGATGAACCTATAACTATGGAGAGACAAAAAATTTCATGCATTGTTAATAATGATAAAGGGTGCAATTGTGGGTCAAAAGTTCAAAGTATTAACAAAATCTCTATACCAACCCACAACAAACTTGAGGAACAAGTGTATGTACAAAAACAAGTCTACACAATAGCCACTAAATCAAAATATACCTAGTGGCTCAAGAATGAGAATACCAAACCATTCAAAAGATGCATGGAAACATCCAACCTACTTATTAGTCATAGTCCTAAGAAAATGAACCTAACAGAGAACTTAGAGAAAGATATCTTACACTTTGAAAGATATCTTACACTCTAACTATACACTAAAAGAAGATGTTAAACAAGAAGACGCAAGAACCAAAATTAAAAATTAAAAAGAAAACATATCTAGACCCTCTAAAAAGAAAGCACCTTCTAGCCTAACTGAATATATGTCTCTAAATGATCAAAACCTAATTATCATTAATGTTAAATCTACTAACAAGAGAAAACTTAAATCACAAAAAATAATAATTAGAAAACTTATGGTATATAACAAAGGGAATGTGTGGTCCATTTTTCAAATACTCGCCCATGTTTTTAGTCATGGAGAAGATGCCTCATCTTGAATCAAGAACTAATAAGTACATTTTTACTTTTTATTTTACAATTTTTTATCATTTTCCTATTTCTTAACAATTTTCCAATTCTTAATATGTTTTCCATTTCCTGTTATTTTTCTTTTCTTTATCAATTTCTCTTTTCTTGAGTCATCTCCTTAATTTTTTATGGATGTCTACTATGGTTTTGTTAATAATGATGTTGCCAATCATGATGCAGAAGTCAACACCATGTGTTGGGTCTTTGTCTTATGCTATCAAGTCTATTGGGAAAATAATTGTGTAATGCAATGAGACCACATCATCCATCCTTATAGCCTTTCTAAATAAATGGTCATTATCATGAAAGCAATATGGTTCTTCTCATACAAAACTAAAATTAGCTAATGGTCATTGTACCTTAAAGAAACAAAAGATCAAGTGGGAATGGAAAATGGTGTGACCCTAAGGGGATTTATTGGATTCCCTTTCTTACTTGCTTCTTGAGGCCTACAACTCCTCATGGAACATATCCTCACTTCTCCTGTAGACTGCAAAAGCAAATGTCTTTGTAATGTGTGATTTCTATTTAGTAAAAATTTTAAAAATAGGAATAAATAAACCTCTTTGAAGATCTCTTGGAATATAAGCACTAGTTATGGGGCTGGAAAGACATGTTACTCATGCCTAAAGACACTTGATAAGCTTCAAAGCATCACATCAAAAAGCCCCTATTGACGTGGCCTTATTGATGGGCCCCTGTTGATGGGGCCTTGTTTATGTAGTGTTGCCTTGTTGACAGGGCCATGTCGACATAGTGTTTGCTACATCTACGAGGCCCCGTTGATGTATTCCTATAATAAAAACTATAAATTTTAGTTCACAACCATGTTTATGGGAGATAGAAGTCATGGTAGTAGTAGAGCTCTTGTAGTTTCTCCATTTCAAAGTTAGAATATTTTTCTGAGTGCTTGCAATAGGAGTCAAAAAGTGTACGGATCTTTATTCAAGCACTGTTGTATCTAAACCACACTAATGTGTACAATAGTAAAGATGAGCCTTTTGATCAAACCTTGCAACACTTAGAATAGATTAATGATTTATTTATGCATTCATTATTTTCATTAAATATGCAATTAATTAAGCTAAATTTAGCTTAGAATTTAAGCAATTAGTTAATTTTTTAAGCTAAATAGATTAAGCACATAAGTACAACCACTTCGAGCATAAACATGTATTTTCTTGGTAATCCTAGTAGTGTTATTACTTGGTACACCTAGTAGCATAGTTCTTGGTAGCCCAGCAGTGGATATGTAGGTCTAGGACATGTATGGAAAGTGGGACTAGATGCTTATGTTAGGATTAGTTAAAGGCTAGTTAAGTAGTTAAATTAGATTAGTTGTTAAAATACTTCATCTCTCTATTTAAGTGTCAAGAAACATAAAACATAAAATAATAAAAATCATATGCCTTGATTACACTTAACCATACCTTTGTACATCGCAACTATAATTGGGAAGATAACGAATGATCATTAGGGTGAGGTTCACCTCCTAGACAACTAGTGTGTCGGAGGACATAAAGTCCACAAAATTTGACCAAATCGCGCATGAACTCTTTGTGATTGGACAAACCCCAAGGTTAACATCATTCTCAAATTATATAATTACAAAAGCACACTAATATTTTATTTGTTTGCAAAATGTATTCTTCTCACAAGCATGAAGATGTCAAATTGTGGGTTCCACAATAGTGCAAGGTGGCATATACTCATCCAAATGAGTATGTGTCTAATTTCACCTTCATCCTACACCAGGATGAACAACTACAATGGTGTGATATGAAAGGAAACATTATAATGCTTCCTAATCAATCTGTGCTTGTGATGCTACTTCAAATTGTTACGAAGTTAGGCATCCGAGATCTTCGAGAGGAATATGTTGTGAATGGTTATGAAACTTACGACTACCATCCCACTAACACACAATGCAAGATACATCAACACTAGTAGAAGCACCATGAGTTTGGAAAGGGAAAATGGTTCACAAGTCCCTTGTTCCTACTAAACCAAGATGATAATGAAGGTCCTTTCTCGAAAGGCTCTCAACATGAAAATTTTCCACCTCTCATTACTGATGATGGGGGTGTGAACTTGAATCTACATTCCTCTATGAACAAACCAGGTTTGAGAAAATATGGCAGTCAAGGTAGGGACTTAGAAAAGTATCAAGATGATAAGAAACCTGATGAATGTGGCCATGACAACCGAAGGGGAGTTGGCATAATTATAAAAAATGTCGCAAAAGAAATAATTGTGATGGAGGTGGATAGTAGAACAATAATACTAATCACCATGTCCATAATAATCGAAGGGGTAATAGAGGACATCATCGATGACAATGAAATAATACTAATGATGAGACTTTACTAGCAACTGAAGGCATACTTAACATTGTAGAGGCAATCAAGATCCCAACAAGGTATTTGAAAGAAATTTGGATCAAGCACTTAGACATGAACAATATTCAAAAATTTGAAGGGGGATATAACTCTGATCCGCAAAATCATCTACAAGTCTTTCATGATGTCTACACCTTACAAAACATAGAGAATGACTAGTAGAAATTAAAGCTATTCCTAGGACACTCATCAAAGAGGCTAATAGTTGATTCTGGTCCATGGAGTTGGAATCTATTTGCTAATGGAGTACAATGCTTGAGTTATTCAATGATAAATACTAGATGTACTCTATAGTGTCCAATCTGAGAAGGCAAATCCAAAGTTGGAAATAGGAAACACATGAACCCTTAGATGCCACCATGGGTAGATATTATTCTTTCATACATCAATGCCCTGGCCATGGTTATTCTCAAAGGAAACAACTATGCCACATCATAGATGGGCTTAGAGTAGAAACCATAAGAACTCTTGGGGTGGAAGACTATCTAAATTAAGAGCTCATAAAATACAAAGGTTGATAGAGAAGATAGCAAAAGAAGAAGGTAAGTTTCTAAAAGGGGAAAGTTTAGAAGAATATAATAGGAATTCTTCCATTAGGAAAAGGGAGATCTGATTTTGTGATGAGGAGGAGTCACCACTCAATGAAATGGTAAATAGGAAACCCTTGCCCATCCAAAAATTTGTTTTTGATATTTTAACTAAGGTTGATAAATTATGAGAGTCTTTGGATAAAAAATTTAAAACTACTATGAAGATTGCTGAAGAATCCTAAGAGCAGAATAGTGATTACAACCATAGGAGGCATAAAGAAGCTAAATATGCCTACCAAAGAGGTATGGGTAAAGTTGATATCGTAGAAGAAGTTGTGGAGACAAACTCTAATGATGATGTTGCATGTGAAATTTGTCAATATGAACATCCAAAGAGATGTTTCCCTATGATGTCACACTTACAAGAGTTTGAGATGTACATGTTGAATCCTAGACTAGCATGAAGGCAAGCACCCAGAGGATTGCCTTATCCTCAAGGCAATCTAAGGTAGTTCCACCAGCAATAACAAGCTTACTATTCAAATGGAGCTCCACCACAACCATATGAGTAATATAAGTAGTGGCACCAACCAAAATCATGGAAAATGCCACTGCCAAGATAGTAGTACCCTTACAAGCAACTAGATCTATACAGGTACTAAGTTTAGCAACCTGTTTCTCCACGAAGTTAGGCCAACCACATCTCATTCCAACATCACTATTACCCTCCAGAGTACCATCAAACTCATTTACCATCTACTCAAGGGGAGCACCCTCAACATCCATCTGCACACACCCCTCCACTCTCAACCCACTTACTTCTTGCTCTATCCATGTAGGGTAAAATTCCCCCACAAGTGTACTAACAAAATGCTACAAGGGCTATAAATTTACAATCAACCTTCTAGCTGTGTAGTTCAGATAATCAATCTAAGAAATGACCATTTTTCTAGCCTAAAAATCCTCCCAAATCCTCACAACATAATGCAACTGGTCATCTTGTATCTTCAACACCCTCCCCCTGTACATAAAACACATTCAAGTGTCCCTCAAACCAAAAGTCACCTCAAATCCACACTCTAATGCTAATTTATGCTATTTCTAATTAGATCAAGGTTGGGAACCTTCCCATAAAATGATCTAACCCAAGAAGTCCTCTTATTTACTTGTATATTGTAGGACATTAGCAATGCAAGGATCTTCTTGATTCTAGTGCTAGTGTCAATATCATCTCCTATGACATGTACAAGGCTTGGAACCTAACACCTCTCAAGAAAAGTAATATCCATTTGGAATTGGTAGACCAATCAATCACTATCCCTTTGGGATTAGTGGAGGACATTGTAACCATAGTTTATGGGTGATCCTATTTTGTTGATTTTCTAGTGATCAAGGTTGAAAACTGCAAAGGAGAGTTCCCTGTCATTATAGGACATGTATGGTTTAGCACTATTAATTCATGAATGAACATCAATGAGCTCTTCTTGGAAATCTCCATAGAAAATTAATTTGGATGGTTCGAGAAGAAGAAAGTTCCATGCATCATGTACAGTGATAATAGGTGCAATTACGTACAAAAAATCAGGTTCATGAAAAGTACATTCATTAAGGCATGAAATCAGTGTGCACATGAAACTAATATCCAAAGGTGCCTGTACATAGTAGCCACAAAATAGGAGGGTATCCAGTGGCTAACAACTAACTTTGATAGCAACACATTATGCATGGAACCTACTAAGAGCTTAACATGTGCCTATGTCGAAAGCATGGAAATTCATCACCAAATCTTTGATGATGAAGATGATGATACCTATTGGGGAGAGTTGGAAATACCTAATAATTTCAAGCAAGAACCCTTAGAGTTAAAAGCTCTACTAGCTAGCATGGAGTATACATTTTTAAACAATGGCAAGTCAGTTATCATCAATGCAAATCTTGCTCTTGAACAAAAGGAAAAGCTATTGTAGGTGGTCAACAAATGGTTAACAACCTTTGCTTGGTCATATCCTGAGCTAACTAGAATCAATCCAAGGATATGCCAGCATCATATTTACACTAACCCAGCCATTAAGCCAAGAAGAAAGCCATAAAGGCAACTAAACCCCAAGTTGAAGTAGATCATCAAAGAGGAAATAGAACAACTCCTCAACATGGGGTTAATCTATTCCATCGTGGATAGTGAGTGGGTTAGCCCATTTATAATTTTTCCAAAGAAAGATTTTTAAGTGGCAAGTCTACAGTGACTTTAGGCAATTGAATATGGCAACATTTAAAGATCATTTTCCATTACCATTTGTGGACCAAGTGTTGGAAATTATATCTAGGCATTGTTATTATGGCTTCTTGTATGGTTATAGTGATTATAACCAAATATAAATTACGCCAAAAGATCATGCCAAAACAACATTCATAAGTCCCTGGGGGACCATTGCATATTGTAAGATGTCGTTCGGTCTATGTAGTGCCCCTACAACATTCCAACACCTGGTCCTTAGTATTTTTCAATAGCATATTGGTAGCGGGATAGAGGTCTTTATGAATGACTTCTCTACCTATGGGGCTACATTTGAGTAAGCCTTGGACTGCCTTAGCAAGTATTGAAAAGATGTGTTGAAATAAACCTTAGGCGCAATTGGTAGAAAAGCCATTTAATGGTCTAGAAAGGCATAGTAAAGGGCCATAGATTTACTTAGGTAGGGATTAAGGTAGACCTGTAAAAGATAAGGATCATCCAAGGAATTACATGCCAACCAGAGATAATCAAAGATGTTTGATCATTCCTTGGATCCATTGGCTACTACTGATGATTTATAGATAATTTCTCTAAGATTGCAAAGCCGTTGGTCAAGCTTACAAAGAAAGATGCTTTATTCATCTAGACTAAGGAGTGTGAACATGCATTCCAATAGCTAAAGGATAAACGTGTAGAAACTCTAATTTTACAAGTACCAGATTGGTCTAGAGCATTTCATATAATAATGGATGCATCTAATTATGCCTTGGAAGCCATGCTTATGTAGTTGGATGATAGGAAATGTCCATATTACATCCACTGCATGACCCGAAGCATTGTGGATGCTTAATTAAATTACACCAAAACTGAAAAAGAACTAATGGTAGTGATGTATGCTCTCAAAAAGTTCAGGCACTATGTGCTTGGATATAAGGTGTTTGTGCATACAAATCATAGTGGCATCTGCTTCCTAATGAATAAGCCAACAGTGAGCCCCCATATCATATCATAAGCCAACTGAGAATGTGATTGCTAACCATCTTTCTCAGTTAAGATGGGATAATAAAGAGGAGGAGAGCCCACTCTTTGATCAATTTTAGGACAAACTTCTCTTTATAAGAGCAATAAATGAATAAATACCTATAGAAACAACATGGTACGATGGCATCCTCACTTACCTTGTTACTTAGGAGATGCCATAAGATCTGGACTTTAGGAAGAAATAACAGTTTCTTCATCAAGCTAAGTACTTCATGGAAATTAATAGATATATTTACAAGGTGTGCATTGATTACCTGGTTCGTTGTTGTGTCCCTAATATAGACCAATTGTGCATTCTCCAAGATACTCATGAAGGCCCTTGCAAACACCATTATGCTAGGAGATGTATGATCATAAAAATCTTAATAGCAGGTACTATTGGCCTACAATCTTCAAGGATGCCCACTAGTTCGTTCAATCCTATGAATGTTGTCAACAAGATGGTGGGATAACCGCTTGAATGGAGGGTCCTCAATAAGATTCAACTACTAGAGCCCTTTAACATATGGGGCATAGACTTCATGGCTCCCATCACACCCATGTCTAATGGAAAGGCATACATCATTGTAGCAGTTGACTACTGCACTAAATGGGTAGAAGCAGTAGCTGTCACCAACTATACATCATCCATTGTTGGTTAGATTTGTACAACAAAATGTTGTAATGCTTGGGAGTCAAACATAAATTAACAACACCCTATCATCCCCAAGCCAACAGTCAAGTAGATGTAACTAACAAAGAGATTACAAAGATTCTAACAAGAACTATTAGCAAATATAGAAGAGACTAGAGCACAAAACTCAACAATGTCCTTTGGGCCTACAGATCAACATGGAATCTCCTTATTGGCTACTCTCCCTATGAGTTAGTGTACAAAAAAATTCCAATGCTCTTGATTCAATTTGAGCTTCATACACTCTCAGCAGCCTGTGATTTGAATCTTGACCTAAGTCTAGCACAAAAAGAAAGATTGATCAACCTCAATGTGCTAGATGAAAATCAATTAGTAGCCCTATCTTTGAATGAAGTGCACTAAACATTCAATAAGCAGTGACATGACCTTAGAATATGGAAAGTAAAATTTCAACCTCAAGATAAGGTTCTCTACTAGAACCCCACACACGTACCCCAGAAAACAAAGTTTGAAATGCTATAGGAGGGACCTTATATAATTGCTAAAACTTTTCCCTCTCAAGCCATGTTAATTTACAAAATTAAGAGCCCAAATAAAGTAGTTGATCAACATCCAACAAGTAAAACCTTTCCATGAGCCCAAGCAAGCCAATGCAATGAATAACTCAATGGATAGACAACCATGCTCAATTTTCTAGATCTCCTCCTTTCAACTCAATCATGGAGGAGATAGCCATCCATGCTAATCACCCATATGGTTCCTTAATTTTTCTATTTTTTTTCTTTTACACATTTTTGTGTTTGCAATTTATTTCTTTTACACCTTTTTTGATTTTAAATCTTTTTCTTATATTTCACCCTTTTTATTTTACACCATCATTAGTACATTTAAATCTTTCTTGAATATTTTAATCTTTCTTATATATTTTACTTTGTTTTGTTTGAGTGTGATTCTCAAACTTTTGCTAATAAATGTGCTTTATGCCAATAGGACATAGTGGTGCTATAGTTATGAATGGTGGTTTGTGCTTTATGTTTTGTTTCCTAATGTCTTCTTTCTATTTATAAATTTTTGTGCCGATGGTTGAGTCATGGTTTCTTTTTCATGGAACAGGCAGTGAGTGTACAACAACTACCCATTCAAAAACTCTCTGGTTTTCCTTATTTTGGAAGTTAGAGGTCCCTTTCATTAAATAAACTTTTAATAAATTGATGATCTTGGTAGTTTTCAAAATTGGGAAGGATTCAAATGTTTGTACAAGGTGTGACTTCAAGGGGACTCAATACTCTTTGTACTCTTCTAGTTACTTGGGTGCTTAAGTGTTTTCATAGACTTCTTACTGTTCCATGTTGTCCAATAATAGGAAGTCAAATAAAGTCTTTGCATGGTGTGGTTCCCATTCAAAAAGAAAAGAATAATAAACAAAAAAACAAAAAGAAAAAAAACATGGTGCGAATTCAAAGCACAACCCTTAGAAAAATAAACAAGCTACAAGTACTGGTTATGGGACTAAAAAGACATGTTACCCACGCTTGAAGGTCCCCTCTAACTAATGCCTTCTTTCACTTCCTACTTCTCTTTTCTTCTCTTTATGGAATAGTGGTTGTCTTTGGGTGCACTCTTGTGTTTTGAGGCGGTGGATTAGTCTTAGAGTGATGATGAAAAGTCATTAGAAGAGGTTTATTTTGGTCCAAACTAAGGATGGATCTTCTCAGGTCATTTTAAACACAAATTCCACAAGGGACTTCTTATGACCTCAATTTAGAATTCAGTTCCACCTTCTCCATCATCCATCTCTGCTAATCATAGTTCATCTCATTGTCGATGTCCATGTTCTTTATTTGGTGTCTTGGTCTAACATACTTGAATTTTTAGGTAGCATCTTCCAGGTTTTGGTCCTTAACTTCCATCAATGATTAATCACCTATGGGGCCCATAGACTCCTTACATTGAGGTTATGCAAGGGAAAATAAGGCATGTGCCTACTATGGGGAGGATCCACTTGCATATCCCTTGGTTAGATTCATTAAGCACCTTATCCTTAGGCATTCTTGCAATCATAATCTTTCGTACACCCATCTTCTACATCAACCCATGTGCTTCTTTACATATTTATTCAATAAATACATTCTCCATCAAATTTCTTAATTTTTAAGCTTTAAAAGACCCTCTTTAATGATTTCCTCATATTCTTGGCTTTTTTGGGACTCCATGGACTTCAAATTCATTGAAAAATTCCTAATATTTTTTAAGATATTCAAAATTCAAAATTTTTCCTCTAAAGTCCATATACAGGGCCTTGTCGATGTGGCAAAAAAATTCTATATATAGGCACAATCCCACTTGGAATTTTTTACATTTTCTCACAAATGCCAAAGGAATTTTTCAAATTTTTAGAGCCCAAAACCTTTCAAAGCCCATAACTTCTTAACCGTTTATCCAAATCACTTCATTCTTTGACCCTACAGCTATTGGAGGTAAGCTCTTTGTTGTGGGGGCCACAAATGTACCATTTTTGATGAAAAATTTTTCACAATTTTTTCTAACTTCCACAAAGGTTTAACTATGAAATCAAGTATTAAACACCAAATTACAAGAGTTAAACCTTTCCAACAAGCTCTGGTGACCTTTACAATAAAAATTAATGAATAATTAATATAATAATAATAAAATAATCAATCTACCATGGTCCAACCTTAGACAAAATGTAACTAACTAATGAGAGATGGTATTCAAAAATTTAAAGTTACACATTGTATCTACTAATCCATGGATGTGTTGTGACCGCAGATGACACCCAAAGGAAAGCACACATAGGAAGCAGGATCATCTCAGCTAAGAGAGAAATGACCTAAAATAGGAAGGGGCCAAGAATAGGCCTAAGAAGAATCACTTGCAACCCACACCACAAGTCCTCTTAGGGAAGAGGTCGAGGTGGAATCTATTCAATAAATTCCAAAACTAGCAATAGCAATAGAACACTTCCACTGAGATGATGCACCAACTCAACAAGAAAATATTAAGGTAACCTTGATAGAAGCTTTCTTGAATTAGATTAGATCAAGGGAGGTCCAAAAAATGGTGCTCCAAGAGTTGAACTTTGGCCCTTTCCTAGAGAAAGTACAAAGAGAAGTGTAGGACCAACTAAAGACCTCTTCCATGTGGCCATTCATCGCTTCCACTAGGGAGTAGTACATGAGAGAGACATTTTTATTTTGGAACAACAAGCAGCTTAGATCCATGATAAAAATAAAGGACATCTTAGTGTCCTACTTGGTGCATGCCATTGCTGAACTGCTCGGGCTGCCAGAAACAAGGGTAAGTCTTACTAAGGTTCCATTGTAGGTAGGCCCCAACATCATGAAAGAATGGATGTGACGGTGCTATGGTATCAACCACAAGGAGTTTGGTGCACTCACATCAGAAGAAAGGATTTACTATAAGATTATGGCCTTCCACCTTAATCACATGGTGAGACCAAGTCAAATCATCACCTTTTCTACCCAAGAATGCATTGCTCTAAGTAGGAGATTCCTTATCAACCTTCCACAGTTGATCTATCTAGATATGGAGAAGTAGTTTAAAGAAAATGAACATGGAAGGAAGGCACTCCCCTTCCCATGCCTCATCAAAAAACTCTATTAGAGGGAAGGAATAGTCTGTTATATGAACCATGTTATCAGACATACTCTGGCTACTAATTGGATAGAGATTATGAAAGACAAGGTGCCTGCAACTACCATTTAAGAAGAGGAGTAGCAACCACCACCTCCACCTACCACTCAAACAATTATGTTGGACATCCTTACAATAGCCCAACAGTTGCATGAATATCAAGAATGACTTTTGAATGAACAAGAGCAACAAGCATGCACAAGTGGTGGGGACCCATCTATGTATAGACCAATAATGAGTCACCTAAATGAGGTGGCCCAAACAATCAACTTGATGGATGGAGGTGGATCCATTGTCTTGGCCCAAAGAATGTAGTTATTCACAAGGTCGAATCTTAGTGCTAGAGAGGTCACAATCTCTCACAAAATAGTAGCCACTCCCAAAAATTTCTAGAAATGCCATGACCTTCTCAGTGTGCTTAGAAGAAGGTGAGGAGGTAACAGTATTGGTGACGCAACACTAAGGGTAAGAGACAATAGCAAAGGTGGTTGCTAACAAAATTTTCAAAATCCTCAATGTATCTGTACCATATGTCACTACACTAAAGGATGTGCACATGTTCACAGGGACCACAAGTGGTAGAATAAATGTAGCATAGCATGAAGAACTGATGAACCAACTAGTGGGAACCAAGCAACTGCTTTCAGATGTCTTTGATCTTCTGGACAATCTTACTGTAACCTTGTTAGAGTTGCTAGAGGCAAGGGGCAAGAACATCATTTTGAAGGGGCAACTCAAAATAGCCAAGGATCTAAACAAACACTTGGCTATTGAAGTTGCCAAATTAAGAGCCCAAATTGCTAACCCTACATTTCTTAACCCAACATTGATAAAAGATAAAGATATAGAATGGCTTCACACTAGACTAAAAGGGGTTTAAGGTCTAATAGAGACGATAGAGTTCTATCAATCCTTGGTAGAAGCCACATTACACAAAATTTAAAAGGCCTTGGATCATACTTGCCAAGAGAATGTACAATTGATTGCAAAAACTCATTGCCTACAGAATGTTGATGAGCATAAACAACAATTAACTGATTTCATCCATCAATAGTAGGAGCAACTAGCTAGAGCAAACATAGAATTGAGGAGATTGATAGCAGAAAATAGAAATCTCTTCATGAAGAAGGTCCATGCCCTTCGCTAGAAGATTGCAATCAAGGTAGCCACCTAGAAATCAAAGGCTCTCAAATTTGAGAGAGTTAAAGATCATTATAGAGATCAGGTTGAACTACAAAACGAAGTAAATGAAAAACACATCTAGTTGGTAAAGGCAAAAGTGAATGAAGCCCTCTAGCAACTCCAATAAAGAAGAGAAGTTTGGCAGCCTATCATTGATGGGATAAATGCCTATAACAAGGAAAAAATCCACATGAATGAGTTGTAGATTGAGAAGATGATGGAATACATGAAGCTTTCCAATCTCCAATATGCAAATTTAGCCATTTTGACTACCAGACAACCATGGTCAGAACTAGAAAAGTAGATGGCCAGCTCATACTTGTTGTACAAGGCTAAGTTCAAGCATCACAAAGACACCAAGTAAAATCTTGTAGTGGTAAATGCTAAACTCAAAGTTCTCAAGGGCAAATACACTAATCAAAGATCTACCACTAGTAACCTAACTAGAAGAATGAAAGACTACCAAGAGCTAAAAAACATAGTTAGGACATTTGATGTCAAACGGAATCAATTCGCTACCTGGTCTATCAACATAAAGGAGATGTTCCCAGTAATGCCTTGTCCATGGGATGTCCCCATTTCAACCCACATTGATGATGCCACATGGACTATGAATGATAACCAAAGTAAGGAGGAGAAGATGAAGGCATTACTAGATGTCTTTCTCCTTCCACCAAAGGTTGCAGCTGTAGCAAAATAGCCACAAGCACCTCAGCCACCGCACATGCCCAAAGCCGATGAAGGTCCTTTAGAAACTCAAGAGCCTCCACTACCTAGGACTGTATGATTGTCTCCACCATCTTCATGCCATCATAGTATGTGTTATCCAATTTTGTGTAGTTATGTCATGGTGTTCAATTTTGTGTCATGACCACAATTTTTATAATTTGTTTGTTTGTACACTCAGGCATTCAATTTTGTCAAATTAGTTTGTTATGTTAAGAGTCAATCAATAATTCCATACCTTCCCAATTTTGTAAAGAAACTCAAGGATAAGTTTGCATTCAATCATGGGAGTATGATGAGCATCAAAGTGTTGCATTGATGGGCCCTCGTTGACACAGCCTCATTGATGAGCCCCATTTACATGTTTTTCCCCATCAATAGGGCTACATCTATGAGGCCCCATCGATGCAGTCCTGTAATGAAAATTATAAATACAATCTCACATCCATGTGACTACTTCTGGGATTACCAAGTGTATGTCACTGGTTGTGCCAAACGATACACTTCTGGGTTACCAAGTATCCACACTTAAATGTTCATGATTAAGACGTACGCATTTTGCTTAATAATAGGAATAATAAATAACAATAAATGAAAATATTTAACTAAATGAATTAATAAATAATTAACAATTAAAAGCAAAAATAATCTAAGTGGATGCTGCAATGATGGAAGTAATCTTGATCTTTATTGCCAATCCTGTTACATGTCCAAGTACATCACACTTGAACAAAGGTGTTATACGATTACAAACATCACACTGCGGGCATTTAGAAAATATTCTAACTCTAGAGAAAACAAATTGCAAGATCTCTACTACTCTAACTAAAAAACTATATCAAAATTGTGAGCCCAAGCGCTATATTTATAGGCCAAAGTATACCCTATGACATTGGATATCTGACGTCACGTCTTGGCTCCGATGTTGTGTATCTAACGTTGTGTATTCAATGTTGAGGCACCAATAACAAGGCTCTAATACAAGGCTTTGATGTCAAGGCCAAGAAAATCATGACTCATCATACCCCCATGACTAAATGTAAACTCATCCTCGAGTTAAACAAAACGAGGAACAAGTTCCTTACAAAAAAATTGGGAAGGTATGGGATTATTGACTAACATATAGATTGACTTAGATGAAACAAAAAAACTCTAAGTGTCCAAGTGTATAGAGTTATAATTTTTTACAAAATTGGATGTTCATGATAAGAGAAGTGAACACCTTGGGTAACATTGACATCCAACACCTCTTTGCAGTTAAAGAATGAGAGAGAAGATCCAACAATCATGAACGATACTCATTATGTGGTACTGCTACATCATCCTTGGTGAAGATAGTCCCACTTCCAGTTCATGCTTCCCACTACAATCATAATAGAATCATAAATTAGTATGCAATGTGTAACACATAACTATTAAATGCCTTGTATCATCGGTGGTTACACTTAGCTAGGATGTGATTGTGGTTGATTGGTTCCTTGAGTAGTGTTAGTGGGAAGGCTAACAAATAGGGTCAAATAGATAAGTAGATCGTTAAATTTGAAAAAGTTGAACACAAAGAAATATTTAAATAGGGTTTAAGAATTCACAATAATAAAAAGGAAAGCTCACTAAAAAATGTTGTAAATATGTGCACAATTGGATGTCATTGATGGGGTAAACAAAAAAAAATTAATTGTAAAACTGTCTAAGGGTAAAAACTTAACTAATCCAACCAAAAGATATGTGAGTGGATCCTCCCCAAAGTAGGCACAAGCCTTTTGTGCCCTTTCATAACTTCAAACCAAAGAGTCCATGGGCTCCATGGTTGATTAATGGTTACAAAAGGTTAAGTAGAAAAACCTGGAAGAAACTAACTAAGAATTCTGACACATCAAACCAAGACATTAAATCAAGAACATGAAACTCCTAATTAAGGTCACATGAAAAGCATAGATGGATGAGAGAGTGTGGAATGAGAGAGTGAGACATGGAAAGCATAGATGGATGAGAGAGTGTGGAATGAAGTTCCTAATTAAGGTCACATGAAGTCCCTTGTGGATTTTGTGGTCAAATGACTTGATAGGATCCATCCTTAGTTGAGACCAAAACCAACCACGTTCAATGACTTCACATCAACATTCTAAGACTAGTCCATCCCTTGAGACACAAGAGTGCTCCCACAAAACAACCACCATTCCTTATTAGAGAAGAAAAGAGAAATAGGAAGTGAGGAAGGGCCTTAGTTAGAGGGGACCTTCAGGCATGGGTAACACGTCATTCTAGTTCCATAACTAGTGCTTGTAGCTCATTTATTGTGTCTAAGGAGTGTGTTTTGAATTCTCATCATTTTTTATTTTATTTTATTTTTTTGATATGGGAACCACACCATGCAAAGACACATGCATTTAGTTTGTCCAAGGGGTGTGCTTTGAATTCTCCTCTCTCTCTCTCTTTTCTTTTTTTGATGAGAACCACACCATGCAAGGACTTACTCAACTTCCTTTTATTAGTGGACATGGAATAGTAAGAAATTCATGAAAACACACATGCACCTAGGCAAATAGAAAGGCACAAAGAATATTGAATCCTCTTGAAGCCACACCTTGTTCAAACCTTTGAATCCTTCCCAATTCTGGAAACTACCAAAGTCATGAATTCATTAAAGTGTTATTAGTGAAAAATGCACTGCATGTTTCCAAAATAAGGAAAACCATAGCGTTTGTGGTTGGGTGGATGTCATGGACTCACTGCCTATTGCAGGAAAAATAAACCATGTCCTAATCATCCATAACAAAATTCAAAGCCAAAAACTAGACACTAATAATTAAATAACAAAAATAGTACATACCACCATCAATCACTGTATTACCATTGTACTTAATACTTATTAACAAAAAGTTAGAAAATCACACCAAAATAAAATAAAATATAAAATAAGGTGTAAAATATTCAAGAAATAGCAAAGGTACTAACAATGATGTAAAACAAAACTTAGAAAATGTTAATAACATGAAAAAAAGAAGATGTAAAATAAAGAATGTGTAAAGAAAAAAGTTGTAAAATAAGAAGATGAAAAACACTTAAGAATCCTGAACACTAGAATGGGGGATAACCCCCACGACTAAACATTTGGTCATGACAAGGATTAATAAGTGGATAATTTGGATCCATGCATGTATGAAACATTGGTAACTGTTCATGCCCTAGCTAGTGGATGTCTCTTGGTGGTGCGGTGGATGGATAGAAAAATCATCGGTCACACACTTGGTTGTTAAATGTATGGTGGGTCAAGGTATGAGGTGTGTGAACATTATGGCTAGCTAGCCCATGATTGTACCCTTGATCATGATATGGTATGCATGGATTTATTTGTCTCCCCATGCTTGTAGATTTATTGGTTGGATTTTGGATTGGAGTACTAATGGATGGTGGCCCTTGTGTAGGCTTAGAGGATGGTGGTGGTGAAAAGGAAGGTCATGCACTAGATTGGCATTCTGCTAGCTCAGATGATGTGGTGGGTCCATGCGTGGTTTTCTTTGGATTTTTCTTTGGCTTATTGCCTTTCCTCTAGAAGGGGTGTTTCCTATGTTGCGATTGAGATCCAATAGTGTCATCATGTCTATGCACAATGTGTAGCACAAGCAAAATTTGTTTGTTGATATTGTGGTGCAAAACCTTCCTATGTCCTTGGTGGTGGCATATGAGGTAGATTATGAGAATATCAAGGGTAGGATGGATGATAAGAGGTACAAGGTGATGATCCTTTAGGGATGTCATGAATTGATGGTACTCAGGAGAGTGGTAGTGGTGATTAGAAATAGAGGATGTAGAACTTGTTGGAGAAACAAGATGTTGAACATAGTATCCATGCAGTTTTGGCGAGTATGGTTAATTTGGTGGTGGCCTTCCCCATGACTGTGATTGGTGCCACTGTGGTTGATGACCATGTTGAGCCTGGTATGAGTCCTCCTAGGATGGTATGATCAGTCATGGGATTGTCTAGAATTACATTGTGAAAGAGGAAATCTCCCAAGCATGTGCTTTTACACAAACTTCAAATTTAAGGCACATGCCCAATACTCTCATAGATGCAACAAGACTGGGCAATGACCCTTTAGATGATCATATATGTAGATGTCACATCCATTCTCTTCGTCTGTGGTTGAGTCTATAGCCTCACTTTCTTTAGCCATGTTTTCCTTTTGCTGAAAAGTGTTCTTAGCTATTTCTTGGTTCTGTATCCTTTATTTATTGTGATTGCCTAGCTTATTTTGCATGATCCTCTCCTTGACTATCTCAATGAGAATTGTGACATTTTCATATATCCATTTGAACATCCTATTAAACTTTGCTTCTAATTCATCAATAGACTTCTGTATCAATAAGTTTTGTTGTCAGATCACCTTATCAGGATTAGTTTCATTCTCCTTACCATAGATCTAGACCTCCTTCTATTGAAGAGTTGGATCCCATTAATATTTCTTAGCATTCTCCCATTTGCATATCTCTCCTTCTTCTTTTGCCACTTACTCTATTAGTTGTTTAATCCAATGGGCTTGGAGCTCGTATAATTTCCCTAGGGCATACATCCCAAGGGTTTTCCTTGTTTCATTATGAAGCCCATCTATAATGCGAAAAAGTTATCTTTCCTTGGAGAAAGCATGGCCTGGGCATCTATTCAGTAAAGCATAATATCTATCTAAGGTCATGTCCAAGGGTTGGTATTGTTCTTGCTTCCACTCTTGGATTTGTCTACTTAATTTGGACACTCTTGCATAGGTTTGGTATTTTTTGTTGAATAGTTCCAACATTGTGGACCATGGTCAAATTGAATTTGGTCTCAACGATCTATACCACACTTCAGCTCTATCAATTAGTGTCCTAGGAAAGAGCTTAAGCTTTTGCCATCCACTTTCAATGTTTTAGTAAGCACAGGCATCATGGAAGGCTTGTAAATGCTATTGTGGATCTGAATCATAGCCTCCTACAAATTTAGAAATATTTTTCATGTCAAGCTTAGGTAAATGACTCTTTTTGAGATGCCTACAAGATATCTTAACAACCTCTATGATATGCATTAGGCTCTTACTAGCCAACAAGGGTTCATCATCATCAAACAGATTGTAAGGGAAATTTCTATGTTCATAGTGACTTCTTTGACTTTTCCTATTGGTTTGATTCTGATTTTTAGTCCAACCCTTTAATGGATCTCTATTTCTATACCTATGTTCATCTTCGTTAGAACTAGATGTTGAAGGGAAAGAGGAAGATGAGAAACTAGAAGAATTGTTATGGCTTCTATGGTGGTCTTTAGTGTCTCTTGGTTTATCATTTCTGGGTTTTGAGAAGGTCTTAGGCCTTGAGGCCTCCCCTAGTTCAGGACCTAGGTCATCTTCTCCAAGATTTTCTGTCTTAGGTGAATGTAGTCTTTGAGTGTCATCAAGGTGTTCATGATCATAAGAAACCCCTACATAAGGCTGATCACTCCAATCTTCTTCCTCATATATCTTGTTATTTCTCCAATGAATGTGTTTGCTATACGGTGCATAGTCACTTCCATGTGAGAGAGACATTGTTCTTGATTTATGATGTGTGTGAGCTAAGAGTTTTTGAAAGATATATCATTAATACCTTTTACAGTGATTGTGTATAATATAACTAATCTAGATAACTAGCACCATCCCTAGCAACAGTGCCAATGATGAGCGGTGAGGTACCCCTATGCTCAACCATACAAATCACAAGTGCTCATGCACCATCTAGTTGAATTCCACAGATGGAACTAGTTGTGGCATCTAGATCGCTATGCTTTAATTGCAGTTCACTATCTTTCCAATTGGACTAGTGGTAGCTATGCCACTTATGGTATAGTCCAAAGTGAGGCATATGATGTTGTTCTTAATTCTATGCTACTCCTAAGAATAGTAAAGAGATAACTTAATGTAAACTAATGGACAATAAAAATTAAAAATCTAACTAGCCTACATGCAATGAGTATCTGCACTTAATCAACCATACATGTCTTGGACTTTGTGAGACTACTTCTGGGATTGCCAAGTGTACATCACTAGTTGTGCCAAACAATACACTTTTGGGTTACCAAGTATCTACACTTAAATGATCATGATTAAGGTGTATGCATTCTTCTTAATAACAGGAATAGTAGATAGTAATAAATGGAAATATTTAACTAAAGGAAGTAGTAAGTAATTAATAATTAAAAGCAACAATAATCTAAGTGGATGTTGCAATGATGGGAGTAATCTCGATCTTTATTGCTAATCATGTAACGTGTCCAAGTATGTCACACTCAAACAAGGGTGCCATACGATTACAAATATCACACTATGAGCATTCAGAAAATATTCTAACTCTAGAGAAAACAAACTGCAAGAGCTCCACTACTCTAACTAAAAAACTATATCAAAATTGTGAGCCCGAGCACTATATTTATAGGCTAGAGTATACCCTGCGATGTCAAATATTTGACATTGCTTCTTGGCTTCAACGTCACATATCCGACGTTGGGGCTTCAACATGGAGACACCAATAACAAGGCTCTAATAACAAGGTTTCAATGTCAAGGCCAAGCAAATCATGACTCATCACACTTATTTCATCTCAAATGGACATCTAGAAATAAAGTTATTACTGTTTGAAATTTATTAAATTAAATAATAAAATAAACAATATTAAATTTTCCCCAACATATTGCACGTGCTAAAATGAAAAATGTTCCTAGCAATCTCACAGTCCCAACGGCATGGATTACAAATTCATATCTATCATACTTTATTATTTATTCAAAAAAATAAGTACAAGGCTCAAATAACTGAAAAATAAGTATACTTTATCATATTTTTGTACAATAGAATCTATTTTACAAAAATATAAAATATACATAAAACTTTTTTTTTAAGTTCATAAAGTCCATGTTGTACAAAATTAATCCACCTTTAGTCTCATCTCTCTCTTTTGGAGTTTCCTTGCGTACTCTAGGCTCTCTGCATCAAAATGCAAGAGGAGTCAAAACCTCTCATATAAGAAATGCTATTATATTTTCCTCTTCATTAAGCATAAAGGTTCAAGACCAAAGGTCACAAGATATGGGCTAGATAAATATTTTCAATAAAATATTCAAAAACAAATTTCAAGTCCAAGAATGCTACAAATATTCATAAAATCTAAGAATTCAAAGAAAATATATATATTTCTAATTATTTAATCCTTAGTGTTCAAAGATAGCATAAATTTTTCTAACAAAATCCAAAGAAAATATATATTTTAATTAGGCATCTCTGAAGGTTAGGTCTTGATTATCCTCACTGCCAAAGGGACTCACCAACAAGTCTTGGAATAACCTCACTACTATCACCAGATTATCCTGGTGACCTTAAACAAGTCACTCATGGTCAAGTCTTCGCAATAGCCTCACTACTAACATCTCAATGGCTGAGGCACATGTATCATTGAAATGATAGGTCTTGACTATGCCTCACCACACACCACTAGACTCAACTGCTCTGTGCCATGATCTTGGCTAAATCCATAGCCTCACATGAACTAACAAATCAAAATCTAGGGTATGAAATCCATCCAACAACCCTTGTTCCCCTAGAGTGGGTTCCACTAAAGAACACACCACTACTACATGCAAACAAGGACATCAAAAAGATTCGTGGCTTCCACTACTAAGAAAAATTATTCACACAAATATTATTTGTTTATTCCAAAAGTCGAAAAGGTATCCAAAATGGCCAAAAATTTATAAAAGCTCATATTCCACAAAATCCTAGCAAAATCATGTTTATGTCATAAGTAGATTCCAAATATTCATAAAATATCCAAGGGAAAGTTGGGCATAATTTCTACAATTGTCAAAACTTGCCAACAGACAAAGAAAAGGTGTGAACAAGATTAGAATATTATTCGAAAAGAAAAAGACCAAAATTACAAAAATCTGCCAACATCTTGGCATAATAATTAAAATCGTAGAAGAATAGTAGAGAAGAGAGATATAAAATTCATAGCAATATGGGGTAGCCATGTGAAAGTAAAATAAAATAAACTTCCTTACTTACATTGGTAGGGCTTCCAGAATTTTCTCATGTCTTCCTTTCCTATCTAATGCACTCAATTTGTTTTTCTCTTGCTTTGCCTATTGCACCCAAACCCTTCTTCAAACCACGATGAGATGTATCTAGGGCTACTACCTATTTATTGGGGGAAAATGATAGAAATTGGGCTCAAATTAGCTTCAAAATAAAGAAGAAATGACAAAAAACATCTTTATTGGAAAATGTGATAGAATGTACTTTTGAAAAAAAAAACAATGGTTGTGGAAAATAGGCAACAAAAAAAACAAGCGGCAGAGAGAGAAAGGCAATGTAAGGTGAAGGAGGAAAAGTGTAATATGCTTCATACCCATATATATAATGCATATGCATTATATGCATTATGCATATTCCTTTTATGTATCATGCACATAAATGTGCTTTTGATCATTTGATTTTTAAATTTTCAATTTAAATTTTTCTTCTTTTTTGAAAATCAATTTTATAAGTTTATTTATAATTTTTCTCTATTCTTTAATGCCCATGCACACAACCACTCATAACACGTACACTGGGACTCCAAATCAAATCCCATTTGAACCTATAAGATCCTTATCAAGTGCTCTAATAAATCTTACACCAAAATCTCATCTAAGCATGACTTTTCATAGTCGCCTAGTTCAAATGCCAAAACTTTATGATATTTTAGCAAACTAGAAAATGTGATATCTCGAGAATCGTAACTCCAATTCTTTTGAACCAAGGATCATCCTAAGGTACTTCCTTAACAAAGTTAATTTATATAATTGATGAGTGGTGAGGTACCCCTACACTCAAGCATATGAATATGAGTGTTTCACGCATGATCCAATCGAACTCCGCAGATGGGCTAGTTGTGGTATCTAGACAATTACTCATAGGTCACAGTTTGCTATCTTCCCACCTAGACTAGTATTAGCTTTGTCACGTATGGTTTAGTCCAAAGTGAGTTGTATGATGTGTTTCTACACTAGTACTACTCCTAAGTATGATGGAAAATGATATTAACTAAGCTAAGAGAGAGAGGGTGAAAAAGAATCTAAGCTAGCCTAAGTGCAATGAGCATCCGTTCCTCAATCATCCGTACACATCTTGGACTTCATGCAGGACTACTACTGGGATTACCAAGGGCATATCCTAGGTACGCTACTAGGTTGCCAAGTAGTCACACTTAAATGCTCATGATCAAGTCATACCCATTCTGCGTTTAACAAGAGTTTAGGGTGAAGAAATATTAACTATGAAAGAAATAAAGAATAATAAAAATTAATTAATTAAACTAAGTGAATGCTACAATAATGAAGTAATCTCAATCTTTATTGTCGGCCATGTGCGTGTCCAAGTACGTCACACTCGAATAAGGATGCCGTACAATTACAATCACCACACTACGGGCAAGCACTGGGAGGAAAGGGTTAAGAGAAATCTAAAGTTAAAAAACTTACAATAAAATCTAAGAACTAAGTCCTAGAACAAGGAAAGCTGCCTCTTATTTATAGACATTGCGGCAAGCCACGATATCGCGGCTAGGCTGCGATATCACATTATGATATCACGGCTACGAAATCACAGCTAGCAAATTCATGACTCATTAATAATATTTAATTATAATTAAAAAATGAACTACAAATCCTAGTTTAATGATAAAAGGTAATGAGGGATATGGTCTGGGTATGATCAAGGTCCATAATTGCTTCATGAACAGAGTATTATATAAGCACATGTGCATAATAAGATAATAATAAAATAAAAGATGTCAAACCATATGTGAATAAAGAAATAAATATGCATAGCCAAATACTTGTAAAGGCATGATAACTAACAAAAGAAAAACTACCTAGGGTAATTGGATTTCAACATTTAATCATAAAATATAAAGTAAACCTATGGCTAAGTTCTAACAATAGTAAATAAAGGATACAAAATTTTAACAAAACATCCTAACAAGAGAATTGAATTTACTTATATAAGAAACTAGTAACAACAACAATAGTAATAGTACTAATAGTAATGTAATCCTATGTAAGGGTATTAGAGCTAATTCATTGAAATGCATTTGACAATATTAAAGGATTAATCATATGCATTAAATTAAATAATTGAACCTTGCAAATTCTTAGTTTGTGATAAGAGGTCTTGACTATGCCTCACATCACACCACTAGACTCAACTACTCAGTTCCATGGTGATGAGTGGCGAGGTGCCCCTACACTCAACCATACGAAACGAGCGTAGCATGCGCGATCTGGTCAAACTCCACAGACTAAATGCCTAAACGCAATAAGGAACACTTGGGGTTAATTAATCGTTGTCTTCCCAGACTTACTTTTTGTTGTCACGGTGTATGGTTAAGTAAGTCCGAGGTATATGATTTTTTTGGTCTTTTCTGGTTTATCTCCTATGCTAAGGGGTGAAGGGTTGAGAGACTAAAACTAACTCTAACTACAGTGCTAAGTCCTAGCGTTAGCATCCGTTCCCACTTGCCATACACACCCTGAACTGTGCAACTGTGGCTACCAAACGCTAATCATTACTGGGATTACCACACGTAATGCACGTGCTTGAAGTGGTCATAATGATCTACCTAACTAGCCTAAGTGTGACAAGCAGCCGATTCCTTGACTAGCCGTACACATCCGTAGATGCTCGTAATCAAGTTGTACTTGTCCCACATTCTAGGAGATAAGGGTGAGAGAATCTAATCGCAATGAGTAGCCGATTCCTTGGTTAGCTGTACACATTCGTCAATGCTCGTAACCAAGTCGTACTCATGCCGCGCTAATGCATGTAATAAATAACAGGTAGGAAATAACATGTAATAAAACCTATTCCATGCACTGCAAGGTTTATCCACAAAGCTTGTCTTTATTGCCGTACACAACTTGTGTTCAGGTACAAAGCTGCTCAAATAAAGCTCTGTTCACTTGGGGACTCCTACTGGGGGCACATGGAAAATATTCTATCTCTGAGGTGATCAATCCGCCAGAGCTTCGCTACTTCTAGCCTAAGATGTCAAATGAGGGGAGTGCCACCTCTTATATATAGATTTGGTGACGGACCGCGATATCACGTACGTGATATCGCAGGGGACAACGTGATATCGCGTATGTGATATCACAGGGGATGCGATATCGCATATTGTGCATATCGTGTCTCATCATAGCCCCATGACTGAATGAAAACTCATCCTCGAGTTCCTTACAATGATATCGGGAAGGTATGGAATTATTGAGGGGAATGGAACTAATGGGATGACATGTGAACGGATCATTATTACAAGACTTGACAAAACTGGTGTTCATGACAACAAGGGTGAGCACCTTATTACAATGACATCAGGCCACAGTTGGCAGCTGAGAGAAAAGAGGAGAGAGGAGAGAAGAGAAGAAGAGAGAAGATTCTTGCTGTTGTCAATGCCTAGATTGCGCCTTCCGTTGTCCATCCGTAAGCACATCATCAATTTTGCTCCTTGCATAGCTGCTTCAGCACCACTCCATTCTAAGTGTTTGCTCCAGATCCATTCCGTTGTTGTATAATTGCCATCTGCACACACAACACAATCATATATTAGCAAGGGTAATTGAATCATTAAGTAAATAATACCTTGCTTCGGTGTAAGTCCAATATGGACCTGGGAAGATGTAGTAGTGATGACTACCAAAGGTGTAGGGGTTAGGAAAAAAATCAAAAAATTTCAGGGCTAGGAGAAAAATCGGAAAAGCAAGCCCCATACCCCCATGACTAATCGTGAACCTCCGGTAGTGAAAGAATGGAGAAAGAAACGGAGTAAGATAGAGAGATAAAACTGGACAACTAGGACATCGATAAAAGAGATGTCAAGATGGAAATGAACAAAATAAAATCAATTGCAAAATGTTAAGGAAAAGAAGTTAACTAATGTTCCAAATAGGAATGTCAGTGGGTCCTCCCCAAAGCAGGCTCATGC
>MNCI01031157.1:84210-118923 GCA_015680685.1 Gnetum montanum
CGATACCAGCTCTCTACTTCTTTAGTGAGTGTCCTTGGGAACAACTTAAGCTTCTGCCACTCATTATCGATATTTTGCAAGGCACAGGTATCGTGGAATGCCTATAAATGATGTTGAGGATCAGTGTTGTATCCCCCTTCAAAACGTGGGATATTATTTATGTCCGAATGCTTGATCCTGTTGTCTTTTAAGTGCCTTGTGGAGATCCTAGCTACCTCTGTGATGTCTAGCATGCTTTGGGTTGCAAGTAGGGGTTCATCATGATTATCTCTATCATGACGTCTGTGATGTCTTTGTGGTGGTTCCCTACTCTCCCTACGTCCTTGCCCTTGTCCTAACTCCCAACCTTCCTGTCGAGGTCTTTCATCTTCCTTACTTTTACCCTCTCCGTGGTGCTCATGATGGTTGTGCCCAGATGTGGAAAGAGAGTGTGAATGGTGAGATGAAGGAGAAGAGGAAGGGGATCCATCACCATGGCGATGTTTCTTACCTTCTCTTCGGCTGCTTCAGCCCTAATCATTGTGACGATTAAAGTGTCCGTCCTTAGTGTGAGTGGTTGTTCCTGCCATGAATAGTTGGTGTTCACAGGGATCAGAGCCCGTAGCGTGTACAGTTGATTGAAGGCTCTGATGCCTAACCTCTTCACCATTGTGAGGAGGAGGAACCTCATTTCCTAAGAAACTCGTTGTGAGGGGTTCCTCGTCTCCTATTTCACTAAGGACATGGGGAACCTTGCCCTTCAACAATGAGTGTTGGCTCTCCTGCCTTAAGTCCCAAATACGTTGGGCATCTGTGGGATGATAATCCCTTGTGTCAAAGTCATCCATAANCGAACTCCGCAGACTAAATGCCTAAACACCGCAAGGAACACTTGGGGTTAATTAATCGTTGTCTTCCCAGACTTACTTGTTCTTGTCATGGTGTATGGTTAAGTAAGTCCGAGGTATATGATTTTTTTGGTCTTTTCTGGTTTATCTCCTATGCTAAGGGGTGCAGGGTTGAGAGACTAAAACTAACTCTAACTACAACGCTAAGTACACAAAAAGCATAAATCATAAAGAAAGTACACAAAATCCATAGCAACATAAAGCAGCCACATAAAAAGAAAAGTAAAATAAACTATCTTACCCACCAAGATGCCTAAAATAAGCCTTTTACTTTGCTTTTAACTATCACGTCAAAAATCCCCATACAATCCAAAACAAGGCATACCTAAAATCACAATCTATCTAGTAGAGGAAAAATCACATGCAGCATGACACCCAGGCTTGGTATGTGTTTACAAATGAAAGAAACAAGCTTCAAATAGAAGAAATTGGGAAGACGATGGAGAAAAGGTATATGCATATTATGCACATAACGTATGTTATACGCTATGCATATCATATATGTGCCCTTTTCCCACTTCCATGTGAATGTGCTTAATGGCATTGGCTTTTCTCCTTTTCTATTTTTAAATGAAATTTTGAATTTTTTATTATTTTTTAAACATAAATTAGTTTCATAAGTGTATTTCTTAATTTTCTCTTTCCCCTAATACCTTTGCACACAAACACTCATATCATGCACATCAAGACTCCAAATCAAATTTTGTTTGAACCTATGGGATCCTTATCAAGTGTTCTACCAAATCATATGTTGAAATCTTATCTAGGTGTTACTTACCATGGTTTCCTAGTTCAAATGCTGAAACTTTTACAATATTTTAGCAAACTAAAAAATGTGATATCTCGAGAACCGTAACTCCAATTCTAGTAAACCAAGGATCAAAACTTACATTTTCAAACATTCTAGATACATCAATAAGGTCAAATTCTAGGTAGGACACCCTCCTAAGGTACTTCCTTAACAAATCTAATTTTTGCAATATTTTTTTATAATTTAAAGTAAACTCCAATTTCTAATTTAATAACAAAAAGTAACAAGGGATATGGTCTGGGTAGGGTTAGGGTCCATAACTCCTCCATGAATAGAGTATTATATAATAACATGTGCATAATAAAGCATAAATGTGTATAACTAAATTTGCATACTAAATATTGCATGCACATAACTAAAGTCCATAACACATGCATTAATGATTAATTAATTTGAATAGCTCTAATAATGATTTCTAATCTCTCCTTGTTAAGTAGTTTTTTTTAACATGGTGGGTAGTTAATCTCATGGTGGTGGGCCCTAGCCTGGATGATATAATGTGATGTCACTAACAGTAGTTGGACTTGCTTTAGACTCTCAATTGATAGGTATGATTGGTTATTTTAATCAAACACCACACATGGGATTTCACTATAACTGATAGGGATCCCACCTATCATGACCAATGGGATTATATCATATAGAACACAGTGCACTCTAGTCATAAGTTTTGAAGATGATGTTCAATGGATTGCCAAGCACACTTCTATAGAATAGGAACTTCATCAATACAATCTTCTTCTAAAACAAATCTTCTCACTCTTGACAAGCTTCTGTAATCATCAAGTCTGAAAATATAGACTATCATGCTCACTATAATTGTTACTGATTGGATTAGGGTAGGGCCACTTTCATAGAAGCGACTTGACCCAGGAGTTTCTTTATCTATCTACGAGTAGCTGGGAATCTATTGTGCAAAGCTCTACTAGATTCAAGTTCCAGAGTCAATTTAATCTCCTACAACACATATCAAACATGGAACCTACCACCATTTAAGAAATTCAACATCAAGTGTTGCCATCCCTTTAGGATAGATTGACAACCTAGTGATCACTGTCAATGGGTGTTCCTACCCAACAAGCCTCTTGGTAAACAACGTAAAGGATACTGATAAGAAATGTCCAATTATCATGGGGAGGGCATGGTTTAGCACCACTGATGCCAGGATAAACATGAGAGATTTATCCATGGAAATCTCAAAAGGGGACAAACATGGAGCCATCCATACACAAATAATTCCATGTATAACTACCAAAAGAGAAGGGTGCAATCGTGGATAGATCATTCAAAGTGAAAACAAAAGCATCATACTAGTCCACAATGATAATGAAACACAAATGTGCATAGAAAGAAAAGTAGAAGCCACAAAACCAAAAGACACCCCATGGCCATTAATTGAGAGCCTTAATTTGTTAAACATATGCATGGATACAAATGAACCACTTACTAATTCCTATCCGAAGAAAATGACTCCAACTAAGGACTTGGAAATAAAAATATTAACTTATAAACACATATTGGTGGGAAAGGAAAATAAGAACTTAGATGATAAAAAAATCAAGTACCATCAAGATCATATGGGATAATCATAACAAAGTTAAAACCCTAAATATGGTAAGAGAACCACCCAAAGTATATGATCCAAGAGATTTGGGGAGCATGTTTCAAACACTTGCCCAAGAGTTTAGTCATGGGGGAGATGTCCTATCATGACCTGTGAATTAGTAAGTGCTTTTTCATTTTCTTTTACATTTTTCTCCCTTCTTTTATGCTTTCTCATTTCTTCAATTTTTCACATTCTTTAAAATTTTTCAATTCTTTAATATTTTTCATTCTTTATACTTTTTCATAATTTTTACCATCTTTCCCATTTTTTTATACTTTGTTTCAAACCCTTTGTAAATAATTTTTGATAATTAATAAAACACATTTAAATAAAGGCAAGATGTAGCCCAACAAGGTGAACATTTCTCTATGACATCAAATCATAAGAAACTGATGATTTGCACCCAATGAACCCACATCATCCATTCATCCATTCCAATAATAAGAGGTTCTTACCATGGCCATAATGATATTCTTTCCATCATCAAACTAAGAATAAACATGTGATCATTATGCTTGGATAGAAATCTGAAGAACTAAGGGGGAATGAAAAGGGTGTGACATCAAGGGGACTTGTGGATTCTTTTTGGATTATTATTGTAAGTTCTATCATGTTACTAAGGTTTTATTCTATGCTTGTAGATCTAACAAAAATGGGAGTGAGTAAAATGAGTGCTACCTTAAAAAGGTTAACACAATTAACAAATAAAAGAGCATAGAATAAATTTCTAGGGGTCCCACTGGAAAGACATGTTACCCAAGCCTGAAGGTAGGTAGCTTCTCAAAAATGTAAAAATAAAAATAAAATGCCATGAATAAACTTCTCCCATGGACAATACACCGAGTGACAATACTCCTTGTAGCATTGATAGTCTTACGATTGTAATTCCAAGAGATAAAATGATGCAACATCACTAGAATGTGGTCTAGAATTGGTTTGAATCTTGGAAAGAAAGGCTAATAATTACCTTAACCACTAATAAAACACAAGAGTTCATTATGCCTATGGTAAGACACCTTATGTTCCAATTTCTGCAATCCCTTCTAAAACCATTTCATCTCACTATTTGAATAATCATAAATTATGATTTTGTGTAATGTACAGTTATTTTTCCAATTTGGTAATACTAACATGTATTTTTTGCTAAACAAGTATGTCTTACATTCAACTCCTTGAGTGCCTAGCGACACTTTTAGGTGTGGTTATACAAGGGCATTAAGGGCTGAAGCCTGCTTTAGGAAGGATCCACTTGTATAACTGTTGTATCTTATACTTGCAAAGTGATTCCATATCATCTTAAGCCTTCCAATTCCAATAAATACTTCTCATAACTTCACACTATTCATCCTAATAACACAAAAATTATTTCTTTCTCATCCATTTCATCAATACCTCATAAACTTTCATCACCCAATATTCCTTAATCATAGACTTTCAATACTTATTTTTCACAATTGAAGCATCATCTCCATATCAAGACCCTTTCAACATGGTGTATATCTTCCAACTATCATATGGGACTCAATTTTTTTCAAGAAAATCATTCAAAAATTTTGATTTTTCTATGGTGACATCATATCTATAATATTGCAAGCACCTATGATATCACATCTACGATGTTGCATTTACGATATTGCACACATAGAATCTATATATACTGTGGGGGAGTTAGAAAAATTTTTCATTTCTAAATCTCATAAGAAGGAAGTTGTTGCCAATTTTTCTTTGAAGCTAAGAGCTCTGACACTCCAACTTCCAACACCCATAACTTGCTCATGATTGCCTCGATTTATGTGATTTTTGAATCTATGTGATCCTAGAGTGATCACCTTAGTCATGAGGGGGTGCTAGTAAGGGAAATTTGAGTTAATTATTTTGAAATTGCTAACAATTGGAAGATATTATAGGGGTAAGTCTAAGGAACTATATTAAGAAATTTTAAAGTAAATCACTCATGTTAAGGCCAAAACCATTTTAAGAAGACTTCTAATTGATCATACCACTTATTTAAAGGACTAATGGGGTTGTTATTAAAAAAATTTATAATTCTACAATCTTAATGAACTAAGAACTCGATATAACCAAGGGTATGAGTAAGGTATTGAATTTTTTCCCATTTATGAGAATATTCTAGTAATTCCAAATCCTTGATTGATGGTAGATGGTCCCAAAAAAAGGAGCACAAGGAGAACTCCCACGACCAGTAAGCAAAAGACCACAATGTCGTGGAATAGGACAAGTAAGTGAGAAAAATCTATAAGCAGAATAAGAAGAGCAAGAAGCACAATCCTTCAACATTCATCAACAAACTCCTACCACATAGTAATTTGCTCAAGTAGAAGCAAATGTTCCACTGTTGCTCATCCAGGGACAACAACTTACACTGTCACCTAAATGCCTTTAGGCTATTTGGAAAAAATCCATCATGTCAATAGTAATTTTAGAACTTAACTTTGCTCCATTTTTGGAATTTTTTCCAAAAGTTTTTTAAAGCCCAACTTCAGTCATCTCCTTTGTGGCCTACTCTGACAAGAAATGGAGAATGATATCTAGGAGAAACACTCCAATTTTGGTGAAATCAAGAACCTAATGCAATAGTCAAAATTGAAGGGATCTTAGTATCTTACTCAGTTAAGGCAATTGAAAAGCTATTAAATGTGCCTAATCAAGGAGTAAAGGTGGCACAAATATCAACCAAATTTGACACAGATGCCAGGAAGTTGTGGTTACAGTAGGCACATGGCAAGGAAGATAAATAATATAGTGAATTAACTATAAAAGAAAAGATCTATTTCCAAATTGGCATTTATCACCTATTTCCTACCAAGAGATTGAATCGAATCTCTACATATGCGGCCAAAGGGAGTGCAATATTAATGGAAAAATTCAATGCAACCATTGCTCATCTCTACTTCATATAAATCCAAAGGTGGTTTGAAGAAAAGAAGGTAGGGAAGTTAACACTTTCCTTTCCTTGCCTTCTCTGGAAGTTATGTAAACTAGCTGGTATCCAAGACTATACAAATGATGCATTGAGGAAGGCATAGAATGCTTCTTATGTCAAAATGCTTAAGCCAATGCCTCCTAAAAAGGACCAATTAGAAGAACAACTAGGCATTGAGGAGACTACCCAACCCATAGGACAACAGCAGCATCAACCACAAGTTCCACCACCACCATCGCCACAAGATTACAAACCTTCAATGAGTCATCTATAGCAAATTGTAGAAATCATCAATTGGGGAAGCATAGAAAAGGCCAATTTATTCAAAGTTATTGATAATGTAGTTAGGAAAACCATCTCAACAAATCTTTCCAATGGAAAGATATTGTTACAATCTAGAGGAGAGTCCCAATGGTCACAAAAGATTTCTAAGAACGCTACATCATTTCAAGTGGTGCTTGAATCAAGAGAAGGAGCCACAGTTGTAGTCATGCAACACCATGATGCAGCGGGAGCAACAAAAGTGATCACAAATCACATTAAAGAATCTTTTAATGTACCTATTGTGCCACCAACTAATATTTCTGGAGCCAAAGATGATCAAATGATAGCTAGTACCTCCTGTAAGTTCGATTATGACTCTTGTAGAACATGAAGATGTGTTGAATAGACTATTGCAGACAAGACAAGTTATGACAAATCTATTCAATATTCCTAGTGATATCACTACAACACAATCTGAATTAATAGCCACCAAGAAAACTAATCATGGTCAAAACTAGGGTAGAACATGCTGAGAAAGAACTTCACATATTACAAGAAGAGCTTGTAGCCTTGAGAGCAGAAAGGAGAGATCTAACTCAGTTCATAGCACTAGATCAGATAGCATAATTCAAAACTGAATAGATTAATTTCCTTCTTAAGAACAATAAAGATATAGTAGATGAGAAAGAAAAGGTAGTATAGAATGCTTCAATAGCCTACCTTACAAGAAAAAAATAAACTCTCTGCAAACAACATGAGGTTGACCATAGTAGAAAAGTAGAAAAACACTCTAGAAGAAAGTATCCATCAATTGTGAAAGCAACTGATGAAGGTCAACCAAGATATAAGCCACCTTGTAAGAGAAAATGGAACCCTCTGTATGGAGGAGGTACACACCATTAAATAGAAATCAACTATTGAAATCAACACATGGCAAAATAAGGCCAAGAAATATGAAAGGCTCAAAGAACACTTCTGAGACCAAGTGGGCATGTATAAATATATAAATGAGAAAGAGATCCAAATGGCAAAGGCCAAAATCAATTCTATTGTAACACAAAATCCTAAGTGGTAACCCATCTTGGATAGCATGGCCTAGACCTATCAAGTAAAAGTGAAAAATAAAGACCTGCAAATAGAAGACTTGAACGAATACCTGGCATTAACAAACCTCTGTTATGCTAACATGGCCATGTTAATAGCAAGTAAGCCTAGAAATGAGCTAGAACAGCAAGTAGCAGTCACTTATGCTTTATATGAGAAGGAGTTTGTAGATAGAAAATATGTTTTACAAAAAATTCAAGTAGCAAACTCAGAACTAGTAGTTAAGGTTGGCTACCTAGGGTAAAAGGATGTAGCAACGAATCTGGTCAAAAAATTAACAAACTATCATGAACTCAAAAACAAGGCCAAAGCTTTTGAAGAATAGTGACAACACCTTGCAGTGTGGTACGTTAAAGATAATTAGATGTTTCTACAACTACCATGTCCATGGAATGTGCCAAATCCATCAAATCTCGGTTCATCAGCATGAACAGTCCACAATCCAAGAATGAAAGAAGAGAAATTACAGGTTCTCCTAAACAAGTACCAATTTAAAAAGCCCAATGACAAGGGGAAGAAACCTATGGAATGGTTTCCTCTGCCTAGAATAGCATGAGGCTACACTCAACCTTGCTAGATTTTTCTTTTCATTTTTTGTAAAATTATCATGTCATGTGTTCATTTTTGTAAACTCCGCTGCAAGACTATAGAGTCATGTATATAGAAGTCAATGTTAAGTAGATCTACCTCCCAATTTTGTAAGGAACTAAATCCTCATTTTTTTTTTTAACTTGAGGATGAGTTTTCAGTCAGTCGTGAGGTTATGATAAATTCAAAAATTTTGAGCCAATGATATCATAGTCATGATATCGTATCTACGATGTCATAGATACATTATCGTATCTCACCATACATTATCATAGAAACAATATCACAAAATGCATGCTAACCTATATAAGAAACACTTGGGCACACGGATCTATAGTAGATTTGATAGCCTAGTAACATAACTCTTTCAATTTATTTTCTTGAATTCAGTACTTAGTAGTGTGTGCCTGTAGTGTGATGTTTTATAATTGAACGGAATCTTTATTCGAATGTGATGTACTTGAACGCATTGCATGACCAAAAATAAAGATCGAGATTACTCTACATCATTACAACAACACTTAGTTTTATTTCTATTTCCAATTAGTTTACTATTTTACTATTTTCATAGTTAATGTTTACAATTACTTGTGATTTACTTTTAATCTCATTAAGTAAAATGAGTATGACTAATTTTGAGTGCATAAGCATAACTACTTGGCAACCTAGTGGTACTATCACTTGGTACACCAAGTAGTGTAATACTTGGTAATCTCAGTAGTAGTTGCATGAAGTGCAATGTGTGATCAAAAGATCAGGATTGGCTACTCATCGCATAGGCTAGTTAGATTTGTTTTGCTATTACTTAGATTTAGAAAATTTTACTTTCACTTCATGATTAGTAGGAGCTTAATGGCCAATACAACATAAATGTCACATACCTCACTGTGAGTTAAACCATACACATTGATTTTACTAACTCTTGTGCGAAGATAACAATCATGAATGCTAACTAATTACTAGTATAATCATACTACCTTATCTGCAGAGTTTGACCGAGATTGTGCATGAACACTCGTATCTCATATGGTTGGGTGTTGGGTACTCCACCACTCATCACTAGGTTATATAAATGATGTGGTTATGAGGGCCTCAAATGCATCATGCACAAAAATGATCAAGCCTCTGCCATCCAAGAAAATATTAGGTGGAACCACCTCTTATCACTAAAGTTTCATAAAGCACATTGGTAGCAGAAATAGGTGATGTGGAATGGAGCACTCATGTCCCTACAATAGATCCTAGTATCTATCATCCAATAATAAGTCATTTTCAAGAGATGGCATAGGTTGTATGCTAAAGGATTGGCGACTTTTGACAATGCTTGGGCATATCCTTTGATGAACCTAAAGTCTTCACGAACCTTGTATCAAGAAGAATCCTGATGCAACTCACAAGGGATGATTGGACCATACATATCTCAAGTAATGTAGGTACATTCCATGTCATCCTTGCATCCAATGATGGGGCCACAACCTTAATCATGCCCCACAAAGGCCAAGAAAATGCTACTATGGATGTTGTCAAACATGTAAGTGCTACCTTAAATGTTGTTGTGGCTTCCATTCTTGACTTTACGGATGCTCAAAATGTTCAAGAACTTACAAGTGTGGGAGGAGCTACTGGATCAATGAGTGCATCAAAGCACAAGGATGCCTTGGACCAATTATTCCAAGTGAACCAAGTTGTTCATGATATTTTTGAAATCCCTAAAAAATGTTACGAGTAGTTCAATCAAAATTAACTTCAACCAAGGGGAAGTTGGTGCTTACGAGATCCAACTGCAATATGTAGAGTCAAAGGTTCAACAATTAAAAATGAGGTGGTCCAACTCTATGCTTAATTACAAAATCCAACTCAGTTCATGGCACCAGAGTTGCTTGACAACTTTAGAACTAAGGAAGTCTAATGTCTCACTACCAAGCAACATTAATTGGAGATTGAATGGGAAAAAGCCACATGATATGTTTCAATTGGTGATGCTAAGGCTTATGCCTTATAAAAGAACATCATCATGTTGAAGGAAGAAAACAAAGGGTTGATAGCAAAAAATTGAAGGCTAACTTAGATAGTCAAGGAGAAGCAACAATTAGAGAATCAACAAGGTCATCATTATGAATAATTTATAAAGGGAAATGTTGATATCAAGAGATTAGCTTAAGAAAATAAGAATCTATTTATGGCAAAGATTCATGTATTACAATAGATGTCCATAATTAAAATTGGAACTTGGAAAAATAAGGCCACCAAATAGGACATGTTTAAGAGACACTACAGAGGTCAAGTGAGCCTCTAGAAGGAGATCAACTAGAAGGATATCAAGGTAGTCAAGATCCATCTCAATGGTGCTTTGCAACAAACTATTAATGTTGCCTAGAAAAGCACTCTTAATAGAATCATGGTGGTACATTAGGCAAAAATCAAAACTAAGGACCTATGGATAAAGGAGCTAACACACTACATCAAGCTAGCTAACTTCAGATATGTCAATATTGCCATGTTAACAACTAGTCCCTCGAGAAGTAAAGTGGAGAAGCAAATTATAGCTACGTTTGTCTTGTTTAATAATGAAAACAAGATACATGTTGAAACTAACTGGAAGTTGTAGATAACACAAGCATAGCTAGAAGTTCTCCAAGCACAATACACCAAACAACAAGATGTTACAAAGAACCTAGCAAAAAGGATGGTAAAATACTAGGAGTAAAAGAAAAAGTAGGAGTGTTTAACATTGAATGCAAACTATTTGTTGTTTGGTTTGCACAAGAAAATAAGATGTTTCCAAACCTATCATGTCTGTGTAAGGTCCCAATAATTGCCAACCTAGCTAATTTGACTTAGACCATTAATGAACCATAGATGGATATCGAGAAGTATTATGTGATCCTCAATCATTTCCGCATAGAGGATCAATTTGCTAAACAATTGCAAGAGCCACCAAAGCAAGAGGTGCCACCATGGCCTAGAACAACATAAAGACCTGTTATAGAATAAATTTTTAAAAGACCTACAATTTTCTTGATGAGGTTTTCAAGACCCATTATGATCATATCAAAATCTTGTTATAAAAATGTTTGTCCTATAGACCCTTTGTAGTCTCACAAGAATGTAATTGAGATTCATTTTTATATATATCCAGTCTTTTATCATCTTGTAAACCACTCAAATAAACGTTGTAATGTGACACTCACAGCACTCAAGTCAGTCAATTAGTTAAGTCACCTCCATAATTTTGTAACAAACTCTATCCTAATTTTGTCTAACTCAAGGATAGTCAACCCTGGGGGTATGATGAAGCATTTTTTGCATGTACTACAACATTGTAGCAATGATGTTATAGGTACAATCTTGTAGGCTTTTGTACGATATCATAGATATAATGTATTCAAGGGTGGTGAAATCTATAAATATTCATCACCCACTGCATTAAATTTATTATTTTGATCATAGTCTTAGCAAAACTCTTGCATTTTTTCCCTTAACACTTACAACAATTAGTGAGTGCCTGTAGCATGGCTTGAAGTGATTAAACAAAGTCTTTATTTGAGTGTCATGTACATGGACACTTTGGATGATCAACAATAAAGATCAAGATTATTTCACTCCATTGCAACACTTTAACTTAGCTTAGATTTACATTGAATGTCATTTATTTTACATGCACCTTAGTTTAATATTTACTTTTCTACACAATTAATTAATATTTTATAATCACAATGCACAATGGTTATGGTGGCATAAGTACGACTAATTTCGAGCATAACACATATCATATGGTAATCCCAGTAGTGCCCTTACTTGGTTCACCCAGTAGTAATCACTCAGTAACCCAACAGCGATTACATAAACCTAAGATGTGTACAGTAAGCCAAGAATGAATGCTTATCGCCTAGGCTAGAATAGATTTTATTTTTTGTAAATTAGTTTAGACTAAATTGGAATATTTTAGTAATATTTTAATATGGCCTAAACAACATCAATAACATGCATCTCAATCACACTTAATCATATGCACTAAGACTATGTGTGTAATTGGAAAGACATCAACTTGTGATCAAACACTTAGCTATCTAGTCTTCACACTAATCCAATCTATGGATTATGATCAGGTCACTTGTGTACACTCGTGATCTATATGGTTAGGCATTAGGACTATTCGATGCTCATAAATGTGCTTCCTAAACTATAGCCAACGTCTTGTAATTTTCATTCTCATAGAATTCAAAAATTTCTTCTCATCCAATTTGTCAACTACACTTCTTATCCTAGCCTTGGAATCTTAATTTGGTTTTGCTTGTATAGTGCATTTGTTAGTACTAATTTGTCTTTGGTGTTCAAAATCTTCGATTGCAAGGCCATTACATCCTCTAAGATGTCAAATGTTTCAATAAGAATTTATCCTACATTGATCATTCTTTTAAGAAATTGTTTTTGCTTGGTTGGGGTCATTTGCCTTGGTTTCCCTACTACCTTTACTTTCTCCAACTTCTTCCCTAGGTATGCAAACATAGCTATGTCCTATGTAGTACTAACTTCAATAGTTGATGCTTCAAGAACATTTAGTTCAACATTCAAAAATACAACAATTCCAACAACTTCTTCTTGCCCTTCATGAGGAAGGAAAACTACTATCACTCCTCTTCCCTTCTCAAGTATTATATGAAATGATGTTACAGTGCATGAGATCTTAAGCTAGTTTGCTAAGAGCTTCACTAGCCTTTTTTTTGGTAGCTAGATCCATAGTTGTCTACCTATAAGTTTCAGCAATAGCAATTAAGAGCTCAAAAATTTTATGACTCCTCTATAGCTATATTCTTGCGCTACACTTCTTACTTGGCTAGAGCTCAACATTTTAGGTTAGTAAACAATGGATGGTCCCACTCAAACTTAGAGTTGCTTCTCCTAATGGCATTTGAGATGATGTAAGAAACATTGGCAATGTTACTATTAGTGTGGAAGTTATCGCTTAGGTTTTAGCAAGTGCTTGGTAGTACTAGATTAGTGATTCTTTTCATGGGCACCTACTTCATGATTTCTCTATATGATGCAAGGTCACAATAACACCTCTTGGCCTAGAGATTGAAACTACTAGATGAATTGAGAGAAAATGTATTAATAGAACAATAGTAAACATAAAGAGTAATAATAGAAGATAATAAGATAAAAACTATAGAAGTAGATAAGCAATTAATCAAAGATTCCTTCTCGGCACACTATTCACATATTGATGTACTAGATATATAACAAGAATCACAAGAGTATCAAAATAACATATATAACCAATTTGATGTGTAACATCAATACATGCTAAACCAAAGCTCTAGAATAGAAATTAGTCTTTGCCGAATCCTAAACCAACTAAGCTAAGACAAGTTGAAGCCTTCTTAAGTGTTCTCCTATACAACAAAACCACCTACATCACCCAAAAGGAATAATTAGGAAGTTAGGCCAAACATGACTGAGTAGGCAAATATCATAACAAATCCTCGTTGGACTCAAAACAAGGTATCATGGATTGAAAGTTTGATGGCATTGGTACTTAGCCTACACAAAACTTAGTCATCACAATGTAAAGCTAAAAGTATGATCATGATATATGTATATTAACAATGAGGTGTTAGCCTAGTGGTAAGACATTTGATTTGGAAGCTCAAGGTCATGGGCTCGATTCCGATGGGCAATGTTGAGTTCTAATTGGACTATATATCTTGGGATATACCTATGTTTCACTTAATTCAGGTTCCAACACCCCCACAATATATATAAGCCTTCCTACCACCATCTAAGTATGAGAGATCAAAGACTAGCACCCCATACTCTATGTATTTATGCATATGTTGGATGTGCCACCTCCAAACTGATCCTATCATTTATTATTAGTTTGCATAAAAAGATTTACATGTTTATCTTTTTACATAATCTCGCAACACACATCACTTTATCTATCAATGTTAATAGCCCATGAAAACTACCAACTATTGAATCTCTAGTCTCCCAAAGCTTGGGTAGCAATCCCTAACCTCCATTTTATTCGAGTTAAGGCTTAAAATCAAAGTCTACTATTGCAATTTGTGGGGGGGAAATTCTCAAGTCCCTTAGGTTCCCAAAACCAAACAACAAGTTTCGTACCCTCCCTCTAGTGCTAGCTTTGTTAGACAAATGAGACCAAGAAGAATTAACCACATAAGTCAATCACAAGATCAAATATATATGAGCCCTACGTCATCTAAATAGTGGTGGGGGAGTCCAAAACCTTTGGGAAAACTCCTTACATGCAATTACTATTGATTTCACACCACTTCAAACTTTTAAACATCTTTGATCTAGGTTCTAGGACTAACCACAACTTTATCGCTAGTTCACTGTGACCCACAACCCTTGCTATTTTTGCCACTACAACCTCATTGCTACCTTGTGCTACCTTGTCATGACTCAAGATAAGTTGATTTTGTTTTCTATCAACACTAACCAGGAACTCACCATGATCCCTATAAACCCTATGACAACCTAACCACATGTGAACTATGAGTATTGATCCTTCTTGATTCCAGCAAACCTACAAGCACGAGTCCATTGTGAGCTCATCATGACCAAACTACCTATTCTAACAATGACTACATGTCAACTCAAACCATTGATGTCATGTACATGAGTTTGGTGTGAGCTCATCATGACCAAACTACCTATTCTAACAATGACTACATGTCAACTCAAACCATTGATGTCATGTAATTGATGTCATGTACATGAGTTTGGTGTGAGTTAAATTTTCCAAAATTCTAGATTTCTGCCAACATGAGCATGAGCTTAGGACAAGTTTTGCATATCTCAAGAGCAACTTCAAAATTATCTCAAGCATTGAAATATCCTAATTGTTGAGTCATGAATTAATGTCATCAAGAAATCTCTCTAAAAATTGTTCAAGAATCTTTTTTTTTTTTTAATTTATATTTTCTGAAATGGCTCTCTATTTTTCTGAATCATACCAACTTCATATTTGCACAAGTTCTTTTTTTTTTTTTAATTTTATATTTACCTAAGTGGCTTTTCATTTTTCTGAATTATTCTCACATTCGCACAAGATGGTGAATCATTATTGATTTGAGATTGTGTATCATATCTTGTGGCAGCAGCATAGTCTTCTTAAACTACGAAGAATAATTCTTTCATACAATAGCCCACTTCTTTTCTTGTCTGCAAATCTATTTCTTTTATCATTATTTTCCATATTTACCATATAACGTGTCTAGTAAGACACATTTTCAGATAGCGAAACAAACGAAACCCAAATCCAGCTTTAATGCTATAGACCGTAGATGGAGGCAATGCTTAATGTGCAACAGCAGCATTACATTATCGTCATCTCAGGTTTTCCATTCTCGATCTGCTTAGATGATCTATTTCAGTGCTTTGTCCACTCCAATGACGGAAAAAGCTGCGACACAATGCCATTAATATCTTTCTACACTGAAGTTCCTGGCTATGTTATTCAACAACATAACAAAAATGTTTTCAGTTTTTGGGTTAAATCCAGGTGGGTTTAATCCAAGATATACGAGAAACAGTTAGCTTACCAACATTTGGTATAAATGGTAATTTGACTTCTTTTTTTAAATCAAGATTCATCGTTTGTAGTCGTACTTGAGCACAACTACCCAAAAGAGGTTAAGTTTTCATTCAGCAACCCTCCTCATCCATACATTATCCATATAATGTGGCTTCACTCGACGGTATTTTCATTTGAACATTTATTCTTAACATAACATGCAGTGCCTTATAATGTGGCTTCACTCGACGGTATTTTCATTTGAACATTTATTCTTAACATAAGATGCAGTGCCTTGTGGCTTCAGAGCCTGAGGAATTCCTATACCATTTATTTCTGTAATATTTTTTCATTTGACTGCTCTGAGTATCACATAGTGCCTTGTGGCCTCGGGGCCTACACATTCTTATACTAATTCTTTTTAAATTCAATTGAATATTTGAATTGGCCACTTAGATTGCTCATAAATAGAGGCCATCATTTGAAGTGATGGAATAAGTGATGGAATAGAGGCCATCATTTGAAGTGATGGAAAGGTATTTGAAGTGAAGGAAAGGTACTTGTAATTCCTGTTACAACCTGGCAAAATGATTAAGCCACTCACTCATTTTAATTTTACCTATATTTGATACCACCACATTTCCATCAGTAGCAAAGAAATTCACGATATTTCCGGTTTCCCTCACATAAGAGGTTAGAGCATATAAGAAACGATGCAATACAAAAATTTTACGTTAAAACTTATCCGATATCAAAATCTCATTTGGAGCTTGCATTCTTTGAATCAGCAAAAATTCCCAATCACAATCACACTTAAAATCAATGCTTATTTACATAGCAAAAGAAATATAAATGATTCAGAACCATGTTAAGAGGAATCTGAGGTTGACTCATCATCCTCATCCTCATCTTCTTCTTCTTCCTCCTCTTCTTCCGCAACCTCAGCCTCGCTGTCAGCCTCAAGTGGCTCCTCCCCAATATCACTATCTTCCATGGCCACAGCAGCATCTCCTCTCACATAGTAATTAATCTCGGACTTAACATCATCATCATCCTCCTCCTCAAACTCTTCATCTGTCCCATGGGCAGCTTCTTCATCAATGTCCATCTCCTCTTCAGAGGAGTCACCCATATTATCTTCTTCGTTAGATTGCAGGAGGTCTTTATTGTTATCGGCTTCTCCAACAAAATCTTCCTGTCCTTCCCATTCCTCTTCACCAAAACTTTGAGAAGACTCACTTGGGTCAGCTTCCTCCTCTGGCATTTCCTCCTCCAGATGTCTGTTTCCAAGGCTAGCCTCAGTAGTACTAGTTACATGGTTGGAATCTTTCATTCTTTCTTGACGCTTTCTGATACCAACTTGCCTGCCTCTGGAACCCCTGCCAGCTCCTGCTCCTCTGCCTCGTCCCCGACCACGACCACGACGTGGTCGTCCTCTAGGCATTGGTCGTTTTACCCTCAAGGCACCATGAAAGCTGCTGCTTCCTTCAGAAATGTGGTGTTTCAGTTTTGAATCTTTGAGCATGCTACCACTACCCACAACCCCCAATTCAACTTCTGCTGCTGCTGCAGATCTTGTAATGTTGTGTCTTCCACCACGTCCACGACCTCGTCCTCGGCCTCGCCCACGTCCTCGCCCTGGCCTTACTACAACACTGGGTTCAATCCAGTTCTCTTCTCTTTTGACATCTTCATAGTAATGGGCATTTTCACAAACATCTGACTCATGCATAGTCTTTGCATCAGCAGCATTTGGCTGGCATTTTCCCCAAAAGGAAAAAACAAAACAAAAGAAAAACATCAGAAACCAAACATCCTCCAGCAAAAGTCCTAATTTGACATTTCAATCTCTGAAAGCACTTCTGTAATGAAACTGATACTGAAACTGCCAGAAGACCCACAGCATCTATTGGACAGATTTTAAATTTTCATGAAAGATAAAGACGGACTCTACAAATGGGGACAATTTTAAAGTTCAAGACTGCTTACATGTACATCTTCAAACTCATGGAGCCTTTGCTTTTCTGCCTTCTGCTCTAAACTATACGCAAGAGAGTAATCAAAAGCCATAACACGCAAGGCTGCAGCTGCTGATGTGCGAGGAATCCATGGGAGCAATGGAGCATCACCTGATGCTGAAGAACAACCCTCATCGACCTCACCATCAGCCAAATATACACCCATTAACTCTGACGTAGTCTCAAATGCTGGAGATAGCCAATCACGGTTTACCGCCTCTTCCAACCGTGCAATTATCTGACACAGTACATAGGAACAGAAGTCAGAAAAAGCAGATCAGAAAGCTAGATTAAAACATGCAAGTCTGAACATGATAGCTGGAGAGATTACAAATCCAAAAGTGGGCTAGAACGATACAAAACCAAAACAAACCTGAAAAAGATCATATGGAGTAGAAGATCTCAAGGCAAGACCCCATGTCCTGCGACAACTCTCTGTCCAACATGGTTTGATTGCCTCGGAAGGAATTGAAGCCTGTATAAACAAATTGGGTTTATAACCAAAGGAAAAACCCAAGTAACAATAATAATTACTTTCTTTAAACCAGTATCTTTCAAAATAATATGAAAGTTCAATAGCCTAATTAACTCAACATACAGTATTGTGAAATTTCTACTGAATTTAAAGGTTGGAGAAACTCTCACCTCAATTAACGAGATGGTCATTTTTAACAATTGAATCCTTGAAGGGTAACAGCGTGTTGGACCCTTCAAACTCCATTCTGGATCTTCTCTCTTTTGCTTTTCTTCACAATCATGAACATGGTGATTGTATTTAACTTCCACCTTGTGTGTGCTTTCAAAAGTTGCATGGCAACAGGGGCAGTGCTTATCTCTTGACCAATATACCTCATAACAAGATTCACAAGAACGAAGCACTTCCATGCACCGCTTTCTTCTTGCCTTGCTAGCACACAGCACAGATGGTTTAAAGCATTCTGACCAAAGCCATTTTTCTAAATCTTTATATCTCTCAAGTGCATGTTTCTTCTCGCTGCTATTACGTCCAAGTTCAATGCCAAAAGAACTTGAAACTTCTTTTGAATTGAAAATACTGTGATCAATTCCACTCTGTGGGCTTCCATCCTCTAACGGAGATCCGTGATAGAATACATGTTCATTCCCATTTGCCTTCAAATCCACATCATCAAGATTACTAAACCGCTTTTCTGTACGCCTTTTAACAGCAATTTTGAATGTATTTTCCAGTTTTTGAAGAACAGCATGTAAATGTGCTTCTCTGACTCCCCTTGTATCTAAAGATGCTAACAGTGCATCAAAGGCCTGATTTTCCATACATAAAACATAAAGAGATCTTAGAAATCCAATAGAAAGTTCAACATATTAAGAAAATGCAAAAGAATAACATGAAGAAAATGGTGGTAACATTGACACTGCTTCCAAAATAAGAATAATGACAATAAGTAGAAATACACTTGATAAATTGTATCATCACATCTCACATGATCTGTGAAATCAAAATCTTTAACATATTCATCTGGTGTCACTATAAAAACCCTCTGCCCCTAGGCATCATGGTTAGGCTTTGAATCCATAGCGAAATGATTAAGAACACATCATTTATTAACATAAACACGGGTTGCAAAGCACAAACTTGTAAGATAAAAGATATTAAATGAAACCATATTGAACAAATTTAGAGAAGCAACCAAAGAAGAAATACCTCAGCTGTATCAATAACCCTCCACTGACCATCTTCATGTGATTCAAAAAAAATTCGTCCAGACCCAGGGTCACTACCAGATGGAGAGGCTACAAACTGCCAGTAACGGTTATGTCTACGATCTTGGCCCAGTGGAAGGGATCTGTAAATATACAACTCTTCTGCCTTTAATCCTATAGCAGCCTTCAACTGTGCACGGGACTTTTCAATTGTCGGTGTAGGTTCTTGTACAGACAACCCATCTTGCAAATGTAAAATTTGCTCTGCTGATGTATTTGGGTATGACTGGACTAAACAATTATTTGGCAGAGAGTTCATATCTACAGAAGGATCGCAGTTTAGCTGCACTGAAGTTGATGCATCTGTTACCTTCATATCCATTCCATCGGGAGTAGTCTGTCCATGTTCAAAAATATTGTTATTGGCACCTTCACATTTTCCTCCCCCATATGAATAGACCTGTGATCTTGCAACCTGCTCTTCCTTGAATCTTCGTTTATCTAGTTGTGCCTCTGCCCACATTTGACGCTTTAAAGCATTCGCTGCTTCTAATCTCTCCTGGTTAGCATCAAAATGATCATACTTCATTAGAGATTTGAACAGATAACAAACAGACATTTTTATTATTTTAACATTTTTAAGACATAATTATGTACCTCAAGCACAACTCGTATGGTGTTTCCCTCATTTGCCACACCAATTAAAGCAATAAGTGCATTAAGGCGTTCTTCAACACTAAGATCTGAGTACTCTCCTTCCATTAGTCCCTGAACCCAAGGCTCCCCTAAATTATTTTCATCTATCTCCGTATCTTCCTGCTCTTCAGTTCCATCTCCACAAAAAGCAAACTCTTTTGTATTTTCATTTTGCTTTGCATCTTCTGAACCTGAAGACTTCACTTTTGACATTCTGTTGCTCTCAGGTGACACAGATTCTCTGTTGCAAGCCTCCATACTCTGAGATTTCTCCTTTTCAATGTTACCCATGCCTTGAACAACTTTCCCTTTGTTCAGACAGAACATTACCTTCTCAGAATTGATAGGACTATCAGGATCATCTGCTTCGACATCTTCAACATCATCACATTCATAATCATCGTCACGCTCAGCCTCTTCTGCATCTTCATTATCCTTTTCAGCTTCTTCTGAGTCTGAAAGGCCACTCTGAAATAACTGTATTTTTTCTCTCGCTGCTTGTAGAATAGCCTCTGCATCTTGTGGATCTTTCCTAAATGGTGGACGAACACAATATGTTGATGGAGCAACTCTTTCAAACAGATTTGTATCCCTTGATAAAGCAGCTGCAATTGATGCCTCTGGAGTCTTGCTAGTTGATAGATCACGCAGGCCAGATTTCTTTGCAAAATACACGTCAAAATTTAAAAATTAGAAAAAAAAAATTCATTGAATGTTTATTTGCTCATGAGATCAATGGAAATCAAATCCAATGATGTTATCAAGAATGTAGGCAAACGTAATTTAAAATCTATTTTGTTACCTGAATCCTATCTGCAACTTCTAATATTGTCAGACCATCACTTCCCTCCAAAGACAACACATAAAAAGCTGCATACTTAACTGTACCAGGTGTCAAGCGATATTTAGATCTACGAAACAGACCAGAGCCTTTACATCGCATCAAGGCAACAGCATTTGCTGCTGCAGCTCCAGATCTTAGACTAGAAACAGCATCCTCTGCTTCTTGGCCCTAGAGATATTACAAAAGCAGATTCAGCTATGTTTCTAGAATGAATCATGTATTACACAAAGCAAAGGCATACTAATCATAAGAAAACATTATTTTTAAGACATATTACCTAAGAAACACAGATCAATTAGTATTTGTTCAAATGGAAAAATAAAACAATATTTCAGAGACATCTTTTGATGCTATTGATAGTGAGTGGGAGAGGACAAAGGCAACAGCAGCAGACATAAATTACTTTTTTGTGGCAATCTTTGTTTATCGCCTTTTACAACATTAAGTACAGTTCCTCTAGGAAAAAGATAAAAACATAAAAATAAGTAAAACAATATTTTCTTATGCCTCAATATTTCTAAATGTTCAAACATTAACTTCTTATATGCCTACAAAACAAAAAGATATAGGAAATAGAATTCAGGCAGGATAACCAAAATGGAGACAAGCTAGGAGTGTTCTATGTGACAGAAGAATACCAATAAAATGAAAGGAAAATTTTACAGAACAACAATTAGGTCTGCTATCTTATATGGTGCTAAATGTTGGCCAGTACAAAAGAGGCATGAATAACAAATCAGTGTGCAAAAATATAAATGCTTCGATGGATGTTGAATGTTACTAGAAGAAATAAACTACATAATATAGACATCAGAGGAAGACTTGGAGTAGATTCTATTTCAGATAAGCTACAAGAACAGCAGCTTAGATGGCTTGGACATGTGCAAAGAAGATTAGACAATGAGCCTATAAACAAAGATTGCTATATCACTACTGGTAACCAAAAGACCAAAAAAGACATGGGAAAAAACAATCAAAGATGACTTGAAAAAACTGCAAATACACAAAGATCTAACTTCATAGAGGTGAATGGTGAAAAAGAACTTATGTAGCCAACCCCATTTTGTTGGGACAAGGCTAGGATGATGATGATGATGCCTACAAGACACTAAAAATAGTAAAATCTGCCATTAGCATTATGAGAAAACCTTCAAAACAGTGTATATATGTTATTATTTTCTGTCAAAACCCAAAATATTACATTAGAAGCTAGTATTTATACATAGCAATCCATGGAAAAGGATTTCATTTTCTTATGTCACCTCATTCTCATTCAATGGACGCTCTTCTGAACACTTCTGTTTCTTCCACTGAGGACCAAAACCAGCTGCTAATGAAAATTGCCTGAAAATTTCAGGCCAACTCAAGGGATTCAAATGTCGCTTCCAGTCACGGATGTCAAATCCCCATGCAAATGCCTGAGCAGGAAAGCATAAAGTTTCTTTTGAATACCTCAGCTATAAACTGTTTGAGCATACCTATTTCCACAATGAAAGGTTTCTGCAACCAGAAAAAGTAAAAAAGTTTGTGATTGGCAATTTTCATACCGCTTCAATAAGTTGCGGATGGCCACCAGCAGAGAGACCAACACTATTCTGGTTTGTTCCAACACCGTTGGGTGAGGAACGTGCTGCTTCTTCTATATCTTTTACAATGGTTTTCAATAGACTGATATGAATCTCTCCTAGTAATCTTGAATCCTTTAATAATAAAGAGTAATAAAAAAAGGTAAGAAAATCATTCCCTAATGAAACTTGCAGGAGACATTGCATACATCAACAACGTAAATGATGTAAGCACTTACATAATCATGAAAGGATTGAACAAATTCATCAAGAGTGAAAGGCCAAAGACCAAGAATATCAGCAAATGTAATGATAAACCTCCATGCCTACAAACAATGTATAACATTTCACAAGCATTAGAATTCTCAGTTCATTAAGCCATTAAACATTTTATGAAATGACAAGAAAATTTGAATATAAAAACAAAGGAAGCTCAAAATCTGTTGACAAGTATTGAAAACAATCCTTCAAAACATCCATGAGTTAGTTCACAGGTCATATATTTTGCAACAAAAGAGTAATTCAGATGCTACGCTAATACCATAAGAAGGTTCCCAACATTTTTCTCTGAATCAATCCATGGTGGAACTCCAAATGGCATCTTCATATTAACAGATTCGCTTGGAAATCTACCTAGTTGACCTGCAACATGCAACAAAACTTGACTGAATACTACCCAGCGTAGGATTTTAAATTCTCATAATAAAAATGCAAACACTTAAATATTCACGAAGAGAAAGACTATAAATGAACAATGAAAAGTACAGAATATAGTGCAAGACAAAACATATTAACATCAACAAGTACTCATTAAAAGCAGGAAAGGAGTTCAGGATAATTTTCTCAGAGCATCATAAACTCAAGATGCAAATGTAATATCAAATATACAAAGGTAAGAATAGCATGACATGGATCCATTCATATACATAACAATACAAGTATGCACTAATTCCTTTGAGTTGTCAAAAACCACGCCAAATATTCATTCTATATCATAGACTACTTGGTTGATAATAAACTTTAAAGAAGTCAAAAATCTTCCTGTTGAAGATACCTCTAAATGCGTTTCAAGTGATACAATCAAGCCAGAATTAATAGAAATTGTCCTGTTGCATGTAACTTTACTGTTTGTGCCAATGCTCAGAAAAATACAAAAGAATTGTGCTACCATCTTTAAACAGACTCGCTTATCCTCACTGACAGACTATTAGCAGAAAAACGAATTTGCACATTCATTTTCGATTCAAGAATATAAAAAAAAACAAGATGAGCAACTTTAAAGGTTTAAAGGAATTACAGGAAGAAGAACGAAATGATGCAGTTACAAGATGAACTTTGATTATATGGGTTATGAAATGAATTCATTTTGTTAAAAGAAATTTATTTTTTAACACCCACAAAAATAGTTCACATTAGTATTAGAAAAAACTATCAACAAAATTTTCTTTTTACTTGTTCCAGAAAAAAAAAGTACTCTCATAATAAATTCAAGTCATCACAAATGCTACCACCAACAAGAGAAACCATGTTAAAGTACAACAATTCCACATTAAATATTAAAAATGCATACCAATAAAACCAACCTTTAAAAACATGCAGTGTTTGTAACGTTTCACTGTCAAGCAAAAATATGGAAGAGAGACCCTTTGCTGAAGCAGCCACCTCCATAAGCTCTAATCGCTCATCATCTATAAGCTCCATAGACTCCCTGGCAAGCTTTCGTAATGTGGCCCTTTCAGACGCGGCTTTCTGTCTTGCAGCTTCCCTTTCTCTCCTAAGTTGTTCCTTATGCATCAGCTTTTGGGCCTGTGCATCAGATTATTATAATAACTATTTTGTAAATATTTCTTCTGATAACTTTAACAAGTTTAGATGGTAACAGGCACACAAAACATACACGTTTGTGATCCCTTTGCAACTTTTTTTGTTCCTTTTCAGCTTCACGCCATTTCAAACGCTCTATCCGCTCTTGCTGACGTTGCCTTTCACGCATTTCTCTTTCTTCTTCTTTACGTTTTTCTCTTTGCATTTGCTCCTCTTTCTGTAAAAGTATTAATTTTATGCTGTAACTTCCAAACCCAACACTTCCATTTTAACAAGTAAATTTCAGGGAAGGACATTTACCTTTTTCCTCATCATCTCTTGTCTCTCCATCTCTTTTCTAATTTTCCTCTCATGCGCTTCAACTTCTTTTGCAATTCTTGCTTCATCACTCTTTTACATAAAAAAAGAGAGATAATTAGACAAGCTAAATTTCATGGCATTTTTTAATATAAAGATTCATGGGAAATTACCTTGCGTTTCCTCTCAATATGTGCTGTATCATGCTCCTGATACATCGAACACTTATCAGATTGGGGATATGCACTTTCACCACCTAAATTCTGATGGGTTCCATATTGTCCATCAAATCCAAATCCTGGAAAGGAATCTTTATGTTGCACTTTGTCATAGTCATAACCACTCTGAGAAAATGAATGGCCAGCCCTGCCTTCTTGAGTTGACCGATCCCCATTTGACAGTTGACCTTGGAAGCCATATCCCATGGACAAACGATCATTCCCATGCATAAAAGTCCCTGTACTGGGTAGGAAGGAAGTGCTTTTTCCCATTGCTTCATAAGAATTTTCATAAAAGTTCGACTGTGCTGCTCTATCATAGGTTTCACGTCTCCCAGCTGGCTGCTCTGGAAGGAACTGATATTCTTGTGGAGCTCTAGATCCTGTGGCAGTATGAAATCCTGAAAGAGTATTAACAGAAACCTTCCTTTTTCCACCATATTGATCATTCTGCAACAATGATGACCTCTGATAACATGAAGCTATCAATGAATTTACTATCTTGAAATTTGATATTGAAGTTCAAAAGTTAAAACAAATAAGGAAAAATAAAAGTTTAAACTTGATTAAAAACTCGGAAATCTTTGGAAAGAAATCAAATCCACCATAAAAATATCTATGACCCTAAGACATGACATGTTCAGGTAAAGATTTAACCGGATTATAAAAGATGCAAATCCTCATCTATTCCTAAGACAATATCAAAGTGAAATGTAGGATTTTGTAATACCAGATTATCAAATGTAATGACCGAATGGGAACTAAAAATTGTATTGCAATCAATTTAATCTTTAATCCAAAATCAACCTTTATGTAACATCAATAAATTTTAAAAAGTACAATGACTGATAAGCAATGCACAATAAAATAACAGTACATAATACCGAAATGCAAATGAAAGAGAATTATTTGATTCATTGTGTTAGTGAATAAAATACATGATCTACCAAACTTTTAAAGAAGCATTCCTAATTGATTTTTAAAAAAAAGGATAAATATTAAATAGTGAGTTTCTGACTGCAAGTTATAAAATTAGCTTATTGACGTAAACTGGTCAACATGGTGAAAAATGATGTTAAACTAACTCTAGTTAAAGATGAAATCTATGCCTTTAGTCCAAATTTTCATTAGAAAATGTAAATGTAATTTTTTTCCAAAGCAGAATGTTTTTCTATAACTTCATATAAAAAAAACCAAAATTTTACTTACTTTATTTGGTTTGGACTCCGGCCACTCAAAGATTTTTTCAACATGATGAGCCACTTGTTTATTTTGCCCTGGACAAAAGAACGCCTCATTTAAGAAATTGAAAATTATATTAAAATGTCAGAATATAATTTAGTTCAGGAAAGAAAATTTTAAGTTAGAATGATAAAATTTAAGTTAGAAAAATTTAGAGATGACTATGCATTCTTGTTTGTAATAATTATGCTTCGAATATTATGAAAGGGACCGAGGAAAACTCTCCAAGTCAGATCTTTTTAAGCAAAGATAATACAATTATTAGTTATCATTCAACATTTCAAACCGTCACCCAGCAATGGCCTACAGAAAGACTCATTATAAAATAATTTCTAAAATTCGAGAAGTCCCAGTATTGGATATCCTGAGACTAAAATAATGAACAAAAATAAAATAAAGCAAACCACTTTGGCATCAAGGCTAAGATAATAAATTAAATTAAATGCATAACCATAATGAAAAGATTCGTTATAAAATAATTTTTAAAATTAAGAAGTCCTAGTTTTGGATATCCTGAGACTAAAATGATAAACCAGAATAAAATAAAACGAACCACTTTGGCATCTTAATTCTAAAATAATAAATTATATTAAATATGTAACCATAATGAATTCTCTGCACACAGCTCCCATTCACTCCATTTCTAACCACCAATGATGAATCTAGAGATTTCAAAATTACTATAGGTTTATCAAAGAAACAGAGCATTCCTTCTTTGTTTCTAAAAACTTGTTAAATCCAATTTCCAGCCAGTTGAAATTTACAGAAGAATGAGATGTCACTACCACTTGTTTCTTGGCCATCTAACTATTATCAAATGATAAGAGCCCGATTACTGACAGTTTTTGGTGCATCATTTAGATCTCAAGAAAGAGTTAGCAAAAATTTAACATATAAAGGGGTGATGGACACAAAACTTTTGATAAAATAGTTGTTCTAGCCTTCTAGGTGATCTCATGTCATAATCAATCCAATAAAGTTGCTACAATCAACAAATTCAGATGTGAACCAGTTAAGATATAACACACTTTTAAATTTTTTTAGAACAGTACTTTTCCTGGTGCAATTAACTGAAGAAAATATCAGTATTACTACTTAATCTGCATGAGCCTGTAGCATTATATGATAACTGAAGATATTCATGATCTATAGTTGATATTACACACTGAAACTATATTGCTTTCGTATCAAGATTACACCTAACCACAATTATTTCAATTGTTTTCTCATGGATATTTTTGTAAAATGATTTTAGGAGACAGACACCTAAAAAAGGCAACTACTACCTGATGATAGCTAATTTGAAAATGACAATCTGATATAGTTGAAGCAATGTATTTTAATCAAGTCTACGTTAAGGACATATAACAACATTCGAACATTTAAACAAATAATGATATTTAATATTTTCTATTCTATGGCATAGTTACATAAGACAACTTCAGAATAATATTTTCAGGCTGCTTCCGCCAATTATCCTCAAAACTTTTATCAGATTCTTCTCTATTCTAAGTAACTGGGTACCATCAATGAATGAATAGAAGACTTCACCTCATGATAGAAAAATAAGTCCCCGGTAATTTTCCAATAAATTGTTTGTGAATGCTGTAGCATTAGCACGGTACTCTATATGTTCTTCTACAACGTAGAGTACACATGTAAGGGTGGGCAGACAAATGAAGATACTATCACAGAACTTTTATAACAGAAAAATTTGATTACTACTAAACCACAGTGCAGGTCAAGTTCTCTGGTTGTATATTACCAATGCATTTTTAGCTAAAAACACAATTACATAAACACCTAACATTAAGAACCCAAAACTTTAAAGAACTTTTATGACAGAAAAATTAGATTACTGCTACTAAACCACAATGCTGGTCAAGTTCCCCACCTGTGTATATTAACAATGCAATTTTTAGCTAAACCAGAACAATTACATAAACACCTAACATGAAGAGGCCAAAACTTTAAAGTAAAAAAGATTTAGATGTAGATGGCAAAAAGATCACAAACCCAATGATGAGGAGGGCGTCTGAAAGGCCCCATGCGGCAAGGGATCAAACTCAATGCCAAGAACAGGCCCATCGTCTCGCAGAGGCTCTCCCAGTTGCTCCTCCACAGCGGCAATGATCTGAATTTCCACAGAAGGTAAATGCTGCTGCACATGATGATGCTGATGATGGTGATGTGCTGCTACTGAAGGGGCCGCTGCTGCTACCACTGGCTGAGATTGTGCCTGTGCATGGGCATGAGCCTGGGCCTGGGCCTGGGCCTTGACTGATTTAGCTCGTTTTCTCACATTGCCCTGCTGCTCTTCATAGAAATTTCCCGCCATTGCAGGTGTACCAGATTGAGATGTAGTAGCAATGGCAACAGCAGGGGCAGGTGCAGGAGCACAAACAGTGATTCTCTGATGTTGTTGTGCCGAAGTTGATGATTTTCTTTCTTCATTTTGCTGCTGCTGTTGCTGTTGCTGCTGCTGCTGCTGATCTCTTTTTCTATCCTTGAGTCTTCTATGACAGAACCACATCTGCAGCTGCCTATCAGTCAATCCCAATTCCACAGACAGGTGCGCCCTCACTGTGTCGCTCGGATAATTGTCCTCTGCACACAATCAAACACCCCATAAAAATACAACCCAGAAAAGAAAGAAATCTCCTCTAACCCATCATCAGAAACAAAGAAAATTCTCCTATGCCCACAATCAATCCAAAGGGGTTAAAAAAAACGGCAAAGTTGCCAAAAAATCAAACAAAACCCAACCACAATTTCAGCCATGATTGATTGATTAAGGAACCCTGATTTGACTCAGTAATCTTTGGGGCGATTTAAACCCTACCTAGGTATGTTTTCTCTAAGAGCTCAAGCTGAGAAGGTGTCTTCATCTTGCGCTTGGGAGCCTTCTCCTCCTTACGCTCGGCTGAAACGTCGGCATCCATGGCTGCTGCAACTGTGCCTCTGCCTGCGCCTGTGCAACCTCGGAGCAAAGAGCAAGGGTTTCACCCACAACCAAAATTTCAGAATCCAGAAACCTGCACTTTCAGAAATAGGCCTCTGATCATCCAACTTAGGACGGAATCCACTATTTTAGGACGGAATCCACTATTAAAATCATGTCATGAAGCATTCATTCATTCATTAATTACTGCCAACTATGCCAAGAGCATTCCAAATTTTCACTCTACCCGCCAGAAATCATGCTGCCTGGAAGCATTCAACCGCCCATTAGTTTTCACTCTGCCCGGCAGAAATCTCGCTGCCTGGAGATTAATTAAAGCAAAGAATTTGGGCTCCAATCTTCCACCAAAAAATCTTTTTGCTTTTGCTAAATTAGTTATTTAGAACATGTACGTTGGGCTTCTTTGTATTGCAGGTTTATGCAGGACGTACTTTTTTTTATGTTTAATGTAATTTTATTTTTTGGGCGGGCTATCCCCCTGGTCTAACTTGGTTAGAATATGAAGTTTGTTTGTGATTTACAAGTCTCATGATTCCAAAGGTATGTTGAGACATGTTGCACATAAGAGCATAGTAGAACTACTAAAGTTTTTTACTTGGACCAATTTCAAATTTTTTAAAAAATTTATAACTCAATGTTGCCCAATGGAATTGAACCTGTCATCTTGTTAGGCACCTACAAAATCTTCTTATGTTAAGCTAAAAAGCTAATCAAGAATTCTGTGGGGTACTAGCTATGAAAAGAAAGGCATTTGTAGGGTTGCTTGGGATTTTTGTACTTGACCCAAAAAGGAAGGGAGAATTTGGTATTTTCAACACTTGTCATCAAGATTTAACTTTAGCTACCACATTGGTTGCTAACTTTTTTGATAGTAGGACTATTTAGAGTATGAGACTTTAGCAAGTTTTTTCTAGAAAAAATTTGTTTGGAAGGGCACCTCTATTCGTAATTGACTTTTATGTTTTCATTTTACCACAAGGTTCTTTTGTCATTGAGAAAATCTAGCAGCATACTAGTAAATTACAATTCCCTTAAATGCCATAGATGATATCTTATTAATAATAAATAAGTAGGATGTGACATTACATCTTATAGTTGCAATATAATGTCTTCTACTATGTTGCAAATGTGATGTATCCAAAGTTGGTGTTGATGTCAACACTCCCATGCTCTCATGGGGTCATGATTATCAACGTCTCTATCTCTCTCTCTTAATCACCATAATAAAAATCATGCAAGTAGTGGGCGTTTAAACTATTAGGTGACAATTATTAATGTTAGCAGAACCAATTATTAATGGTGGCAGTTACAATTGTTGATGATGACGTTTCTAATTATTAATAGTGGCAGATCCAATTATTAATGGTGGCAGTTATAATTATTAATGGTGGCGGTTACAATTTTTGATTGTGACGATTCCAATTATTAATGGTGGTGGTTACAATTATTAATGATAGCAATTACAATTATTAATGGTGGTGGAACCAATTATTAATAATGGCGGTTACAGTCATTAATGGTAGACGTTTTGGAAGTTATGGACATAGTGGGCACTTAAATTAGAGAACGTAGCCATCATTATGGAGGGTCGCAACAGCTATAAAATGGAGTCTAGGGGGGAGGAGGAGGAGAGGTCCCAAAAAATAGGCTTTGGCTATTAGTCTGAAGGGGCAGCTTCCTCTCCACTAAGCAATTGTTTCTTTCTTTCCTTTTCTTTTTTTTTACAGGCTTGTAGTTGATCTTCGAGGGTCCAAGACAGGAGCTAGTGGTTCAAAATCAAGATCTTTGCAGGTCTTCTCGGCAACGGCAAGAGCTTGTCACGGTGGTGCAGACGTGAGTGGACAATCTTCCTCTCTGCGATGGTGCACAAAGGCGGCAAACGACGGTAGGATTTGAGAACTGCAGTTGTTGCCCTATGCTGATTGCAGTGAGCATTCTCTCTCTCTCTCTCTCTCTCTCTCTTCCTCTCTCGTGGCGATCGCAACCTTCCTACCTAGCAATGGATACCGTCGGCAGTCATGGACCAGCAACGTCAGCGGGATCAGGGAAAATTCAGTTCTTTTAATTACTTATTATATTGAAGACAATTATTTAATTTAAATTCCAGATTTCTTTCTAGCTTATTTGCAAAAGGCCACGTAGCCCTCTCCAGCTGAGACTATTCCTGGTTTCCGTACCCATATGGGAGGCGCCCTAGGCAATAGTCTCCTAAAATGAGTTTTCTTTCCCGATGTTGGTGTGACCAAAATTTATGCATCAACACCTTTTTGGCGCTAGAAGGAGGGCCTTTCCCCAACCTTTTGTTTATCAGCTTTTCTTATCGTTTCTCTAACCTTTATCATCCCATTTTCTGAAATCTTTATTTTCTGTCCTTTTCCAGTCCCTGTTCAATTTCTATTTCCTAAAAAATTTCATTTTCCTTGTTTCAAACTTGTTTTATTTAAAACTTTTGTTTTCAGCCATTGTCTTGAAAAATCTTTTTAAAGAATTTTTGAGCCCTTTATTGCTTGTTCTTAAAAGTTCGTTTCTTGAAAAATTTCGGGTCTCATTACCCATTTTTCTTTTATCTTTTCCTTGTTGTTTTTTTTTAAATTCTTGTTTCCAAACCCATTTTCGAATCTGTGTTTTGGCGGTCCTTACCTTAGTCCTAGGTTAGGTAAGGTGGTTTTATTTGATTATGCAATTTTAAGTTTATCTTGCATTTTACTGCTTTCCTTTTTAATTTTATAAGTATTGCAATTTTATACATTTGTTTTTCTTTCCAAAAATTATTATTTCAATACTTTCTTTTTTTTTACGCAATTGCATAGTTTCATTCTAACAATTATATTTTATAGTTCTGTTTATGAGTGAACTCTCCTTTGCTTCTAACCGACCAATCACTCGTCTCTTCGCATTAAGGAAACAATGAGCCTCACATTTTCCAAGTTTTATTCCTAGAAGAGCCTAGACTAGGATGGCAACCAATCAAACCCCAACTCCCTTGGCGAGTAACCCCTTTAACTTTATTAACTATCACGACATCCCAAAGTCACTTCAGAACATAAATTTGTTCTACGAGCCCACAAACTCTTCAAGTGATGCCCGTCAACATATATAATGTTTTGAAACTTTACTAGGCATCCACAACATTGTCCAAAATGATGTGACATGTAGAGTATTTGTGACAACTTTCAAAACCAAAGCAATCCAATAGTTTTTGATGCTCCCTAATGCCTCCATTAACTCATGGAAGGAGTTCAAAAATAAGTTTTTGACTCAATTTGACAAATTCACATGCCTTGCCATAGCATTTAGCAACTTCACCAGCTTAAGAAAGCTACCTGGGGAGAATGTTAGGGATTATAACCTTGGATTCCTTCACTAGCTGGCCTATGTACCAAGTGAGATGCGTCCACAACCCGATGGCATCCTCAACTTTTACCTCTCTACCATTGATCCATTCTTTGCCTATGCCATCAAATCGGACCCCAACATAACAGAAATACAAGGGGCGATGGCTAAAGCTGTGGAGCTAGAACAAATTACCCTTATGAACAACATTCAAACCCAGTTTGGAATGACGAGCATTAGCAACCCTATGCAACATAGTCCTCTACCAACTTTCCCANGTTAGCAACCCTATGCAACATAGTCCTCTACCAACTTTCCCAATGACCAACACTATGTTCCAAACTCCTGTTCCCCTTCAAATGAATCAACCTACAAGTACCTATTTTCAAGGTCCCACATTTTCTCCATTCCGACCATCTAACACTAGTTTGAATGAGGATCAATCAAAGGCCTTAATTCAATCCATCATAAACCCAAATGAGGTACCTAATCCTACTGAACCCCCAGCTCAAACTCAAGATCAAATGACCCAAATATTAACTTCACTTCAAAAACTTTCCAACGAAGTAGTTGAACTAAAGCGAAACAACAACAAGGGTCCTATACAACCAGAAAAGCCTAGTTCATCAATCAATGACAATTATTGCCACTTCCATAACACTAGGCAACATTCTGAGAAGACCTGTCCCCAATTTTTAGCATTATTTTGTGACAACACCCAAAGTCAACAAAATGGGAAACCTCCTATTATGGTTTTTAACAAACCTCATCAAGCAGAAAATGAAGAGGTTTCCTCATTAGAGCAAGTTATGGTAAACAAGCCCAACCCACCTAATGCTTACTATCGTAGACTTAGTGACATCATGAACAACACACAACAACAAACTAGGAATGATCCTTACACTCCTCCAAACAGAAGAGCTCCTAGTCAAAGTAACACAAATACTCAAACTAAGTCATCCCAAACAAATGCTCCACAACAATCAAACCCACCTTCTATACTTAGAAGAACTCCACCTCAACAAGAAGCTAAAGATAAACACAAGACTTACGATCTAGTTGAGGATTTGAAAAAAACCAAAGCTAACATCTCAATGTATGACCTTTTACAATTTAATGGAATAAAAGAGGCAATTCAAGAGATTGTTCATAGACCTGAAACTAGAAAAGAAACAAAACCAACCCCTGAACAGCAAGTTCACTTCACAAAAAGTCCTAACACATCATCAGTACAAAATGTAAACAATTCCGTGATGAGTGAGAAAGAGCAACCTCCTTTCCTAACAACTCTAATTATTTTAGGAAAAAATGTTCACAATTGTTTGATGGATTCTGGAGCAACTCTTAGTGTCATGCCACTTGAGGTATGTAAGGCTTTAGGAGTGCAAATGATACCACAAACAAAAAGTGTGATTCAACTTGATGGATCCAATGTACCTGTAGTAGGGTCATTAAAAGGAGTGAAAGTGCAACTTAAACAATACCCTACATTTACACGTTACACTGGTATCCTAATAACTGACATGTTGCCTACCTATGGTGTGCTCCTATCTAGGACTTTTGGAGCCAAGTTTGGGGGCTTCTTTAGGTCAGATTTCTCAGAGCTATTAATCCCTATCAAAGAAAAATCTGAGTACATGACTATATCTCAAAAACCTTTCTGCAAACAAGTAGTTACAACCTTGGATCGACAAAATCAATCTTTGGAAAATCAAAATGCTAATCTTTATGTTGGGGTTATTAAGGCTGAGCATATCAAACATGTTGAAAATGACTATGTGAGTGGAACTATAGAAATAAATCTTATCTTTCATGTAGATTCTACCCAATCCTATCAAAATTCTAGAGAAGGTGAAGAAAGCTATGGAGACATCTTGCCNTTGTATATAAAATTGCTGATTTGCAAGGATGTAGATTACATAGAAATTTTAATTCATTTCATTTAAAGCATTTCTACTCAGGTGCCCCACGTGGACACTTAGTAGATTCTTATTTGCATATTTTCTTCCTCTTTGTCATGCATTTCATTTGTATATAGTTGCATTTGCATATTTTCTTTGCATTTCTATCATTTCTTTCTTGGCATATTGTTTTGATTTTTGTTTTGCATATGATTTTAGTAATCATTATGATCTTTTGAGTTACTAGGCGTTGGGTCATCAAAGCACCTTTGGAAAAAAACCAAACATTAGCAACTAATAGAAAACAGTCCATACCATCATGAAGAACACTTATTGATGACAAACTTACAAAGTGGGTAACACACACACACACACACACA
>MNCI01031157.1:138785-199647 GCA_015680685.1 Gnetum montanum
AAGGCTCCATTCCCAAAGGCTTTGGTGACCATGTAAGGGCCTTCCTAGTTGGATGAGAATTTGCTCACATGCTCACAGATGGCCTTGAGGATGAGGTCTCCCTTCTACACTGGCTGTTGATGTAGGTCTACATGGTGCTTTTGCTATTGCTTTCTCTGGTATTGCTCTATGCAGCTTAGCATCTACGCACATTCCTCCTCCACTGAGTCGAGGTCTATGGTCTATGACTCATTGTTTTGGGCTTCACTCATGACATCCAAGAGGATCATCCGGAGTGATGGTACCTACAACTCAAGAGGCAACACAGGTTCAGATCCATAAACAAGGTTGTAAGGAGTCTTACTCGTCACGATTCTGCATGTCGTTATGTAGGCCCATAGAATGTAGAGGATTTGCTCATGCCACCGCCTCTTGCTGTTGTCAAGCATCCTCTTCAGCAATTTGATGATGGACTTATTTGTAGCCTCTGCCTGTCTGTTCGCCTGCGGGTAATACGGGGAGGAGAATGATTGCCTGATGCCTAGATTGCTGCAGAAGGTTCAGGTTTCCATACTACTGAATTGTGGCCCATTGTCGGTTACAATAGTCATCAGAAGCCCAAACCTTGTCACGATGTTGTCCAGGATGAAGTGGCAGATCTGCTGAGATGTCATTTTCCTCAAGGGAATAGCTTCCACCCGATTAGTAAAATACTTAGTGGCAGTGATAATGAAGCTATGCCCTACGGAGGACTTAAGTGTGATAGGTCCTATGAGGTCTAGTCCCCATCGTTGAAAAGGCCACGTGATTTGCGTTGGGTGCAGGTCTGTAGGTGAGACATGTATGAGATTTGCGTATCTCTAGCACGTGTGACAGGTCTTGACTTTCGACTGGCAGTCACGCTCCATGTGGGGCCAATAGTACCCTAGGCATTTGATTTTTGCAACCATAGCCCTGGGTGCTATGTGTCCACCACACAGCCCTTCATGCACTTCATTAACTACCTTTTGCGCCTACTCCCCACCCACGCATGCCAGCAATATGCCATCATAGGAGCGTTGGCATAGGGCGTCATTCCCCATGAGCGTATATTGCTTGGCACGCTTGCAGATTGCATCTCTCTGAGCAGATGTCAGTCCACTTGGGGGTTCATGATGTTGTAGGTAGGCTTTAATGTTAGCATACCACTCCTAGGTATCTGTAGCACTGATGGAGGCCACGTGTCCTACCTGAGTGATAGGCTCAGTACATTCGAAAATCGAAGTCGACAGACTTGCAAACAAGTGTGGTGGAATATTTAATGCAAAGGTGGCTAAGGCGTCTGCCACAGTGTTTTTGTTGCGTGACATGTGTTGCACATCTGTTTTTGCAAATTGCTTAAGCAGGTTTTTTGCTAGGTCGCAGTAGGATTGTACGTGTAGGTTTTTTGCTAGGTCACAGTAGAATCACCACAGATTACCAGGTGTTGTATGTGTAGTGTTTGGGTAGCTGAGAGGCCTCTAAGTAGCCCTTCATACTCTGCCACATTGTTGGTGCAGGGGAACACAAAATGATAAGCAAATAGGTGCATTTCCCCAGAGGGAAACGTAATAACGGTAGCTGCACTACCTCCTTGCGCGGTTGAGGCGTCATTGAAGTGTAAAGTAGCTTCCAGGTGCGATTGAATGATGTTGATAGTCCCAACATGTTTGTCTGGGAATTCGGGATCTATGGTTGCATGGTCATTGACAGGTGAGGTTGTAAGTTGCGTTGCTATGGCTTGACCCTTAGTTGATGACTGGCTTACATAGTGTAGGTCAAACTCCATGATTATTGCTTTCCATCGAGCTATCCAGCTATTTTCATACAGGTTGTTAGTGATAGCCCAGAGTATGTTGCTTTTGCAAATGATGTCAATTATACTGCGAAACAGGTAGTGCCTCCACTTTTTTAACGTAAACACTAAGGTAAGATAATTCCTCTCCACTTCGTTGTATTTTACCTCATGTGCTATTAATGCATGACTCAGATAATACACTGGTATGTCAGATCTGTCGTCTCATTTCTAACATAGCAGTGCTGCGATAGATGTGTCGGAGGTGGCAAGGTAGATGAAGAAAGGCCTATCCCTTTGTGGTGGGTGCACAGTTGGGAGGTGCAAGAGCTTTTCCTTCAAGTCATTGAAGGCTTGTTGACACTAGGTTGTCCACTCGAAGCTAACCCCTTTCTTTAGAAGATGTTGCATGGGGTGTAACTTGTTAGTCAACTTTGCTATAAACCTTCAGATGAATTGTACCCTACCTGGCAACCCTCATAGCTCCTTAAGGTTTGTAGGAGATGCCAGGTTGACGATGGCCTTGACTTTGTTAGGGTCCACCCGTATTCCGGCCTTCGATACCACGAACCCTAACATGCGTCCAATTTTTATCCTAAAGACACACTTCTTAGGATTAAGGCACAGATCATGCATTTGACAACACTTGAGGACTACCCTTAGATCGCATGGGTGATTAGCTGCCTCCTTGGACTTGACCACTATATCGTCCACATAGTCATTTAGTGTTTCTAGGATGTAATCTCTAAAGATGTAAGTCAGGACTTGTTGGTAGGTTTCCCCAGCGATCTTGAGCCCAAAAGGCATCATGGTGTAACAGAAGGTCCCCCATGGGGTCATGAAGGTTGTTGTTAGCTGATGCTCCAGGTTGATGCGAATTTGGTTGTAGCTGGAGAAGCCATCCATGAAGGATAACAGAGCATGACCAGCCGTAGTGTCGATGAGTTGATCGATGCTTGGAAGTGGAAAATCATCCTTGATTATTACTTCGTTCAGATCTTGGAAGTCTATACAAATTTGTATTCCCCCCGTTTTCTTAGAAACCACGACGATGTTGGACACCTATTTCGAATAATTAGCTGCGCAGATGAAACTAGCTTGGTATAGCTTTGTGATTTCGTCCCTTACAGCTAGTGCAATTTTTGGTTTGACCTTACGAACTTTTTGCCTGACTTCCTTCATGCGTGGGTCTAGGACGATCTTGTGCTATATTAGCCATGGGTCTAAACCCAGCATGTCACTGTATGACCATGTAAAGACTTTGATGTTGTCTTGCAGAATTTTGGCTATGTTTTCATGCATCTGCGCGTCTAGGAGGGAGTGAAGCTTTAACGTTTTTACTTCCCCATTGGATGTGATCACAGGCGTCTTGACGAGAGGGTCCTTAGTTACATCTCTGGCCACCAAATCTAGGGTTCGAACCAGATGCTCGGGCTAGTCTGGGGATGTTTCTAAAGACGCTATAGTGCTAGTTGTGGTTGACCCTGAGTCGATCATATTGGGGTTCAATTGTCTCGCGAGCTTGCCATGTGGACCTACTAGGGCTAAAGGTGCAGAGAGATCGCAATGGATTTCCATTTTCTACTTAACCTATCAAAATGAGATGAAAGCCTGGTTAAGAGGCACCTGTTGGTAGCAATCATGTATAACGAAAACTTGCAAAGCAATGACAAGATGTAACCAGCGAAGTATGATGTAAAGATTAAGATTTTTCCAATTTAAAGTCATAGCAGACCGCTATGGCATGGAGATGCAGAGCTGCTAAAATAGGAAATTTAAAACTATCGATGTGAAAGCGTGAAACTGCCAAGAAATGCAAAACAGCCAATGCGAAAACGTGAAACTGCTAGTTTAGCATCATTGCAGACTACGAACATATAACAGAATGAAACTGCTAGTTTAGCGTCATTGCGGACTACGAACATATAACAGATTGAAATTGCTAGTTTAAAGTCTTTTCGGACCGTTAACGAGAGTGGAACGCTACGTTAAAAATGCTAGTTTAAGGTCTTTTCGGACCGTGAAAGTTACAACTGCGCTGGGGTTGCTAGCTTAAGGTCTTTTCAGATCAGTAAAAGCAAAACTATGCTAGGATTGCTAGTTTAAGGTCTTTTCGAACCGTGATAATTGAAAATATATTTTTTCACTTTTCGGGAAAGCAAGCAGTTAGCTTGATGCATGTTAAGGTTTTAATGCCAACAGTGCTACAACGTCATTGCGAGCATGCTACGCTGTACGGCGCACTCCGTATTAAACGAAGAGAGAGCGGTAAGTTTTCCCTTTTCACCATTACAGCCATAAATAGGGATTAAACCCTGCTAAGCTTATCATTCTCACCGTAAGAGAGCAAAGCCCATATTCAGAGCATCAAGCGATTTTGGAGCGTGGAGCGATTATGCTAACAGCGAGCAAGGCGGTTTTCTGCATAGCGATGAGGAAAAATCTGCAAGTAGGACGATGGCTCCAAAGAAGGAACTTACTCACCTGGCACTTGCAGAGGTCGAGGAGGTGAAGAAAACTCTAGGGCACTTGACACAAGCGTGCGTCGTGGTGTTGGAGGACACGCCATTGACCCTGTAGGCTACTATGTTTCATCTACTTTTTCGTGATTTTGTTATCATTTTTTGCTTCTGTTATTCTTTGCTTTTATTTTATATCCTAGTCTTAGTCATTTTTTTTCTATCATCATGTTGTTTTGGCCTTTGCATTGCCATTGTTGTCATTTTAGCCGTGGTGAATGCATAAACGCTACGCCATCGTTGCATGGAAGGTCGCTTAAATTGCCACCGCTGTGGTTGTCATAACCGCGGGGGTTTGGGCAGTTTAAGTTACTTGAATTTCAAATGGCATAGCATAGGACCTTCACGAGGATTGGGCCATGTGTGATGTGACAGTGCAACACGTGTTTTGTCGAGGCGTATTGTTAATTACCCTGTTAGCTCCGTTGCTACGGTAGGCTATTTTTGCTATGCTATCGCTTTCATGTTCTTGCTACGCTATGTGCGGAAAGGGGGTTATGCTACGCTATATGCATGAACTGCTAGATATTGCTATGTTGCATGCACCTTGCACTTAGACATGATGTTAACACTTGCTGGTTGTGGTGTGCAGGATGGGGCTAAGGCCAATTTTGATTGTCCTAGAAATTGCAAGGGTCCTGTGTCATGCAAGCAAACTTGTGGGCAATGCTCCTCCTCCCCAGATACATGTGGGAGAGCAGGGGGTAGGAAAGGAGCACATGAGTTCCTACAATACCTCCTCGACCACTTCAGTGTGATCGTTTGGTCATACCTAGAGGAGGAAGAGGTGACCGTCATAACTGAAGCCATATTGCCTGGTGCAAGCTGGGGCATCTTAAGGTTCCTGACGAATGGGGCAATCATGAGCAGGTAGGGAGAAGGATCCAGTTAACGCCCAACAGGGTTAAGGTGTTTGGCCTGGATCTGGGATATGCTTGAATATAGCTGCTACCATCGTTACAACACATTATTTATTGCACGTTATATGACAATGTGCTTCCAAAACCCACCAGGAACTGTCTACTGTGCTGGCGGGTGAGTTTTGCAGTCTTGTTCTACTGTGTTGTGCGATGCTGGCCATATTGGCCAAATGCTAACAGTGTGTTTTGTTACTAGGTTCTACATTAACAAGGAAGGGCTACACGACTGACTAGGTCTGCTGATTACAGCACGGATAGCCCTACAAGAGTTCTCTTCTGCTAAGAACCTACAGGTGGGTGTGATTGGTCAATGCGGGGGTGAATACCACACCTACCCACACCTATACCCCATTCCCTATGATCAGTGCAAGGGGTCTGGTTGGCTGGATGAGGAGTGTGCAAAACCCTTCAAACCAATCACAGTTGAACAAGTTCTAGTTAGTCTTCCGGCATTCCTGTTACCATACTGACCCGACAAGTCAAGTAGTAAGTGTTGCATGCTTAAGTGTCTTTGCAATCTTTGTATTTTCTACGCTTTTGTGCTAAACGTTTTTGTGAAAACTGTTATAGGGGTGAAGAAGCCCTAGGAGGTGACAGTGGTAACCGCCGAGACACAGGAGGCAAACATCTACTTCAAGTACGGCAAAGTAGATACGAGCCAATGCTAGATAAACGGTACAACTTCAAACTTCTTGGTCTAGAATATCCAAAAGGTTGGGCTTATGGATCTATTGTTGGCTCCGAATCCAAGCGTTCCTGTCACTGAGATGCTCTCCTTGATCAACTCCTTTTCCGACAAGGTGGACCGCTTCCATACGTGCATACGGGACGTACAGGTGGTCATTGAAATCAATGACCAGCTATTCGTGGACCTCTTTGGTGTCCCTGCTGATGACGTCCTTATAGGGTCGAAGGGCAAGAAGGAGCTGACCCTTCAGAAGAAGGACATTCAAAAGTGGTTAGGGATTTCCAAGGAGCGGAAAGGGCTCTCCATGGAGAAGCTTAAAGATGGACCTGCCAAGGAGATTTACCCTATCTTCCGTGCTCGTGCATTCCCCCAGTTGCTTTCCCAAGGGAAGGTCCTAGGGATTGAGTAGGCCTGGATAATGCGTGAGGTCATGGAGGAGGGGGCCCATTACAATTGGGCCAGGTTTCTATGTAAAGGTTTGCAGACCAAAATCTTGGGGCTCCATAAGAAATCAGAGTTTGTTCTAATATACATTATGTCTTTTACATAGCCTGTCTAAAGCGTCTCATGGAGTTTCTGGTGGTTCACGAGAATGGAGCCTGGGTCATGCGAAATCATGACTAGATTTTTAGACCATGGATTTGCCAGATCCTCCGGACCACCCAAGCCCAGGATCCCCCAGAAATAATTGGGGAGTCGTTCTCTGTGATGACTAAGGATCGGGTGGTCCGCAATGTTCGTGGCCAGGACAACATAGAAGAGACATCCCCTGCTGTAGCTGGTAGCGTGTCACGAGGGGAATGTCTCATAGCTAAGATTGTGGCTAAAACATTGCAGTAGAAGACGCCTCCTCTAGTTAAGGAGACCCTTCACATGGAGGAAGAGGAGGGGCAGAGACTGTGGATTAAACTATAGAGGATGGAACCCCCCATTGGCAAACACTTTTGTTTAATGCCTTCTTTGCTATTATCTGCTATGCTATGCTACTCTAGGCGATGTAGTGTAGCATGGCACCTGCTTCAAGCTAACTTGTTTTGGCCTAATGCAAACATGTTTCTTTGACTGGCAGAGGAAGAAGAAGAAGAAGAAAAAGGCGACAAAGAGGTGTCGGCCCCTAAGATGGGGGCGATGAATAAAGACACGGAGGCCCCAGTCTTGGAAGAAAGGGCTCCGATCAGGAAGAAAGAAACTCCTGTCGCTAAGGCAGGGGCTCTCGTTATCAGGCAGAATTCTCCTAGTAACGAGGAGGGCATTTTTGGAGACAAAGAAGAGTCTCCTTTGAATAAGAAAGATGCTGGTCTCTCAAAAGGAAAGGCACCAGCGCATGAAGAAGAGGCTCGTAGAGACTTGGCAGGGACCTCTGCCAAGGCTACCACCATCAGCTTGCATCAACAAGAAGGGACACCGCAATTAGACGCTGGTGAGTTCGACAATGTGTCTACCTTATCATAGCCTGTTTTGGCCATTGCTAATATGTTTAATTATGTAACAGATGCCATTGTTGATGCTGCAAGACCCCCTTTGATTTGTGCAAAATCATGGGCTGAGATCCTTGACAAGTTTATGTTCATGCAGGGAGTCGTCAACGACATGATCAGCTGCCTTTAGCAGGTGGACCCTGATGTGGGTAAGTAGTAGTGTTAGGTGCTCTCATGTTGTTATGCTAGAATTTCTTGAGCTCGCTAATCTTGCTATGCTAATGCGATTGCTATGCTCTTTGTGTCATGGCAGCCTCTCGACTCAAATGGGACTCGGCACGACCTTTGAAAGTCGGTGCTGTGCCTATGTTCCCGTCTGAAGTGACTGAGGTGCCACCCATCGTAAACTGTACAGGGACGTTGCTATGGAGGCATTTACGTATAAAGCATTTGTAAATGCCATTGATGCTTTTGAGGCCTATGCCATGTTCAAAGAGTAGGCAAAGGTTACGGAATCTCTTGACTGGAAAGTTGACCTTCCCATAGGAGAGACCACAACCGTTTCATTTTCTCTAGGACCACCAAGGTGGACAACCACCAAAAGGGAGAGAGCTACTGCGGATGCTGAACCAACCAACAGGTGTTGGGTGGACATCACGGTAGAGGAGGTTTGGCACCGCCTCGGGCTCGGTTTAGACTGGATACCCTCCGAGACGGACGTAGGCCCTTCTCAGGTTAGTTTCTTTCTACTATATTCATTCTTATGTTCTATTGTAGCTTGTGTGCGTTGCTTTAGCTGATCACTTCATTCCTATGATGCAGGCTCTAGATGAGGGTGCAGGGCTCGTAGAGGGAAGGAATGAAGAATCGGTAGAGGACAACGCAGGGGAAGGCGATGCAAGAGGAAATGATGTAGGGATGAATGGCGAAGATGATGCGAATAGGGACAACCCTTGACAGCATGGGATTTTTTTTTGAAATTTTGAAGTTTTGAATTTTTGTAAAAATTTTTGCAAACATTGTCTAAAAGGAAAAAGTTTTGAATAAAGAAAAGAATTTTAGAAAATAAATTGATTCTGCGTTAACTTGTGCATTGTGTAAAATTTTCATGCTTTCATGTGCTAGTTTTAGGCCGTTTTGGGCCATTGCTAGTTTTAGGCCATTTTGGATCATAGCATAGCATAGTTTTAGGCCATTTTGGACTATAGCATAGCATAGTTTTAGGCCATTTCAGGCCATTGCGTAGCATGCCAAAAGGATGGTACGTTAACAAAGCAAAAGGCGGTGAATGTACAAGGGATGGCAACCGGGCAGGAAGCAGTGGGGTTGCTATGCTATGCGTAGCTGCTTCTTGACCCATCGTGGGTTGAGTGGAATGTAGGGCTGAGGTGTTTTGCTAGGGCCCTCATTCACATTGTTGTCCCTTGCTTGGAAGGGTAACTCAACCCATGCACTTTCATTTTGGAGACTGGCTTACTGAGTCGATTCTCCCACTGGATGGTCAGTGTGTGCGTAAGTAGGTGCTTCATTCTCAGAGGTTGCGACCTCTGAGCCCTACACCATTGCTACGTTACTGATAGCTTGGGCTGCTACTTCGTCACCATGGATCACCACCTCCCTACCTGCGTATGGTAGGTTGATTTCCTGGTGTATAGGTGAGGAGATAGCCCTAAGTTGTGCTAACCATGATCTCCCCAAGATCAAGTTAAACCTAGGTATTTCCTCGACCACGATGAACCTCATGTCTGTGGGGAACTGGTCCCTTGCCACGAAGTCTATGTGGACTGTGCTTTTCACCAGGATGCGTGCCCCGTTGAACGACCTTAGGCATGACATCGTTGTGGGTTTGATCTGGTCGACCAAGCCCAACTTGTCCATAATAGGGAAAGGGATGACGTTCGTGGCAGCCCCATCATCAATGTGTACTCTTTGGATTTGGTGTTTGCCAACCAGAATTTTGATGAAAAGGGATGCTGTCGTCACCTGACCCCTTTCAGGATCTTCCCTAATGGCATCATTGCTAGAAGTCAATTGGGATGGCTCAGGCTCTACGGGTGCAGAGGGAAGCATGACCGAGTGGATCGCCTCCTCTTCTGCTGGCATGCCTTTGTTGATTGGAATTGCCATCAACATGCGGATCAGAGCCTCGCAGTAGGGGATAGATGTCATGATTAGGTTGTACAAGCTCAGTGTAGTTTTTTTTTTGTTTTAGAGCTTGCTTGACATGATTGAGGGCATCCAAAGGTCTTGGCCACCCCCCTGTTTAACGCTTTCCTCCTCTTCGATTCATCCTAGAAGACAAATTTCTTGAGGAGGGGCGACTTCGGATCTAGGTTCAAACCCTTTTTGGCAGGGTGGTGTGAATTGTGCAGTTATAGCAACGTTTGTCTGTGGTGATGAGGGCGTAGACGTAGGGGGTGAAGACGTAGGCTTGGAAGTACCAGGGGTGGTACTTCCTCTTGACGTCTTGCCTACGAAACGCACTTCCTATTTTTTAGGGTGAGAAGGCTGTTCAGCTATTTTATGCGGGGCAGGGGCTATCGAAGGAGTTGACCTTTTGATGATGAATGGAGCTAACGACGTTAGCAGGCAATGTAGCGTGGTTTTGCTAACAGGTGACATGGGGATGGATGCCCGTGGAGGGACTCTCAGAACGAATGACTGTTGCAAGCTTTGATTAGCTGGTGGTGGTGCTGGTACACTACGCTGAGGCACACAGACCACGAATGGCTACTAGGGTGGCCTAGGATCACTATTAATACTGATGGCGTTGATGACGTAATCGACATTGTTGGCATTGAGGGGGTCTGTGTAGACATGCATAGATTGGTTCTCAGGGTGTACTGAGTTGCTTTTGTCCAATACCAATTTTCCCTAATCGATCAACCTCTGGATGTCATCCTGCAACGCCAGAAAGTAATCTGTGTTGTGACCATATTGTTGGTGATAGTCACAAAACCTATCCAGCCTGAAACCCTTAGGAACTAGGGGCTCATTGGGCAAGGCCAAAGAAGGGTTCCTAAGGAGCTCATAGTAGCATTGATGTCTCTTGATTCCTTCTTCCGACATTTGCTTGTATTGTATGTGCCTCGTTGCCAATAGCTGCTTCAGAAGTTCTGAAGGCTTAAGAGGTAGTGGGGTGTACTTTGAGTGATCTTTACGCTCAAATTTTGATTTGGGTTGTGCAGATGTCTTAGGTGCGGGTACTAGAGGTTGCGGGGCATTGCCCTGTTTGGGCATGGGGTTAGCTGCGGGTACGGCTGGTTTCTTGTTGTTCTTGTTACCATTGTTACTAGCTCTGGGCTTGGCCTCGGTCGCCACAGCGGCCACTGTGGTTGTTGGGGCCTTACCCTTGTCCTTCTTTGTGAAGGTATTTTTGTAGGCAATGTAGGCCGAGTCTTTCCTTGCCTCAGCCGTGTCCTGTATACTCTTAGCCTGAGCAAAGGCTTGACTGAGAGTGCGAGAGGCAAGGTAGTACAATTTAGAATTGATAAAGTCATTCATTGCACCGTTAAAGATGGCCAATAAGTGGGCCTCCGCGAAGGGCTCGCGGATTTTATTGAGGATTATGCTCCATCGTTGGATGAATTTCTGGACTGGTTCCAGAGGGTTCTGCTTCACGCTCATCAACTGGTCTAGCGTGGTTTCACCCATCAAGTTATACTTGAAGCGCGTCATGAACTAGGTCAGAAGCTCCTCTAGAGTTGAAATGGATGAGCGTGGCAGAGCGTGGTTCCAATCCAGGGCTTTCCCAACTGGGGACATAGCAAAGACACAAATAATCGTGTGTGGCCATTATTGCAACAGAAGGGATTCAGATCTAAAGGTAATAAGATGCGCGTTGGGATCCCCCTCCTCGTTGTATTTCGTGAAGTGTGGGAGAGACATCCCTGGGGGTAAAGTCAGAGCAGGGATTGCAGGGCTAATGGGGTTGTCCTGGTAAAAGTCCATGACTTGTACCATGTCATACCCAATAGCTTTGAGGCATTTTATTTCCTCGGTGAGGGTTTGGATAAGCTGGAATGCTTGATCCAAACCTTGCGACGGTGTGGATGGTTGGGGAATTGCCGAGGTAGCTCCCACCTGTGGAATGGTGGGGGTAGCAGCGTGACCCATCGACGATACCGTTGGGATAGCCCCCACGAAAGGTGTTGCTTGCGCTATCCACCACCTGGCAGGTGGTGTTGTTGGAGCAGCAACTGCGGTTTGGGCCACCGGATAGACCACTTGTGCCATCGGTGGAATAGACCATAGCCCTGTATTGGGTTGTACCGTTTGTAGGGTTTGGTAGGTTTGAGGGCGAACATAATGAGACATCTATGACGGTTGTTGAATAGGCGAAGAAGTGAATGGGGTCCACCATGTGGGTGGGCCCGGGCCCGTCGCAATGGGTGGAACAAACGTTAATGTAGGAATTGACACGGAAGTTGCATACGACTATGAAGTAGGTATAGTATGAACATGCGGTAGGGTAGCTGTGATTGGTGTGTGATGCGCTACAGGAATGGATTGATGAACAGTTTGCAGAGGCATAGTCGCTACAAATGAAATAGGGGAATAAGGGCGTTGATATGCCAGGAAGGTGACATGGCTACCCATTACGGTTGTAGTTGTAGGCTGTGGGAGCGTAGGTGCGATGACAAAGGGAATGATGACAGACAACGGATTGGCTCAGAAGGACTGGGTAGGAGGGACATGAACAGGGTTGGTTTAACCTCCCTCATCTGATTGGGAATCGGGTTCCTCCTATCCATTCTGTAAGGCATCATCCTGGTTGGACACTGTGTCCTGTTGCTCCCTAAGCCTAGCCAACTGGATTAGCTGGTCTAGAAGCCTTTGGTTTGCCTGTGTTAAAGGTATGGAAGCACCGGGAGTGGGAACAAACTCCTTCCCATCACAGTAAGCGAACTCGAAGCTACGTTTGCCCTCAAATTCATGTACATCCAAAGGCAATTTTGCTTGAGCCTTTACACAGAGGAAGTTATAGCGCTCATGTTGCTAGGCAAAGCCCTCAGGTCCCCGGTTTTGGATCCTGAGGGATCGACATGTTTCCAGCATTGGGTTTAGCAGTTGTTCAGCACTAGTGATGCCTTGAACCATGATGGGAACCTCAACATTGAACGTGTTAGTAGTGGTAGTTGTGGAAGTCATTGTTACTAAGTTAGGTAGTTTTGCAAACAAAAAAAGTAGAGAAATTGGAAAGCTAAAAAGTTTTGTGAATGAGTAGAGCAAAGAAGTTGGCAAGAAATCAAAAAGGCTTTATGTCTTGCCGGGCTCCTGAGAAACCGTTAGAGCGACCGATCTGTACCACACGATGCGTAAACAATTGCAAAAGGGTATCACGTTTACGCTAGTGCGCGATAGGGTATAGAACGCGTGCAAGACTACCATGAAAAAGGTAAGTCAGCTGGCAACGCATAAACAATCATAGATGGGTGTCAAGTTTACGCTAATGCGTATCAGGGTGCAGAAGGCTTACAAGACTACCGGGACATGCGGTAAAGCCACCAAAAGAGCCTCCTTCTAGCGCCAGAGAAACTGTAGCAACCAAAAACATTAGCTACTGGAAAACACCAAGGGGTCATCGGCCGTTGACAGTCTTAACCCTGTTTCTGCGGGAGGGTCATGTTGGATGGGATGGAAACGGAGCACCTTGAATAGTCTAGTCGATCAGACAAGCACTTAGTCGGTGTTAATATAACCTTTTGCAACGTGTAATTTGAGAATGAGACTGATAGCACGAAGTAATGGTTAAATGTAAAAGAGATAGAAAATAGTGTAAAATGCAATAATGAGCAGGAGACAAAGTAAAACACAGTTAGAAAAATGCATCGCTTCAAAGTTATGACCACGCTCTATCAAGATGGATACAATTGGTTGCATAGCTTTGAGAAGTGCAGATATCTCGAGGGTAAGCAAGACATGTAGAGCAAGGTGGCTATGTACTTGAACATGGACTCAGTCATCAACAATGCGAAGTGCTACCAAGGTGGTAGAAAAGAGCAGAACAGAATGCCAACCGAGAGTGCTAACTATTTACAATGTCAAACAAAAAGCTTACAATGCTCAAGGTTATAGTGCTAACTTTTTGCTTCTTAGCCAACTAAATTGTTAGCTGACTAGACTACCAAGAAAATGGACTGGGGATTGAAAAGCTAAAGAAGAGTTGAAAAAGCCAGGGGCCAGGAAAGAGTTTAAGCATCGCTCATTGGGGTATTTATAGGACCAAGGGCACGCGAAAGATGCCGTTTGAATGCCACGTGCCCTGGGCTTGTGTTGACTTGTCTATGCTGCACGTGCCTGCATGACCATTAGGCGGGTTTGCCATGCTGTAATTACAAGCCTACGATGTTGTAATTGTGCTGTCAGAGAAACGGTGTAATTAGGTGAAGTGCATTGATATTGCATAACCACTTGCCACTTTTCTATGCTTTGAAGCGTAGCATGTTTGGCTTGGCGTAGCATCTTGTTATGTCGTGCTACGCTATGCAGCGTAGCGTAGCCGCTGGTTGAAAGTAAAAAAATTATGTTGTGTCCTGCTACATGCATTGGAATCCTTTGGAGTGCGCGGACTATTTATTGCATATTTGCTACGCTATGCTACGCTACGTAGCGTATCATAGCGTAGTAGCTGGCCTTAGTCACAAAAAAATGTCACCAATTTGCAAACTTTGCCTTTTGCACTGTGAAACTTGCGAACTTGCTGATCCTGCCCTTTGAGTTGCCTTCTGTCACTTTCGTAGAATTGCTACGCTTCGCTGCGCCATGTAGCTTAGCGTAGTGTAGCAACAAACATGACCTGCTTTTGCCATGTTTTCCGCTTTCTGATGGAAGGAGACATTGCTGAAGGACTTGAAGTTGGGCGAGGGGACTGACTATCCAGCTTGTTGCTACGCTGTGCTACGCTGTGTAGCATAGCATAGCGTAGCACTGTGCTTCTTCAAACGTCTTCTGAAGTTTGCTACGCTACACAATGTGGCGTAGCGTAGCAAAACTCCTTGACTTAGAAAACTTGCTGAAGCATTTTGTGCGTTCTGAGCACTGCCAACAATTCCACGCATCGCTCCTAAGTGTGCTGTCGGCTGGATGAACTACTCAGGTGGGAAGGTTGGAGAGTTTGTTTAGCTTGTTGACACTTGGGGTAGAAAACTTGCTGAACTGGACAGTCTGAACATCAGAGCATCCATTTTTTGAAGAACTTCCGTAACGTTGCGCGAATTGCAAAGACTTGGTGAAGCAAGCATGCCTTCGAATTTTGGGGTTTTTCAGCTATCATTCCTTTTCATAGGCTCAGGCCCTAACCTCTCCACCTTTTACTTGGCTAGATTGTGCAGTGACAGGAGTTCCCTGATGGATATTGAATGATTGTGCCTCCCACTCTGCATGTTCTACATGAAGTCCTTGGTCTCTACCTGCCCCTGGGCGTTCAGTTGCACCTTGAGAAGGTCCTCCTTGTTGTCCTCTTTTAGGGGCCATCTATAATCACACAAAGATCAATTGTTAGTAAGGTTATTAAAAGAAGTTCAATTATTTCATACCTTACTCATTGCCTTTAATAAATGTTGAATTCTTTGCTTAGTCTGATTTTAGAGTTAGATTTTTTTTTCAAGGAAGCTTCCATAAAAGTTTAATGTTGGACCTGATTTGTTTAGGTGACACATAAAAGGACATGTAATGGTTTTGAGGAATGTTTGATGAAATGATGAGAAANTTGGATAGCAAGGTGAGACGAATCGTAGAAGGGATTGTAGAGATTGGGATGTGAGGTGACTGATTCAAGGCATAATGAATCTTGAGTGTAGGGCATGATTAATGTGTCATTAACCCATCACTCCAAAATCAAAACCAAGTCCATTCCATCGCATTGTTTCATCCCATGATGGACAACCATAAGAGGATCCTGACAGCAAGGTGTATGATCACTTGGCATTTCGTTCATGGGAGGAGTGATTTGGAATTTCTTTACAACACACATTTTTTCTTGATCTTTTCTTTTTCTTTTTGCGTGACCACTTTGGCACACTCTTCTTCTTCTTTTTGAATGCTTAATCTAGAGAAGCTGCCTACCTTCAGGCATGGATGCATGTCTTTCTAGTGGAAACCCCTAGAAGAGCATTGGTTTTTGTTTTTGGTTTTTTTTTCGATTGAGTGGATTTGTTACTCTTACTCCCATTTTTTGTTAGATCTACAAGGATCTTAGTACATACAGGCTACATGGTAACTCCTACAGATGTCACCAAAGAGAATCTAGAAGTCCCCTTGATGTCACACCCTGGTCATTCCTTCTTAGTCCATCATTTTTCGCTCTGGGCATAATGAGCACAAAATTAGTTTTAAGTTTTCATGATGACAAGAATATCATTATTCCCAAAGTAGAACCTCTTATTAATAGAATGGTTGGGTGGATGTGGTAAGCTCGTTGTCCAAATAATTAGTCACCTGAGACTTGATAGCATAGAACAACACCTCAACCAACGAGTCACATGAGTGTTTTATTCATAGATGAGATTACACACAAAAGATAAAATAATAAATTAGAAATTAAAAACTAGAAAACAAAAATTGTAAAATAAAAAGAAAAAGAAAAATATTTATTAATTCTGCTTGTTAGAATGGAGGATATCCCCTATGACTAAACCCTTGAGTATGGCTAGAATTTATAAATGGAAATTTTGGATCCAAGCATTTTGGAAACATTGGAGTTTGGTCATATCCAAACCATTGGGTGTCTTTTGCTATGGTGGCTAGAATATACCCAACTTGGGGTTCACACACTTGATTAAAGCTAGCATAGTGGGGAAAATTATAAGATGTTGTCATGTCGTAAGGAGTTGATCCACTATAGCACCCGTGATCATAAGATGGTATGCAAGGATCGATCTGTCTCCCTTCATGGCTAGATTCACTAGGCTGCATGGTTGTTGGAGTATTGATTGGTTCCTTTGATAAAGTAACACGAGGAGTTGGGTTCGAGGAGAAAGATGCACCATAGTGTTGGACTTATGCTAGGTTGGAGGATGTAGTGGTCTTGGAATGATGCTGTCCCTTTCTATAGCCATGCTTAAAGAAAGGATGCTTCTGGTGTTGTGGAGGACCTCCACTGCTATTGACAGTAGTAGCACAAGTGACATTCATGGGTTGGTGCTGTGTGCAAAACCTTCTAGAACAACTGGTGGCGATGTAGAAGTAGGTGAAGGATGAGAATATTGAGGGTAAAAAGAAGTATAAGGAACATGGGGTGGTGATCTTGTGGAAAAGGACATGGGTTGATAGTACTTAGGAGAATGATAATGATGTGGTGATATAGAGGATGTTGACCTAGTTGGGAAAATAGGATGCTGAACATAATAAGCAGTTAGGTTTGGATGGTAGGAAGGGTGTGACCAGTTTGACAGTGGCCTCCCCCACGACTGGGATTTTTGCCACTGTGGTTTAACATGGTATTTTTGTATGAACTCTAGATGTAACATTCCTCCCCAATGCTCATGTAAATGTAACAAGATTGGGCATTGGCCTTTGGGATGATCGTACAGGAAAATGTTACATTAATACATATGATTAGCAGTTGAGTTCATATCCTTATTCTCTTCAACCCTTCTTTCCGATTGTCTAGTGATGTTCTATCCTATTCCTTGGTTTGTCATGGTTCTATCTCTAATAGTGTTGGCATATTCTCCACACCTTTCATGTATCCATTTTGTCATCTTATTGATCTTTGCCTTAATTTCATCTAGTGATTGTAGTACTAGCAACGATGATTCCACCTCCTTGAGGTGAGTTGATTTCTCCTCTTCATGATCATGGACCTTTGTTATTTTGAGATTTTGGTCCTGTTGAGAGCTTTCATCATTCTCCCATTTAGCCATTTCTCCTTCTTCTTTTGCTACCTGCTTAATAAGCTCTTGGAATTGATGGGTCCATAGCTCATATAGTTGACCTGGGGCATACATCCCTAGGCTTTCCCTTGTTTCATTACGGAGCCCATCTATGATGTGGTACATTAGCCTTTCCTTGAAGAATCCATGGCCTGGGCAGTTGTTTAACAATGCATAATATCTTTCTAAGGCCATGTGCAAGGGTTCATGTTACTCCTATTTTCATTCTTGGATTTGTCTCCTCAAGGCTAACACTCTTGCATAGGTTTTATATCTTTTACTAAAGAGTTCTACCATTGTTGGCCAACGTCAAATTGATTTTGGTCTTAAGGACCTATACCATACTTTTGCTTAGCCAACGAGTGTCGTAGGAAAGAGCTTAAGTTTTTGCCATCCATTATCAATATTGTTCCATACATAGGCATCATGGAAGGCTTGTAGATGATGTTTTGGATCTAAATCGTAGCCTCCTAAAAATTTGGGGAAGTTGTTTAAATCAAGCCTAGTAAACGGCTTTCCTTACGATGCCTACAGGATATTCGAATAGCATCTTGTATATGCATTAGGCTCTTAGTGGCCAGCAGGGGTTCATCATCACTAGGTAGGTTATGCATTTGTGAGTTGGGATGATGTTGTCTTTGTTTATGTACATAGGAGATCCTTGCATCAGACTAAGTACTCCAAACTTTGTCTTCATCATTGTATAATTCATTGGTTCTCCAATGAATTTCCTTACTAGTTGTTGCATTGTCATAGTCTTGTGAGAGAGACATGGTTGTGAATTTGTGTGTGATTTATTTGCAATTACTTCTTTCTAAAAGATATATCGTCAAGGCTTTGTTACAGCAATCTTGTATGAGATAACTAATCTAAATAACTAGCATCGTCCTTGGAAACGGTGCCAATGATGAGTGGCGAAGTACCCTTACACTCAACCGTACAAATATGAGCGTTCACACACGATCCGATCCAACTCCGTAGATGGGCTAGTTGTGGTATTTAGATAGTTACACATTGATCGTAGCTTGCTGTCTTTCGATCTGGACTAGTATTTGCTTTGTCACGTATGGTTTAGTCCAGAGTGAGGTGTATGATGTGATCCTAAACTAGTGCTACTCCTAGAGGCAGTGGAAAATAACTTTAATTAAGCTAAGAGGGTATGGGTGAAGTGAGTCTAAGCTAGCCTAAGTGTGATGAGCATCCATCCCTAATCATCTGTACACATCTTGGACCTCGTGATTACTAAGCGCATGTCCTAGGTATGCTACTAGGATAGCAAGTAGTCACACTTAAATGCTCATGATTAAGTCATACTCATTTCATGTTTACTAACAGGGATAGGAGATGAGGGTAGAGAAATGTTAATTATAAAAGTAATAAATAACAATTAAAAAATTAAGTGAATGCTACAACGATGAAGTAATCTTGATCTTTATTGCTGGTCATGTGCATGTCTAAGTACGTCACACTTGAATAAAGGTTCCATACAATTACAATCATCACACTGCTGGCATGCACTGGGGAAAGGGTTGAGAGGAAAAACTGACAAAAAGATACTACTCTAACACTAACTTCCTATGCTTTCCTATGCGCCTAAATGTGGTATTTATAGGCTTACACAGGAACCATGATATCATGTATACGATATCGTATCTAGGCTGCGATATCGGGTACTCGATATCAGGGGCCCGATATTGGGGCTCATCTAATATCTTGTACCTGATATCAGGGGTTTGATAATAGGGCCTGACAAACCATGATTCATCAGAATGCAAGTGGGTCCTTCCCAAAGTAGGCACATGTCCTTGTTGCCCTTGCATATACTCAAACTAAGGGGTCTATAGGCCCCATGGGTAATTAATGGTTATAGAAATTTAAGTATGAAAACTTAGAAGAAACTACCTAAGAATTTCAACACATCAAACTAAGACATTGAACAAGAACATGAACACTGATAGTGAGGTGAGGCATGGAAAGCATAGATAGATGAGAGAGAGAAAGTCGAATGGAGTTCTTGATTAAGGTCACATGAAGTCCCTTGTGAATTTTGTGGTTAAGTGACCTAATAAAATCCATCTTTAGTTCAAACTAAAACCAACCATGTTTAGTGACCTCGCATTACCACTCTAAGACTGGTCCACCCCCTTGAGACACAAAAGTGCTCCCACAAAACAACCATCGTTCCTTATTTAAGAAGAAAAGAGAAGCAACAAGTGAGAAAGGACCTTAGTTAGAGGGGATCTTTAGGCATGGGTAACATGTCTTTCGAGTCCCATAACCAGTGCTTGTAGCTTATTTATTTTTTCTAAAGGATGTGCTTTGAATTTCCATCATTTTTTTTGAATGGGAACCACACCATGCAAAGACTTATTCAACTTCTTGCTATTGGTTGACACGGAATGGTAAGAAATCCATGAAAACATCCATGCATCCAAGTAAGTAGAAGAGTACAAAGAGTATTAAGTCCCCTTGAAGTCACACCCTATTCAAACCTTTAAATCCTTTCCAAGTCTAAAAACTACCAAGGTTACAAGTTCATTAAAGGTTTATTAATGAAAAATGACCTCACACTTCCAAAACTGAAAACACCATAGAGTTTGTGGATGGGTGGATGATGTGGACTCATTGCCTATTTCATGAAAAAGAAAACATGTCCAAGTTATCAATAACAAATTTCAAAGCTAGAATTGAAACACCAACAATCAAATAATTGGATAGCACATGCCCACATCAAGCAAACCACACTATACCTAGTTGGCAATAAGACATGTTATTATTAGAGGACAAGAAGAAAATTACATCAAAATAAAGAAAAATATATAAGAAATTGTAAAATATTCAAGAAAAATAAAATGTACTAACGATGTTGTAAAAAAAAATTGGAAAAAAATTAATAAAGTAAAAACAAAAAGGTGTAAGATAAAGGAGTAAAATAAAAAGTTGTAAAAATAACAAGGTGTAAAACAAAGAGATAAAAAATTGAACATCCATGCTAATGGTTAGCATGGATGATCATCTTCCCCACAACTAAGTTAAAAGGAGGATATTTAAAAGATTGAGTGTGGTTGTTCATATGATGAGGCATTTGTTACATTGGCTTGCTTAAGCTCATGAAAAGGTTTGACTTGTTATGTGTTGACCAGTTGCTTTTTGTTTGGGCTCTCAGGTTTGTAGATTAACATGACCCTAGAAGAAAAAGTTTCAAAAATAATGTAAGGGCCTTCCCATAGTATTTGGAACTTGGTTCGTTGTGGCACATGTGTGGGTTCTAGTAGAGGACCTTATCTCTTGGTTGATGATGAGTGGCGAGGTATCCCTATGCTCAACCATATGAATATGAGTGTACATGCACGATCTGGTCGAATTCCAAGGACTAAGTGCTTATGTGCCTTCACAGAACTTGGATGGATTACTCAATCATTGTCTTCCCAATCATACTTATATAGCACAATTGTATGGTTAAGTAAACTTGAGGTATATGATTTTTATATATTTTTATGTTTTATGTCCTGGTGCTAAAAAGGAAGAAGTGAAATAATTAAGTAACTAATTTAATTTAACTAATCAACTATGCTCTAACTAGCCCTAACACCAACATCCGTTCCCACTTGCCATACACATCTTGAACCAGTGCAACACTACTGGGATTACCAAACGCTAATCGTTACTAGGTTACCAAGTGTTCCACACATGCTCGAGGTGGTCATACTGAGTGTGCTTACTTGGGAGAGTTAACAGGGAGAGAGAGAGAACATTAATTAACTAAGGTAAGCATTAAATAACTATAAATAACATTAAATAAGATATTCTAAATGCTGCAAGGTTTATCAAAAAGTTCATTTTTATTTCTGGTCATAAGGTGTGCTCAGGTACACAATGCTTGAATAAGGATCTGTTCACTTTATGATTGCTACTGCAGGCACTCAGAAATAATTCTAACTTTGAGAAGAGAAAAAGGCAAGAGTTTGGCTAAGGGATTAAGACTAAATTAACTCACTATTTTTCTATTGCCAAACCAAGTGCACCTGCCTCTTATTTATAGGCAACAAGATAGGCCCTGATATCGGATATCCAATATCACTTGGAAGGCCCTGATATCGCATACCTGATATCGCGGATGCGATATTGCAGCCCTGATATCGTGGCTCATCATATCCCCATGAATGAATGAAAACTCATCCTTGAGTTCCTTACAAAATATTGGGAAGGTATGGGATTATTGACTGAATGAGAACTTGACAGCAATAGGGAATAATAGACTCAAAGTGCCCAGTGAACGGATCAACAAGCATATTACAACATTGGTGTTCATGCCCACTATGGTGAACAATGTACATAGATGATATCCAGACTCTCATCCGACAGCTTGAAGAGAAAGAGAGAGAGAAAAGAGAATGAGGTGTGTTGCTGCCAATGTCAGAAATGTGCACTTCGTTGTTTATCCATAGCCACATGGTGAAGTGTGTTCCTTACATAACCACTCCCAATCCAGTCCATCCCGAGTGCTTTCTCCTATTTTAGTCCATTGTTCTTGTAATTGCCATTTGCACACACAACACATTCACAAATTAGCAAGGATAGATAAGCCATAATGCAGTTGATACCTTGTCTCAATATAAGCGCATTGGCTAGGTTGTGGGTATGGTAGATACTAGGTTAGAGGTTTGTAACTGATAACTGCCCAAGGTGGAGGGGTGAGATAGGTAATTGAATGAAAAAATTTGTGATAAGGCCCCCATGACTAAGAGTGAACCTTTGGTAGCGGTAGGGTGGAAATACTGAAGGAACAAGAAAGATAAGAGAAATAACAATGGTGAAGCCAATAAAACGGATATGATAGATGGGGATGAAACGAAAAATGGTTGATTGCAAAGAATGTTTAAGGAAAAGAACTTAATAATTGCACCAAAAAGGAATGTTAGTGGGTCCTCCCCAAAGTAGGCTCATGCCTTTTATGCCCTAACAGACCCGCAAACCAAAGAGTTCATAGGCTCTACAAATGATGTATGGAGCAATGGCTAAGAACTTACCCACAAAAAGTTATCAAAGACGAACAAGGCCTCAACCAAGATATAGACTAATCATAAAATCGACAATGAGATGGAATATGGGAAGAAATATGTAAGAAGAAAAGAAAATGAAATGGAATCCCAAGAGCAAGGTTGTGTAAAGTCCCTTGTGTATTATATGGTTAAGGTGACTAAATAAAATTCATCCCAAGTCTAGACTCACCAACCACATCCAGTGACCTCGCATCAATACATTTGACCAACCGATCCTCTTGAAGCAACAAAAATGCATTCATAGAGTCACCACCATTCCAAGGAGAGAAAGATAGAGAAGTACGAAGTGAGAAAGGGCCGTAGTTAGAGGGAACCTTCAGGCATGGGTAACATGTCTTTCTAGTGCCATAACCAGCATTTGTAGCCCATATTTGGTTATTATGCCTAAGGGGTGTGCTTTGAATTCTGACCATTTTTTTAATTTTAATTTTTAATTTTAATTTTTATTTTTTTATGAGAACCACACCATGTAAAGACTTATTTTATTCATTCGACTTCTTGATATTTGGTCATCGGCGGAATGGTGGGAAACCCATGAAAAGCATCCAAGTGCCCAAGAGAATAGCTAGCACGAGTGCATCGAATCCCCTTGTAGTCACACCCTTCTCAACCATTGAGTCCTTCCTTGGTTTGAAGAATACCAAGTTACCAATTCATTAATAAATTTTCTTAGAAAAAGGGATAGTACATTTCCAAAACAAGGGAGACCATAGAGTTGAATGGAGGAATGGATGACGTGGAATCATTGCCCGTTTTATCAAAAGAACCATATCATAGTGTCAACATCAAAAGTCAAAGGTAAAAACCAAACATTATCAATCAACATTATTATAGTCTAACCCACCATCGTGAGCACTTATTATACGATGAATGAAAATAAATCAAACAAAGAAATAGTAAAAAATGTGAACAATGGTGTAAAAAAAAATCAAATATGAAAAAATGTGTAAAACAAAAATACAAAAGGAACTAAGGGTTGAGAATGATTAGCATTGGTGGCCTTCTCCCCCATGACTGAGTTGGAAGGAGGAAATCCGAAATAGCAAGCAGGGTTGTCCACCAACAGAGGCAGTATTGGTATTGGCTATTCTAGGCTAATGGAAAGGTTTGGTCTATTGGATGTGGACCAAAAATTTTTTATTCGGGCTCTCAGGTTTGTAAATCATCATGGCCCTTGAAGGAAAAGTTGCATGAATAATATAAGGTCCTTTCCATAGCATTTGAAATTTAGTGTTTTGTGGTACATGTGTGGGGTTCTAATAAGGGACCTTATCTCCCAGTTTGTATTTAACTTTTCTAATTTTTAGGTCATGATGTTATTTATTAAAGGCCTTGTGCAATTCATTAGATGACAGGGTGACTAATCGATTCTCATCTAGCAGGTTAAGGTTCATTAACCATTCTTTTTGTGCTAAATTAAGATCAAGGTTGAGATCACACGTCGTAGATAGTGTACAGAGTTCTACTTGAATAGGAAGCATTAGGAGTTTTCTGTACACTAACTCATAGGGAGAGTAGCCTATAGGGAGTTTCCATGTGGAGCAGTATGCCCAAAGAGTATCGTCCAGTTTGGTGCGCTAGTCTCGCCTATATTTGCTACTGGTTTTTGTCAATATTTTCGTAATCTCCCTATTGGTTACTTTAGCTTGACTATTCGCTTGAGGGTGATATGGTGTAGTTAGCTTATGTTCCACTCCTAAGCGTTGCATCAACTTTCGAAAAGTTACACTTGTAAAGTGTGTACCACTGTTAGAAATAAGTGCACGAGGCACACCAAACCTATTAATGATTTGTTGTTGAACAAATCATGCAGCAGTAGATGATGTACAATTCGTAACAGTAGCTGCTTCTGCCCACTTTGTGAAATAGTTAACAACAACAACAATGTAGGCTTTTCCATTGGACATTGGTGTACTAGGCCCCATAAAATCAATTCCCCATATTTCGAAGGGTTCTAAAGGTTGAATCCATTATTGTGGACCCTCCATCCTAGCAATCATTCCCCCATCACATTGGTAGTGCTCACAAGATTGGACAAAATGATGAGTGTCCCAGAATAATGTAGGCCAATAATATCTTGCAAGCAATATTTTAATGGCTGTTCATCTCCTAGCATAATGACCCCCACAAGGACCCTCATGAGCATCTTGGAGAACTCATAATTGATCTACATCAGAAACACACCATCAGACCAAGCCATCGAGACATATCTTATAAAGGTGTCCATTGATTTCCATTAAATATTTGCTTGGTGAAAAAAATTGCTGTTTCTTTTTAGCGTCTAACTCTTGTGGTGTTTCTTGTGTAAGGAGGTAGGTAAGAATGCTACTATACTAATTTATTTCCATGGTTAATTGATTATTTACTACACATGTAAAGAGGAATTCGTCAAGAAAGTGATCATAAAGCGAATACTCATCCTCTTTGTTGTCCCATCTTAACCAAGATAAATGATCAGCAACAACATTCTCAGTGCCTTTACTATATATCATCATAAGATCAAACTCTTGTACGATTACGAGCCATTGTATGATGCGAGGGCTTACCGTTGGTTTATTTAGCAGGAATCAAATTACACTATGGTCTGTGTGTATAAATACCTTATAGCCCAACACATAGTGCCTAAACTTATCTAGTGTAAACACTACAACCATTAATTCCTTTTCCATTGTGGTGTAGTTGAGTTGTGCACCAGCAATACTTTGACTGACACAGTGGATGTAATAGGGTCATTTCTGGTCATCTAATTGTGTAAGTATAGCTCCTAAAGCATAGTTGGATGCGTCCATCATTATGTGGAATGGTCTGGACTAGTCAAGAGCTTGTAGAATAGGTGTTTCTACAAGCTTTTGTTTTAAAGTTTGAAAAGCTAACTCACATTCTCTGGTCCATTCAAAAGGTACATCCTTTTTCGTTAGTTCAACCAATGGTTTTGCAACCCTTGAAAAGTTCTCTATGAATCTTCTATAATAGCTAGTGTGTCCAAGGAATGATCAGATTTCTTTTATAGTTTCAGGTTGGTGTGTGATTCCTTGGATGACTTTAATATTTTTGGGGTCTACCTCTATCCCTGTTTGTGAAATCTTATGCCCTAATACTACACCTTCTTGGACCATTAAATGGATTTTTTGCTAGTTGAGACTTAAATTGATTTCAACACATCATTTTAGTACTTGCTCTAATCGGTCTAATGCTTGATCAAAGTTTGCTCTGAAGGTGGAGAAATCATCTATGAAGACTTCCATACCATTCCCTATTTGCTGCTGAAAGATACTTAGAACCAAATGTTGAAACATTGCAAGAGCATTGCACAAGCCAAACGACATCTGTTTGTATGAAAATGTCCCCCAAGGACTTGTGAATGTGGTCTTGGCTTGGTCTTTTGGTGCTATTTGGATTTGGTTGTATCCACTGTACCCATCCAGAAAACTATAGTAGCGATGCCCTACAATGGTGTCTAACACCTGGTTGATGAATGGCATTGGAAAGTGGTTTTTGAATGTTGCCATGTTTAGTAACCTAAAGTCTATACACACCCTCCATTTACCTCCCTTTTTGGACACAATAACTAATGGACTAACCCATTCACTATCAGCAATGGGGTAAATGAACCTAGCTTTTAGAAGCTGTTCAATTTCTTCCTTGACCACTTACTTAAGTTTTGGGTTCAGTCGTCTCTGTGGTTGTTGTCGAGGCTTCATGGAGGGGTTAGTGTAAATTCTATGTTGGCATATCCTAGGGTTTATTCCAGTTAATTCAGGATATGACCAAGCAAAGGCTTTTAACCATTTGTTCATCATTTTCAATAGCCTCTCTTTTTGTTGAGGGGTGAGCTTAGTATTAATAATTACCGATTTTTCATTTTTAAGAAATTTGTACTCCATACCAGTGGGCAATGGTTTTAACTCTAGGGGCTCTTGCTTAAAGTTTTCAAGGATTTCCAACTTCCCCCAGTTGATATTTTCAATGTTGAGACTTAGAAGTTGGCGATGGACTTGCTCTAATGTGTCTATCCTATCGATGTAAGTGCAAATCAAACCCTCAGTTGGTTCCATGCATATAGTTGAGTTGCTCTCTTGGTCAGCTGTTAGCCATTGGGTGCCTTCTGTCTTGTGGCTACTGCATATAGGCATCTTTGTATGTTAGTTACTTGTGCACATTGGTTGCATGTAGGCAATGTTACATGTTGTACGAACCAGGACTTTTGCACGCAATTACACCTTGTGTCACTGTACGCGATGCACAAAAATTTCTTCTTCTCGATCTTTCCAAACATATTTTTCTTTGATATCTCTAGGGAAAGATCACGTATTTCTAGGCATGCATTAATTGTGCTTACCCATGCTCTTCCCATTATGATAGGGAATTCTCCCTTATAGTTGTTGACTTGAATCACTAGGAAGTTGGCTAGATATGGCCACCCACAAACAGTGGTAATAATGTCCTCCACTAGTCTTAATGGGATAGTGATGGACTGGTCAACCAGCTCTAAACGAATGTTACTCATTTTAGGCTTTATACATTTCTTGGGGGATTAAGTTGATACCAGAACTTGAATGCAAAAGAGCTTTGCACGGTTCATTCCCAGCGATTTGTAAATATATAAGAGGATTCCCAGGATCAGAGAATTTCCTAGGAATATGGCTAGCCTTAATCTAATCGGTAATGGCATGGGTCAACATGATGGTGTGCATTGAATGTGGCCTTTGGTTTGAAGGGAATTCTGAAGTTTCAGATGATGGTGAGGCCTTTGGAGAGTTAGCTGCTTGTGACTGCAAGGACTTGGTTGAATTGTTGGTCCTAAAGAAAGGTCTCTTCTTTATGTGGTTGTTCAAACCAATAGTAGGGTGAGGATTAACAACCTTTGTAGTGTTACGTAGCTGGGACTGGGCAAGGAGCTCACCCTGCATGGTTGGAGCAGGTGGTAATGGAGTTAAGGGTGGAAGAGATGCAGTTGGATGAGAAGGATATTATGTTTGTGAAACAGCACCCCTAGGAGAAGGAGTTCTATGATACTCATGGGCTTGGTACTGAGGTTGAGGAGTAACGTGACCAGTCGAGTCATGTGGAGAGATTGGTTGTTGAACATAGTATCCATATGGGTCAGGTTGATGGTAAGGGTATTTTTGATGTGGTGGTGGCATTCCCCATGATTGTGGGTGCTGCCACTATTGGTACTGCTCATTTGGTTGTGATGGAGTTCCTCTTAGATAATACGTTAAGGGTTGGTGGAACTATCTTGGGTTACCTTGGGGATAAGGTAACCTTTGGGGTGTTTGCCTTCTATGTAATTGTGGGTTGAGTGCATACACCTTAGACTCTTGCAGATGTGAGATTATAGGATAACATCCCTTAGGATGGTCATATTGGCATATCTCACATCCACCATCATTGTCTATATTTGAATCCACAACCTTTTCGATGATGGCAACTTTGCCCTTACCTTTGTTACATGCATATTTAGCTTCCCTCTTTTTTCTACTTTCTCGATCACTACCTTTCTCTCTAGACTCTTCTACTATTTTGAGAACTATTTGAAATCTATTATCTAGAGAGTCCCACATTTGGTTCACCTTTGCGGATACTTTTGATGCAAGTTTTTGAATGAGCAAGGTTTTCCTATTCACCATCTCTTCAAGTGGTGACTCTTCTTCATCCTCACAAAATCTAAATCCCTTCTTTCAGAGGGAAGGATCTCTATTATATTCCTCCACACTCTCTCTTTTCCTTAACTCACCTTCCTCTTTTGCAACTTGCTCCAACAATCTTTGTATTTGATGGGCCCTAAGCTTAGATAGCCTTTCTTAGGCATAAGTCCCAAGGATTCTTCACGTTTCATGCCTAAGCCCATCTATGGTATGACGTAGTTGTTCCTTTTGCAAGTAACCATGGCCTAGGTAATGATGTAACAATGCATAATATCGGCCCATGGTAGCATCCAAGGGTTCATGTTCTCCTTTATTCCATCCTTGGATTTGTTTTCGCAAGTTGGACACTCGTGAGTACGTCTGATACTTATCGTTGAACAATTCTAACATGGTACTTCATCAGCGAATGGATTCTAGCTCTAAGGACTGGTACCAGCTTTTCGCTTCCTTGATTAGTGTCCATGAAAATAACTTAAGTTTTTGCCACTTGTTTTGTATGTTTTGCAAGGCACATGCATCGTGAAATGCTTGTAAATGATTTTGAGGATCAATGTTGTATCCCCCTTCAAATTGTGGGATATTGTTCATGTCCAATCTTTTGATCCTACTATCTTTTTGGTGCCTTGTTGGGATTCTAATAGCCTTAGTTATATCTAGCATACTTCAGGTAGCGAGTAGGGGTTCATCGTGATCGTACTATCTATGGTGTCTATGATGCCTATGTTGTTTCCTACTCTCCCTCCTTTCATGATGAGTTTATCTAGAATGCCCTTGTCCCCTTTCTCGGCTACTTTATCTATGATTCCTATTTTGCTTACCAGATCTTGAAGGAGAGGGTGAAGGAGAGGGGAAGTGGTAGTGAGTAGGGGCTGTCTTTTTCCTTGCGACTGCGTCCAGATCTTGAAGGAGAGGGTGAAGGAGATGATGGAGGTGAAGAAGAAGGAGGACCATCACCATGATGGTTCCTACTTCCTTCTCTTCAGTGGTCAGGGCCTTGATCGTAGTTACGATCAGAATGTCCATTGTTGTTATATGTTCGTGTTTATTTTTTAGATCCTCTATATCTGTCAGTACTAGAATATGGGTTATGGATAGTTGAGTGAAGATTCTAATACACCACCCCTTGACTGAAGTCAATGGGAGGAACATCATTATGTGGGAGACCTCTTGAGGCAAGCTCACCACCCTCATTTTCACCTATGACATATGGGACATCCAGTGACCACTTCCCCTTTATAGATTTATGATGTCTCTCCTGTTGTAAGTCCCTTTGACATTGTGCCTCCGTGGATCGATATTCTCTCGAGTCATGATCATGCACAATGTACTTTGCCTATAAGTGCTACATACCAATTCATGTGAGAGCACGAAGAAGCATGCTTGGGACTGAGCAATCAGGAGGTAACACTATGTTACCTTCTAAATCACACCAATGTAGTTGTTCATCCTGGTGGAGGGTAAAGGTAAAGTTTGGTATATACTCATCGGGATGAACGTATACCACATGAAACTGTTGGGGGACTAGTAGATTATCATGTGTACTATGCCTTTGATTGTTCCCTGCATCAGACCTAGGCGGTGAAACACTCTCGTAAGAAGAAGAAGACATAATTGTCTATTCAGTGTGTGATACTTTTCGTTTCAATAATTGTATGATAACCAACCCTAATGGTTCATTTCAACGATGTGATGATTTCCTAAGTTCTAGCTAGTGCACAAACAACAAAGTCCCCAGAAACGGTGCCAATGATGAGTGGCGAGGTATCCCTACGCTCAACCATACGAATACGAGCATACATGCATGATCTGGTCGAATTGCAAGGACTAAGTGCTTATGTGCCTTCACAAAACTTGGATGGGTTAGNGAGATAAAAAATTGAACATCCATGCTAATGGTTAGCATGGATGATCATCTTCCCCACAACTAAGTTAAAAGGAGGATATTTAAAAGATTGAGTGTGGTTGTTCATATGATGAGGCATTTGTTACATTGGCTTGCTTAAGCTCATGAAAAGGTTTGACTTGTTATGTGTTGACCAGTTGCTTTTTGTTTGGGCTCTCAGGTTTGTAGATTAACATGACCCTAGAAGAAAAAGTTTCAAAAATAATGTAAGGGCCTTCCCATAGTATTTGGAACTTGGTTCGTTGTGGCACATGTGTGGGTTCTAGTAGAGGACCTTATCTCTTGGTTGATGATGAGTGGCAAGGTATCCCTATGCTCAACCATATGAATATGAGTGTACATGCACGATCTGGTCGAATTCCAAGGACTAAGTGCTTATGTGCCTTCACAGAACTTGGATGGATTACTCAATCATTGTCTTCCCAATCATACTTATATAGCACAATTGTATGGTTAAGTAAACTTGAGGTATATGATTTTTATATATTTTTATGTTTTATGTCCTGGTGTTAAAAAGGGAGAAGTGAAATAATTAAGTAACTAATTTAATTTAACTAATCAACTATGCTCTAACTAGTCCTAACACCAACATTCGTTCCCACTTGCCATACACATCTTGAACCAGTGCAACACTACTGGGATTACGAAACGCTAATCGTTACTAGGTTACCAAGTGTTCCACACATGCTCGAGGTGGTCATACTGAGTGTGCTTACTTGGGAGAGTTAACAGGGAGAGAGAGAGAGAACATTAATTAACTAAGGTAAGCATTAAATAACTATAAATAACATTAAATAAGCTATTCTGAATGTTGCAAGGTTTATCACAAAGTTTGTTTTTATTTTCTGTCACAAGGTGTGCTCAAGTACACAATGCTCGAATAAAGATTTATTTACTTTATGGCTCCTACTGCGGGCACTCAGAAATAATTCTAACTCTAAGAGAGAAAAAGACAAGAGTTTGGGTAAGGGACTAAGACTAAATTAACTCACTATTTTTATATTGCCAAACCAAGTGCGTTGGCCTCTTATTTGTAGGCGACAAGACAGGCCCTGATATCTGATATCTGATATTGCTTGGAAGGCCCTGATATCATGTACCTGATATCATGGATGCAATATCGTGGCCCTGATATCACGGCTCATTAGTTGAAATTTGAGTTTCCTAATTATAAGGTTATGGTGCTTTTTGTTAAATGCCTTGTACAACTCATTAGATGATAGGAACACCAATTGGTTTTCATCTAGCAGGTCGAGATTCATTAATCTTTCTTTTTGTGCTAGACTTAAGTTAAGGTCAAGGTCATAAGTTGTTAAAAGTGTACAAAGATCTGATTGAATAGGAAGAGTTGGTGGTTTTTCGTATACCAGCTCATAGGAAGAGTAGCCTATAGGGAGCTTCCAAGTGGAGTGGTAGGCCCAAAGGGCATCATTGACTTTTGTGCTCCAGTCTCTCCTATATTTGCTAAATGTTCTCATTTAGATCTTAGTGATTTCCATATTTGTAACCTCAGCTTAATTGTTGGCTTGGGGATGATAAAGTGTTGTTAATTTATGCTTAAACCGCAACCGTTGCATGAGCTTCCAAAAGGTAGTACCTATAAAGTGGGTTCCATTATCAAAAATTAATGCAGGTGGCACACAAAACCTATTTATAACATTCTATTGTATAAACTAGGTAGTAGTAGAAGATGTTCAGTCGGTGATGACTACTGCTTTTGCCCATTTAGTATAGTAGTCAATAGTGGCTATGATGTACGCCTTTCCATTTGACATGGATGTGATGAGACCCATGAAGTCAATGCCCTAGATGTTGAAGGGTTTTAGTGGTTGGATTCGCTATTGAGGCCCCTCCATTTGAGCGATCATTCCACCATCATGTTGGCAACATTCACAAGAGATGAAAAATTTGTGAGCATCCCTAAAAAGTGTTGGCCAGTAATATCCTACCATCAGGATCTTGATGGCTATGCATCTCCTTGCATAATGGCCTCCATAAGGACCCTCATGAGCATCCTGAAGAATGCACAATTGATTAGTATCAGGAACACACCAATGAATGAGGCCATTGATGCATATCTTGTAGAGATGCTTGTTGATCTCCATGAAGTGTTTTACCTGGTGAAGAAACTATTGTTTCTTTTTGTGGTCTAGCCCTTGTGGCATCTCTTGAGTGAGAAGATAGGTGAGAATGCCATCATACCATTTAGGCTCATTAGGCAATTGTTCAATTATAGCCCTAGCAAAGAGTATTTCATCAAGCAACTGATCAGACAGTGGACTTTCCTCCTCTTTGTTGTCCCATCATAACCAAGACAAATGATCAATGATCACATTCCCAATTCCCTTTCTATCTACCATCGTAAGATCAAATTCTTGTAAGATCACCAACCATCGTATGACATGGGGGCTCACCATTGACTTATTCATTAGGAAGTGAATTGCATGGTGGTTCATGTGCACAAACACTTTATACCCAAGCACATAGTGTCTAAACTTTTCCAAAGCAAACACCATTGCCATCACTTCTTTTTCTGTGGTGGTGTCATTTAGCTATGCAGCCATAATGCTTTGTCTTGCATAGTGAATGTAATATGGATGTTTCTTGTCATCCAACTACATAAGCATAGCCCCCAAGATATAATTTGATACGTCCATCATGACATGAAATGGTCTGGACTAGTTTGGTGCCTGTAGAATTGGAGTTTCTACAAGTTTCTTCTTTAGTTGTTAAAATGCATTTTCACATTCCTTGGTCCAAACAAATGGAGCATCTTTCTTTGTTAGCTTGACCAATGGTTTTGTGATCTTAGAGAAATTCTCCATAAATCATTGGTAGTAGCCAGTGTGTCCATGGAATGATCAAACATCTTTTATAGTTTCTGATTGATGAGTAATTCCTTGGATGACCCTAATCTTTTCAAGGTCTAACTCAATCCTGGATTGTGAGATTCTGTGTCCTAACACAATACCCTCCTAGAACATTAGATGGCTTTTCTACCAATTGAGCTGAAGATTGATCTCCACACATCTTTTGAGCACTTGCTTAAGATGGTCCAAGGCTTGCTCAAATGTAGCCCCATAGGTGCAGAAGTCATCCATGAAGACTTCCATCTTTCCATCGATCTATTATTGAAAAATACTCAAGACCAAGCATTGGAATGTGGTAGGGGCATTGCATAGGTTGAAAGACATATTTCGATATGCAAAAGTCCCCCACTGACTCGTTAATGTTGTTTTGGCTTGATCCTCTGGTACGATCTAGATTTGGTTGTAGCCACTATAACCACCTAGAAAACTATAATAACAATGCCTAGATATAGTGTCAAATACTTGACCCACAAATGGAAATGGAAAGTGATCTTTGAATGTTTCTATATTCAATAGTTAAAAATCAATGTTGACTTGCCACTTGTTATCTTTCTTTGGCACAATCATGAGTGGACTAATCCACTCACTATCCACAATGGGATAGATAAGCTCTGCCTTGAGGAGTTGTTTGATTTCCTCTTTAACAATCTATTTTATTTTGGGGTTCAACTACCACTACAGTTGCCTCTTTGGCTTCATGGTTAGATTAGTGAAGATACAATGCTGGCATATCATAGGATCAATCCCTATGAGTTCAGGATATAACCAAGCAAAGGCTATTGGCCATTTGTTAACCACATTCAACAACATCTTCTTTTGTTTAGGAGTAAGATTTGCATTGATTATTACCAGGTTCCCATTTTTCAAGAATGCATATTCCATGATGATAGGTAGAGTTTTCTTGCCTATCACGCAGGTGGCCCAGGTTCAATCCCTAGCAATGATGCTAATGATGAGCAACAAATACCCCTACACTCAACCATATGAATCATAAGTGTTCATGCACAATCTAGTTGAATTCGGTTGACGTTAAGTCTTCAAGTGCACTAGTTCTAGAAAGTGAAGTCTAATTGTTACGATCATTGTCTTCCTAGTTACACTTGTGAAATGCAAAGGTATGATTAAGTGCAACAAAGGCATATAGTTTTATCATTTTTTATGTTTTATGTTGTTGATGCTTAAAATAAAGAAAAGAAATGAAGTAATTTTTAATGGCTATTTTAATCTAACTAACTAATTAATCTCTAACTAATCCTAACATAAGTATCTGGTTTCACTTTCTATACACATCCTAAACATGTATAACACTACTAGGTTACCAAATGTTAAGCATTGCTGGGAGTACCAAGCATCATGTGCATGCTTAAAGCAGTATACTTATGTGCTTAATTAATTTCTATTTAGCCTAGCTAACTTAGCTTAATCTAGCTTAATTACTTGAAAGCATTAAATAAAATTGCAGAAAACATTAAATGCATAAATAAAATATTTAATCTAGCCAAAGTGCTGCAAGATTTATTAGAAAGCTTATATTTATTACCACACATATTGTCGTGCTCAGGTACAATAGTGCTCAAATAAAGATTCGTACAATCAATGACTCCTATTGCAGGCACTTGGGGAGAATATTCTAACTTTGAAGAAGAAAAACTATAAGAGCTTTGCTATGCTATGATAAAAATTATGTCCAAACCATGCGTCCAAGTGCTATATTTATAGGTTGGCACACATCTTACAATATCGAATATCTCACATTGCATCTTGGCCCCTAATATCAGGTATCTGATATCGAAGCTAGACAAAATGCAATTCATTAGTGTAATACAAAAAAAAGAGTCTTGGAGATACTACTTTTAATCTAATAACCCTAAAGGTATCTTCTTCTCTCTCTACTTTTACTACTATTCTAAATGTTTTTTTTATTGAAAAATGCTTTTTTCACTTATAAGGAACATGGATTATTACACATGTTGAGCTTGAAAAATCAAGGATGGGAATCTCCTTCTAGACATCTCAATGTTAGTTTTATCATGGAATGTTTAGGGCCTTTCTAATAGGTTCCAAGCAAAGATTGGTGGGGAGGATCTTTCAAATTGACATTTATCTCTAATTTTTTTCTTACAAGAAATTAAGATTTTAGGGCATGATATTAGTGTTGTTGGTAAATGCATTTTAAAAAATTGCCTTGTGTTGATGACTACTTTGGACTACCACTATTTCTCTATTGTTTTCTTATCAATGAGAAACCAATTGTGGGTAAAAGCTCTATTTAGCACCAATGTTGATCTCTTCCTTATGATGAAAATCAAAGGGATGAGGGTTCTTTCAAACTTAAGTTTAGTTGTTTGTTGGTCTTTGGAAACACCAAGGTTCAAATACCTCTAAATAAACTCAGTGATTATAGAAAAACTATGTGTTTTGGGTTAACATAAGCCTTAAAATTTCACAATATTGCATTTTTATAAAGAGCTAATTTTACTTTTATAAAATGATTCATCCCCCTTTTACTCTATTCTATAAGTAAATGAATTTCCAAATCTATCAAAGCAACTTAGTCTATGCAACATCGATCATATGCTAGCTATACTAATCATCCTTTCATCTAATGCTTAAGTCCAATTGAACCAATCTATTATCAAATTTCCCTAGAGATAAGATTTTACAAGAAAAATGGAAACAAAGCAAGATTTAATGAATTTTAAAAAGTATGATAGTAGAATTGCATAAAATCTTAAACATTGAAATGATCTACTATTGACATGAGTAAATACTTTTGAAAATAAAGCTGTTGAAATCAATCAACAATACCAAAAATTTCTAAACCCTTGACTCAATTAAGTAATTAAATAATTCCAAGAAACAACTACAAGGCACACTATGATCTAGACTACTAGCTAAGTAACAATGTTAAAGCAAGAAAGATGAGAATAATTCATAGAATAGAGGTAAAGAGGCTGAAATTTGAACTTTAGAATGTCATTGTACAAGAGTTCACTCTTCTTAGCTTTCTCTTCCTAGGATCTTCCCCTCTAGATACCTTAAACAAATATGCTTTTAGCTTTTTATAGGAGCCTTTGGTAGCTACAACCATTATAGAAATTAAAAGCTATCGTTGCCTCACGTTTTGTTCATATAATTGCAAGCCATTAGATAACTATTCTATTAATAAATCCTCCTCATTTTTTGAGTTTGAAGCCCCTCAACCAATAACTATTGTGATTTAAGAGACATAACAACTTGATTCACTATATTTGGTATAGAGCCATTAAGCCTTTGTAAGACTTCTTCAACACTTGTTACTCCCATAATTTATTTAGTTAGGAAATTTGTTATTTCTATTGAAGAATCTCCTACATCAGCTTGAACTATTTTCAATTCAAGTTTTTTCTTAGCAATTTTATTTATGATACTAGGAATTTTCATCATCATATTTAAATAATCTTGTTTGTGCTAGAGTAACAATTTTCTATTAGCTCTTAGTTAAATAAGTAATTCTCGCATCATTTTGTACATTTTCCATATAGGGCTTGGTTTTTTAGAGTCACTGCTTTAAACTTTGATGGCAGTTGATGAGTCATGTTTTGTAGGGTCGTGATATTGAGTTACAACCTCTAATGTCAAGGATCTAATATTGCCCCTTCCGTGTTAGCCTATAAATATCACACTTGGGTGCATGGCTGGGGAAGATAGAAAGATAGACATAGATAGATAGCTTTTTATAGATTTCAAGTTTTGTTAGTTTCTAGTGCATGTTCACAATGTGATGTCAAGTGATTATATGACATCCTTATCTGAGTATGATGTACTTGGACACATTATATGTTCGACAATAAAGATCGAGATTACTTCCATCATTGCAGCATCCACTTAGCTTTATTATTTCTTTTAATTTCTTAAATGTTTATTATTTTTCTTAGTTAATGTCTATCATTTATTTCTCTTTATCATTTTTTGTCATTAAGCAGAATGAGTATGACTAATCACGAGTGCTTAAGTGTAACTACTTGGTAACCTAGTAGTGTTATCATTTGGTACACCCAGTAACAGTATGCTTGGTGATCCTAGTGATATTTTCACGAAGTTCAAGGTGTGTATAGAAGATTAGGAATGGATATTCATCACACATAGGCTAGTTAAACTTTACTTTTCATTGTTCATTAGATTAAAAAATTAATTTCTTTATTATCATTAGGAGTAGCTTAGGGTTGAACAACATCAAGAATCATATGCGTCACTTTGGACTAAAGCATACGTGATAAAGCTATTGCTAGTTTAAGTGGGAATGTAGCAAACTGTGATTGAGGCATAATGAGTTAGATGCATGACTATTACCATCTGTGAAATTTGACTAAATCATGCATGAACATGTGTCATTCATATGGTTGGGGATAGGGGTACCTCGCCATTCATCATTGGCAGTATTGACAAGGATGGTGCTAGTTATCTAGATTAGTTATATCATACACAATCCTTGTACACACATTCATGAGTTATCTTTCAAACAATATTAAATCACACACATCATAAATCAATAAAAATATCTCTTTCATAAGGAATTGATAATGCATTGTATGGCGATAACATTCATTGGAGAACTAACGAGATATATATTGAAGAAAATTAGAGTGACCAACCTCATGTAGGGGTTTCATATGTTCATGACCACCTTGACTACACTCAATGACTACATTCACCTAATGTAGACAATCCTAGAGAAGATAAAATAAGTTTTAGATCAAGGGAGGCCTCAAGGCTTAGGACCTTCTCAAAACTTGGAAAAGATAAATCAAGGGATCATGGGAAACACTATAGAAGCCATGGTAATCCTCCTAGTTCCTCATCTTGCTTTTCCTCTTCAACATATAGTTCAGATGAGGATGAACGTAGGTGTAGAGACAAAGCTCCACTATGGGGTTGAAATAAAAATAGAAATCAAAACCATGGGAAAAATCAAACACATCAAAATGAACATAGACAAAATCTTCACAATTAGATAAATAGGAATAGAAATATTCACCATGGCATGTTTGATAATGATGAACCCTTGTTGACCACTAAGAGCATGATGCACATCATAGAGGTCATTAAAATACCCCATAGGCATTGCAAGGAAAGTTGCATTACAAGGCTTGATTTGAATAATATCCCTAAATTTGTGGGAGGCTATGATTCTAATCTACAACATCATTTACAAGCCTTCCATGATGCCTACATTTTGCAAAACATTGAAAGTTGGTGGAAAAAGCTTAAGCTCTTTCGTAGGACACTGATAGATAAAGCCAAAGTGTGGTATAGATTGTTGAAACCAAATTCAATCCATTAGTGGTCCACAATGCTAGAACTTTTTAGTGAAAAATACCAAGCCTATGTGAGGGTGTCCAACCTAAGGAAATGAATCCAAGAATGGAAGCAAGAACAACATGAACCCTTGGATATGGCCTTAGATAGATACTATTCTCTACTGAATAGATGCCTAGGTCATGGTTTCTTTAAGGAAGAGCAAATGTTTCACATCATAGATGGACTTCGTAATGAAACGAGGGAGATCCTTGGGATCTATGCTCAAGGATAATTATATGGGCTATGAACCCATTAGATACAAGAGCTAATTAAGCATGTGGTAAAATAATAAGGGGAGCTATGTAAATGGGAGAATGTTGAGAAACATCACTAGTACCCAACTCTTCAAAAGTAGAAGATCCACATCTACAGTAAGTAGAAAGAGCTAGCTCTCAATAAGGTGCTTTTGCAATAAACCTTGTCAATATAGAGGTCTATTAATGAACTTGAAGTAAGGTTTGATAGGATGTTGAAATGGATAAATGAGAAAGTTACAACTTTTTTTGAAATTGTAGAGGAGAAAGTAATGGAAAATGAATCTAATGATCATAATAAATGGAGGAAGAAGAACTAAGAAATAGCTAGGAACACTTACCAGCAAATGGGAAAAATAGCTGAAGAAAAAGAGGCTATAGACTCAACCACAAAAGAAGATGACAAATGTGACATCTGCATATATGATCATCCAAAGGGCTATTACCCAGTGATGTTACATCTACATGAGTATTGGGCTTTTGCATTGAATCCCAAGTTTGTACAAAAGTAAATGCCTAGAAAATTACCTTTCTCAAAAGGTAGTTATAGATAGTCCTACAACCAATCATACTATCCTAGTGGGACTTCTTACTAGCCTCAATACTATCATCAACTGTAGTGGTGAAACCCATAATTGTGGGGGAGGTCATCATCAAACCAGCCCTACCCTTACTACTAGTCGAACCTGTATGGATATTATGTTTAAAAACTTGTTTCCCCAACTAGTTCTATGTCCTCTACTTCCAATTGCTACTGCCATTCTTCTAAGTATCATCAACCTGTGACATCTCCTAAAGGGTCACTACCTTACATCTCTTACGTCCCATCATATCCTCGATATTCTCATACTTCAACCCATCACATGTCACGGCTAGCAACACAGGAAGGTTCAGCTCCACAACATTAACAATAGAATGCACTTGTGCTGCGAATATTCATAAACATGATAATGCCAGTAGGTTCCCACCGCAATCTCAGAAACGTCATTTCTTTAGGATGGCTTCCATGCGTAAGCATAACACTCATGAACCTACTAACTAATCCAAACAAGCACAATGCCAATCAAGTGCAAAGCCTTCCCTTTCACAACCAACGTTGTGACATTCAAAAATGTTAATGGCTGGAACACTGAGAGGTCACTAGGCATACAACCTAACCCTGAACCTGTGAGAGGGTCATGTTGGAGAAAATGGAAACGGGGTGCCCTGAATGGTCTTGTTGATCAGACAAGGACTTACGTGGTGTTAAAATGACCATGTGTGAGAAGATTTTATACTACGTTATGCACATGCATCAAGTCTGGCTAAGCTAGAGCGTAGCAGGGTGTCCCAGCCTGAAAATAGTGACATGAACATGCAAATATGTATGAAAAAGTAAGAAAATACAAGTGTTACACTAAATGCCAAAGAGAAATGCTTAAGAAATGCAATAGAGTTTGAGAAAAATAGTGCACCACCCTAAAAGAGGGAGCGTAGCTAATTCACAAAGGGTCTCAAAAGATACACAATGTACAATAGGTGTAGTGGGAGCACAGTCACAGCCTTGGTGGTATCAGGCTGTGAAGTCTGGTTCTCACTGTGTTGAATTGTTCCTGCTGGGTTGGTAGCCACGGTGTATCATGCGATCTTCTATAGGGCTACAATGTATCATGTGGTGTAGCTATGCCTTTCTTCTGATGTGGTGTGCTTTAGGTCTCATTTGCCCACGGAGCTAAGTGCTAAGATGCTAAAGTGTCGAATGCCAAAGGGAAGTGCCAACTACCTTACTGGTGAAAAATGAAAGCCAATCTCTCTCTTCCCCCCTACCTCCTCTAAAACACTAGGGCATAGGGGTACTTATAGGGCTAGGGTTAACCCAAAATGGGGATGGGCACTCTTGAGTAGCTTAACTAGTCTAAGCATGCATATCAGAGCAATTTGGTAACTTGCTATTGCAATGAGATGCATCTCTGCATGACCACCTCCAAGGCTTTGTCTTGTAAACACAACTCTAAGAAGACAAGAAAACCACACAACATGAAATGCAAGTGTAAATGCCTGATGTGAAAATGCTGCATGTGCTAGATGCAAAGATGCTGTAAATGTGTCAAATGCTGTGCCAGTTGCAGGTGCTCAGGAAGCTAGTGAAAGTGCTAGGGCGATAATTTTGCAAGTCCTCTGAAGGTCACGCTAATGGAAAGTGCTTCAAAAGATCAGGAGAATTATGGGAGGCAATGATGCTGTGAGTGCCACCAAGGCTGCATTAATGTCAAGTGCTCCAAAAGATCAACAACATGCCATTTTAAAGTCCTAGTAGATTGTGAACACAGTTTAAGATCCTAGCAGACCATGATGTGCTAGTTTATAGTCCTAGAAGACTGTTGTATGATAGTTTAATGTTGTAGAAAATAGTGGATGTTGTGCTAGTTTAGCATCATGTCCCAAGGATGAGTTGTTATGCTAGTTTAACGTCATGATCCAAGGATAAGCTATGCTAGTTTATAGTGATAACGGACTGTCTATGCCAGTTTATAATCATAGCAGACTATTTATGCCAATTTATAGTCATAGTGGACTAGTGCTTACCTTGCTTATGTAAGGTGCGATGCTGCATGCGTAGTCATGTTGTGTGCCTACAAGATCCTGCAAAAATCAACTAGAAAAATAACATCAAGTGGAAACTGTTGTAAATAGAGTTGAAATGCACAAATGAAAGGAAAGTAGTGTAAAAATTGATAGTTTTAGGCTGTTTCGGATTGTAGGCTAGTTTAAGGTCTTTTCGGGCCATGTGTTTTTGTTTTTTTTTTTGTATTTTTGATGTTTTTCAAATGCAATGCATAAGCTAAGTGGATGGATGTGTAAACAAAGTAGAAATGCATAAACAAAGCAAAATGTGTGATCTAAGTGAGTAGGAAAAATGTAAATGTGTAGGCTAGTGTGATGTAAATGAAAGTAAAAAATGCATGGAAAGTAAAGAAAAAGGGTAGGTAGGCACCTAGCGCATTTTTGGCCAAGGGAAATTCTTGGTCATGTAGTTGCTTCTTAACCAGGCGTGGATTAGGGGGCATGCAAGGCTTAGGATCCTCTAGGAGGCTATTGAATTCAACCACTCATTTAGGTGAGTTAGCCTTAGGCACTGTGTTGGTTGTTGTAGGTGTACCACCAAGAAACTCCTCTTCTGAAACTTGCGCCATTTCTATGTCATGGATAGTTGAAGAGGAAGCGTGATCACCATGGATGACAACTTGACCACCTTCGTATGGAAGGTGGATTTCTTGGTGGATGGGAGAGGAGATGGCCCTTAGTTGGGCTAGCCAAGGCCTACCTAGAATCATGTTGAGACTTGGCATCTCCTCTATGACAGTGAAATCTACACTAGTGGGGAATTACTGTCTTATCACAAAGGCTAAGTTGATTGTACCCCTGACTGTGACACATGATCCGTTGAAGGATTGTAGACACATGGTTTTGGTTGGCCTGATTTCATCTAGCAGGCCTAGCTTGTCGATGATGGAGTACAGGACTACATTTGTTGCTGCACCATCATTGACATGCACTCTATAGATGGTGCACTGCCCAATATGTATGCTAATGGATAGTGGAGCTGTAGTGACCTCCCCTCATTCGAGGTTGACTTTGACTGCATTGTCATGGAACACTAGGTATGTTGAACTCGATTCGCGTGGTGTAGGCAGAAGAATTGTTGCACAGATGGATGTCTCATTTGTAGGGATGTCCTCTTTAATAGGAATGGAGGCCAAGATTTGGGCCAATGCTTGGCAGTGAGTAGATGAGGTCATGACCAGGTTGTACAAGCTCAACGTTGTGTTCTTTTGCTTGAGTGTTTGTTTCACCTGGGTTAGTGTAGCTACGAAGTCCTTGTCATTGGTTGTTATGTTGCCCTTGATTTCCTCCATGTGGCTTGAGAGACAGATGTCTCAGGGAGGGGACTTGGGCTTGGTTTTCTTGGCCTGCATGGGGGTATGGGCCCCAGTGTTTGGTTGTTGCTTGTCGATTATAGCCTTTGCTTTAGCCATGGGGGTCACGAGGCACTCATTCATCCTATTACGCCACCCTTTGGCACTAATGGGGTTAGCCCTTGAAGGAGGAGGGACTGAGATGTTACCCACTATTGGGCTTCAGGTAGGTGAGGGGCCATCACGTTGTGGCATCCTTATGAAAAAGGGTAGTTTAGGAGTTATTGTGTGACCAAATCATTGTGGCACCTTGATGGTGAAGGGTTTCTTAACAGTTATTGTTGTTGCGTCATGCCAGTTTAACGTCTTAGAAGATGGTTGCTATGGAACTTTGACCACAAAGGGTGTTACAGGTGCTGGAGGTGGCACTTTGATAACAAAGGGAGGCCTCTTGTTTGTGGAGGCCGAGGAGATCCTTGCCTTGCTAAGAGGCACATGGATCACAAAAGGTTGTTGCATAGGTTTGGGATTGCCACCTATGCTAATGGAATTTATGACATAGGAGGCATCGTCTATGTTAGATTGATTCACCATGTTGAGCACTAGTTGGCCCCATTCTATCATTCTTTGTAGGTCATCCTGTAAAGCATGATAGTTGTCCGTACTATGACCAGACAACTGGTGGTAATGACAGTATTGGTCTAGCTTGAAGTGTCGTGGAACTGGGGGCTCATATGGTATTGTTAAAGCAGGGTTCCTTAGTAGTTCGCAGTACCTATCATGTTTTTGGTGAGCAATCTTTGATACATGTTTGTATTGGATTCGCTTAGCTTTTCAGAGTTGCTCCAGTAGTTCAAAAAGTTTCATTGGTAGTGGTGTATACTTTGAGTGGTCCTTACATTAAAAGTTGGGCCTTGGGATAGCCCTTGTCGATGTAGGTGAATTGGTGCTAGAGTTGGTGGTTTTGTCAACTGGGGTCTTGGGTTGCTTAGCTGTTGGGCCCTAGTTGGTTACTTTTGTGCTTGCAGCCATTGTTACCACTGTTGTGTTCTACTTGTGAGCTTGTTAGTTTCTGTAGGCCACATAGGCTGAGTCATTGCTAGCTTGTGCTACTTCCTCTATGCCTTTTGTTTGGGCAAAGGCTTGGCTAAGAGACTTTGGGGCTAGATAATATAGTTTGGACTTGATGAAGTCATTCACTGCATCTTTGAAGATGGCTAGTAGATGTGTCTCTGCTATGGGTTCATGCATTTCACTCAATACAACATTCCAACATTGGAGGAATTTTGACATGGGTTCTAGAGGCCCCTGCTTAACCTGCATGAGCTGGTTGAGGGTTACTTTAGGCTTTAGGTTGTACCTGAAGCATGTCACAAACTAGCTTATGAGATCCTCCAAAGAGGAGATCAAGGCCTTGGGTAGCATGTAATACTAGTCTAAGACCTTGCTAGTCAATGACATTGGGAACATGCGCATAATGGCATGTTGCCAAGCTTGAAGGAGTAGACACTCAAATCAAAATGTGACAAAGTGTACGTTGGGGTCCCCTTCACCATTGTACTTGGTGAATTGTGGTAGCTAGACCCTATTTGGGAGAGTTAGAGGTGGTACCGTAGGAATTATGGGATCATGCTGGTAGAAGTCCACCACCTTGATCGTGTTAGAGGAGGTAGCCTTGAGTCAGCTGATCTCCTCCTTCAAGCTTTGGATTAGATGGAATGCCTGATCCAAGCTTGAGGATGCGCCAGTTGATTGCATTGGCTGGGCTTGTATTGGTTGCATAGCATAGGGTAGAATTGTTGGTTGTGGAGTTTGCTAGTTTAACATCGTAGTGGATGGTTGTTGCCAGTTTAATGTCATAGCGGACAGTTGTTGATGTGTTGGTTGAGCGATGGGTGTAGTGATCGAAGTAGGCCACACATGAGTGGATTAGAAGAACACCACGAATGCCAATGAGATAGGTAGGACATAGGATGCCTAAGTTGTTTGGGGCTGGGAGGTGGCCCCTACATGAGCATAGTGTTGGAAAAATGCATTAGTTGCTTGTGAGGAAGGCTGAATTGGCATGGTTACCATCTCGGAGAGGATGGGTGGACAGAGCCGAGGAGGGGCTATACTAGGGAGCGGTTTTTGGAAAATGTTGTAGGGGTGGCTCTTGTGTTCAGAGTAGGCCTCAAATTCATCTTCCTCCTTCTATGAGGCTTCCTCGTAGGTTGTCCTTGCATCATGCTTGTTTGCACGTATGAGTTGGAACAACAACTAGTGGTAGGAATCTGTGAGTGGGATTATGTCAAACAAGGAAGGGTTGTACTCCCATTCATTCCAATGGACTTACTCGTAGTCTTGTTTTGCCTCCAAATCAAGGTAATCCACTGGTAGTCTTGCTTAGATTTTGGGATAAACAAAATTGTATTATTCATGGCTTAGTGTAGCACGCTTTGGCTGGATCCTAGTGTCAAATGTGTTAGACACCATCGTGGAAGGTTGATCTGGATTCATATTCATAGATTAGGTTGTGAGAGTTTCTGTTTGCAGAAAATGGCTAACTCTGAAAACTGCAGAAAAATGACCAAGTCTGTTGGTAGCAGAAATATGTAGGAAAATAATTAAGTGTAAAAATATAGAAAAAATGCCGAGTATGAAAATGCAGAAAAAATGCTAAGTATGAAAACTATGAAAAATGGCCAACTTTGGTGCTACACTCGCTACGCTAGAGCTTGGTACGCTCGCTACGCTAGAGCTTGTCAAGCCTGCTATGGTGAAGCTTGCTACACTCGCTACGCTAGAGCTCACTACACTATAGCTTGTCAGGCTTGCTATGCTGGAGCTTGTCACATTTTGAGAACTTGTTACACTCTCTAGAACATCTAGAGTTTTCACTAAGTGCTAATCAAAAATGTAGATAGAAATGGTTCAGGCCCTCCTTCTAGGCCCAAAAAATACGACGTCTAAAAATGTTGGTGGCTGGAATACCGAGAGGTCATCGGGCATATAGCCTAACCCCAAATCCATGAGAGGATCATGCTGGAGAAAATGGAAATGGGGTGCCTTGAACAGTCTTGTCGATCAGTCAGGGACTTACATGGTGTTAAAATGATCATGTGTGAGAAGAGTTTATACTACGTTATGCATGTGCATCCGGTCTGGCTAAGCTAGAGTGTAGTAGGGTGTCCTGGCTTGAAAATAGTGACGTGAACATGCAAATATGTATGAAAAAGTGAGAAAATACAAGTGTTATGCTACATGCCAAAGAGAAATTCTTGAGAAATGTAATAGAGTTTGAGAACAATAGTGCACAACCCCAAAAGAGGAAGCACAACTAATTCACAAAGGGTCTCAAAAGATACACAATGTACAATAGGTGCAGTGGGAGCACAATCACAACCTCGATGGTATTAAGCTGTGAAGTCTAGTGCTGACTATGTTGAATTGTGCCTACCGAGTTGGTAGCCACAATGTACCATGCGATCTTCTACAGGGCTGTAATGGGGTTGCAGTGTACTATGTGGTGTAGCTATGCCTTTCTTTTGATGTGGTGTGCTTTAGGTCTCATTCACCCACGGAGCTAAGTGCCAAGATACTAAAGTGCCAAATGCCAAATGGAAGTGCCAATTACCTTACTGGTGAAAAATGAAAGCCAATCCCTTTCTTCCCCCCTACCTCCTTTGAAACACTAGGGCATAGGGGTACTTATAGGGCTAGGGTTAGCCCAAAATGCGGATCAGGTGCCACGTGGCAGTGTGGTGGGTGGGACCATAGGATGCTATCTGTTGGGCTTGTTCCATGTTAGACATAGGACATAGGACACTATCTGCTACACTTGTCTTGTGTTATGTGCAAGACATAGGATGCTGGTTGGTACGCTCGTCCTATGTTACACGCAAGACACAAGATGTTGGCTAGGTGTGTTACGCTATGCTATGTTGCGCTACGCTACACAGCTTGACATGTATGCTACACTATGCTACGTTGCACAGCTTGACAGGTGCTACACTATGCTATGCCATGTAGCGTGACATGGTGCTATGCTGCTCTACACTACGTAGCGTGACATGGTACTACGCTGCACTATGCTACATAGTGTGACATGGTGCTATGCTACGCAGCATGATACAACTTGACATGTGAATCTGCAGAAAGCGCCATCATTCCAACACTTAGAAAAATTTTGCAAATCTGGTAGTTGGAGCTGACTACACTCAACACTTGGAAAAATATGGGCAAAGTGCCACCATTTTGACACTTAGCCAAATTTGCAGTCAAGATGTCGAGACCCAAAATTTTGTGGTGTTTCAAATGTCTCCTGATCCTACACAAAGGCCAACATCCATCTTTACTCTAACACCTAATAGAAGCAATGAATCTAGCATTGCAGAGAGACAAAAAAATCCATGTATACCTAATCATGATCAAGGGTGTAGTCGTGGGCCAGACATTTGCAAAGTTGACACAACTCATACTTTGACCCACCGTACATTTAACAACCAAGTGTATGAATAGCAACCTATCTACGCAGCCACCACCCAAGCAAGGGACACCTAGTGGCTTAGAAATGAAAGGTTAACACTACTTTACAAATGCATGGAGCCTACCTATCCAATTATTAATTCTTGTCATGGTCAAATACTTAGTCATGGGGGAGATGTTCATTTCTAACATTTAGAATTAATAAGTATTTTTCATCTTTTTGTTTTACAAATTTTTATCATTTTCTAATTTCTTGATACAAAGTTTTCCTATCCTTTTCAACTTTTTCCACATTTTATTTTCATTTCCTTTGTCAGTAATCTCACTCGTGAATAAAATGTTCATCATGTAGCCCATTGAGATGAGGTTTTCTCTATGTTGTCAAGTTATGAGGAATTGATTATTTGGATAGTGAGGCCACGTCATCCATCCATCCATTCCATTAATAAGAGGTTCATACATGGTCATAATGATATTCATTTTCATCATCAAACTAAAAATAAATTCGTAATCATTGTGCCTGGATAGAAAAGTGAAGAACCAAGTGAGAATGTGAAGGGTGTGACATCAAGGGGATTTGTGGATTCTCTTTGACCATTACTGTATGTTCTATCACATTGTTGAGGTTGTAATTATATCATTGTAGATGTAACAAAAAATTGGAAGTAAGAGTAAAATAAGTGCTACCTTACCATGTCACTAGAAAGACATGTTACCCATGCTTGAATGTAGTCCTTTGGTAAGATTGACATAAATAAGAATAAAATAAAAGGGCATTGAATAAATTTTTGAGGGACCCACTAGAAAGATATGTTACCCATGCCTAAATGTTGGCAACTTCTCAAAGTATTTCCATAAAAAAAAAGAAGAAAAGAGAGAAGTGCCATGAATAAACTCCCTTGGACAAAACACCAAGTGATGCTACTCCTTGCAACATTGGTAGTCTTATGGCTGTCAATCTAAGCGATTAAATAATGCAATGTCACTAGAACATGGTCTAGACTTGGTTTGAACCTTGGAAAGAAGGGCTAATGATTACTTTAATCATCAATAACACACAAGGATTCATTATGCCTATGGTAAGGTACCCCATGTCCCAATTCTTACAATCCTTTCTAAACCCATCTCATGTCATTGTTCGTATGATCCTAACTTGTGGTTTTGTGTAACATAGAGTTATTTTCTCAAATTAGTGGTTTTAACATGTGTGTTTTGTTCAATAGGTACACATTGCATTCAACTCCTTTGGTGCCTACAGACATTTTTAGGTATGGTTATATGAAGGCATTATGGACTAGAGCATGCTTTAGGGAGAACCCACTTGTATAACTTTTGTAACTTGTACTTGTCTAACACAACTACATAATCTTGACCCTTCCAAATGCATAAATTCTAAACTCAAAACCTTTCCTTGTCATATAATCAATCTGTTCTACACCATGAATCCAATATCCCTTTTCTTACACCTTCTAAAGCTATTAATGCCTGTGATTCCATCTTCTAACACTTCCATTGCCTCAATATGAATTCTCAGTTACCCCAGAACTATGAATTTTACATAAAACCTTCCAACCAATCATAGAGCTTCATTTTCCATGCTGAATATCCTCATTAAATGCATTTCAAAGCACCTTGATATTGACTACTCGATATCGGGTGGGAGTTCATGTTGGATACCCGATATCAGGTCCATAAAAAGCTATAAATAGGACCCTTGTAGTGTTCAAAAAATTCATTATCATTACTTGAAGCTAGGGGAGTTTTTGCATTTCTCTCTCTCAAGTTAGAGATTTGTGCAACCAACTTCCCTATGTGATATCTTGCTTCATACTGCACCTATTTTCATGGAACCTTAAGTATTTTAATGAATAATTAATCATATGAATGTTAGAACCTTTAATGTTCTTACCCAAGGGATCATAATCATCATTATAAGCCATACATAAGAAAAAAGAAGGCAATTACAAAGGGTCATAAAAGAAGCTAACACTTTTAGGACATTTTTCTTGAAATTTTTCTAACTCTAAAATCACATGAATTAAGAATTTAATGAAGCTAAGGTCATGAGTATGGTATAAAATTTTTGAGGATAAATGGAAAACACCTTAGTAACACTAAATGCTTGATTGATTACAGATGGCCCCAAAAAGAGGCAAACAAGAAGGACCTTCTCAAGGCACAAGCAAATGGCCGAGAGGTGGCAGAGGTTGATTAGGAGAATAAGGTCCACCAACCAAGCATGAAGAATAGAAGGCTTAGTAATTTAGCATTCATCAAGGGGCTCTTGCTATAGTGCAGTCAATTGAATTAGAGGCCATTGAACCATAAGCTCTAGCACAAGGGCAATGCCTCACATTGTTCCAAGAATGCCTCCAAGCCATCTAGGAGTGATTCATGTTGATCATGGTCATCATGGAAATGTACTTCAGGCCATTCAAGGCATTTTTCCTTGAGGTGGTTAGAACTCAGCTTTAGGCATTACCTCTATGGCACATCCTATCTGAAAGTGGGAAATGGTACCTCAGTGAGATGTACCAATTTTGGCATAATAAAGAAGAAGGCATCATGGTCAACATTGGTAGAGTCTTTGTGTCTTTTTTAGTCAGGGCCATTATAGAGGCTTTGAACATACCTAATATGGGGGAGAAGGTAGTACATCTGTGTATAATGTTTGATGCAGAAACTAGGAAACTATGGTTGAAGTGGACATACAACAAAGAAAACAAGATATACAATGAGTTGACCTTGGAAGAGAGGATCTACTTCAAAATCAGCACATACCACCTCTTCCCAAATAAAGGGCTCAATAGAATATCAACTAATGTGGCTAAGTGAAGTGTAATTTTGATGGGCAAATACAATGTCAATCTTAGCCAGTTGTACTTCATGGAAATTCAAAGGTGGTTCAAGGAAAGAAAGGTAGGGAAGCTGACACTTCCATTTCCTTGCCTAATTAAAAAGCTGTACAAGTGTGTTGGAATCCTCAGTTACACTAATGATGTTCCCAGGAGGGCTTAGAATGCTTCCTTCACTAAATATCTCAAACCCATAGATCCAACAAAAGACCTTGGTGATGAACAAAAACTAGAGAAGGAGTTGGAACAAGAACCAAAAAAGGAGCCTAAGCAAGAACTAGTGGAATATCAAGACCCACAAGTTCCACTACCACTGCAACAAGACTATAGACCTGTGATGAGCCATCTACAGTGAATAGTAAAAACTCTTAGGTGGGGAATTAGGGATAAATAAAATCTCTTTCAGGTCATCAATGATGTTGTGTAGCCTACAGTTTCTACTGATCCATCAAGGGGACAAATTTCTTTGCAATCAAAAGGAGAAACTCAATAGTCACAACAGATCTTTAGAAATGCCTCATCCTTTCAAGTAATGCTTGAAACGAAAGAAGGTGCCATTGTCATGGTCATGTAGCACCAAGATGCAGTAGGCACACTAAAAGTTATCACAAATCACATTAAACAATCTTTTAATGTGCCTATTGTGCCTCTAGTAGATTTGACTAGAACCATAGATGCGCAAATGTTCGCTAGGACTTCAATGACTCCTGCGGCTCATGAGAATGTACTTGATATATTGCTATAGATTGGAAAAGTAATGAAAAATTTGTTTAACATTCCCAATATGTCATTATAGTACAATTTGAGCTCATTGCCACAAAAGAAAAACTAGTCATGGCAAAGACCAAGGCAAAGCATGCAGAAGCAAAAATGAATAGGTTACACCAAGAGCTCATTGCCTTGAGAGTGGAAAGGAGGAATCCTTCCCAATTCATTGTGCCTAACTAGTTAGAACAATTCTGAATAGAATAGCTAGGCCAATTAATTGAATAGAACAAAGTTGCCGAACCAGAAAAGGAGAAAGCGGTCTGGATAGCCTCAACTACTAAAGCCGAAGCATATGCCCATAAGTAGGCATTGATCGCTGCACAAGAGGAGAATAAATAGTTTGCTATTGATAATGCAAGGTTGATCACTATAGAGAAACAAAAAAGTATCTTGGAAGAAAGTGTCCACCAATTGAGAGAACAATTAGTAAGGGTCAACCAAGATATAAGTAGATTGACCAAAGAAAATTGAACCCTTTGAATGAAGGAGGTCTGCATAATCTGCCAAAAATATGCAATTGAGATAAGCACATGGCAAAATGAGGTCAAAAAACATGAAAAGATAAAGGAGCACTTTTAGGACCAAATTGACATGTATAAAAAAATTAATGAAAAAGAAATCTAGATGAAAAAAACCTTCATCAGTTCCATGTCAGCACAAAATCTTGACTGGTAGCCCATCTTGGATAGCTATGCTTTGGTCCACCAAATGAAAGTGAAGAATAGGGACTTGCAGATTGAAGATTTGAAAGAGTAAATGGCATTGGCTAACCTTTGCTATGCCAACCTTTCCATGTTAATAGTAGGTTGACCTAGAAATGAGCTGGAACAACAAGTAGCAACCACTTACACCTTGTATGAAAAAGAGTTTGTAGATAGGAAATGTGCTCTACAAAAACTCTATGTGGAAAACTTAGAATTGGAAGTAATTGAGGCTTACTACCATAGGAAAAGAGATGTAGCCTCAAACTTGGCTAAAAGATTAATAGATCATCATGAACTAAAAGAAAAGGCCAAAGCTTTTGAGGAGGAACGACGATAGTTCGTGGCATGGTACGTGAAAGCAAATAAGATGTTTCCACAGCTTCCATGTCCATGGGATGTACCAATTTTAGCATGCATTTGCTCATTAGCCTAGATGGTACATGACCTAAGAATGAAGGAGGAAAAGTTGCAGGTACTCCTGAATGACTATAAATTCTAGAATCTTGATGACAAGTGGAAGAGGCCCATGGAAGAGCCACAACCTCTAGGAACTACATGAATTTTCCTAGTTTTGTTGTTTTGTTGTTTTATCATGATGTGTCCATGTTATGTAAAACACCACTATGGCATGAAAGAGTCAATTTGTATGTTTTTTAAGTCAGTCAATAATTCCATACCTTTCCAATATTTTGTAAAGAACTTGTTCCTCATTTTTGTTTAACTCGAGGGTGAGTTTTTATTTGTCGTTGGGGTATGATGAGTCATGTTTTGTAGGGTTGTGACATTGAGTATTCAATATTGGGGTTGCAATGTTAGGTATCCAATATCGAGGAACAATCTTTGATGTCAGGGATTTGATATCATCCCTTTCGTGCTAGCCTATAAATACCACGCTTGGGTGCATCGTTGGGGGAGATAGAAAGAGAAACATATATAGATAGATTTTGATAGATTTCAAGTTTTGTTAGTTTCTAGTGCATGCTCGTAGTGTGATGTTAAGTGATTGTAAGACATCCTTATTCAAGTATGACATACTTGGACACATTACATGTTTGACAATAAAGATCAAGATTACTTCCATCATTGTAATATCCACTTAGCTTTATTATTGCTTTTAATTGCTTGAATGTTTACTGTTTTCCTTAACTAATGTCTATCATTTATTTCCCTTTATCATTTTTTGTCATTAAGTGGAATGAGTGCAACTAATCATGAACTCTTTAGTTTAACTACTTGGTAACCCAGTAGTGTTATCATTTGGTATGCCCAGTAACAGTACACTTGGTGATCCCAACAATAGTTGCATGAAGTCCAAGGTGTGTACGGAAGGTTAAGAATGGATACTTATCACACATAGGCTAGTTAAAATTTAATTTTCATTGTTAATTAGATTAAACAATTAATTTTTTTATTATCATTAGGAGTAGCTTAGGCTCAAACAACATCAAGATCCATATGCCTCACTCTAGACTAAAGCATACTTGACAAAGCTACCACTAGTCCAAGTGGGAAGATAGCAAACTATGATCAAGGCATAATGATTTAGATGCACAATTAGTCCCATCCATGGAATTTGATCAAATCGTGTGTGAACGCTTGTGATTTGTATGGTTGGGTGTAGGGGTACCTCATTGCTCATCAGAAGCTTTGCTCTTCCCTTAGCTTTGTTTTAGTCCTTGACTTTGTTTGTATCTTCTAATTTCACATAGCCTTAATGATAATGTTAGCTCATAGAACAACTTTTAGAGCTTATTCATAGAACCATTTTTGTGTTCTATGAATATGATTTACAAGGAAGTTGATGCGGTGAAGCAACTTTATAGCTAGCTTTTGTAGGTCCATCAGTGCTGACATGCATTATAAAGTTGACATGGTAGAGTTGAAAAGTGAGCTTGTTGTAAAGCCAAATTTTGGTTCTATGAGCCCATTCTACAAAAGAGCTAATGTGGTAGAACTGAAAATGAAATTGTTTATAAGGTTGAATTGTGATTCTTTGAACATTGCTCAATCCCCAAAACTAACGTGCTAGAGCCTTAAAGTGTATTTCTTTGTGTTGTAGAGCCTTTTTGTAGAATGTGCCTTTTTGACTCTACAAACCCTTTGCCATGTGATGAAGTTAACATGGTAGAATGGAAGATGAGCTTGTTTGTAGAGCCAAGTTTTGGTTCTACAAAACTACTCTAAGTAGAAGCTAATGTGGTAAGGATAATTTTGTGCTTGCTTATAGAATCAAATTTGAGCCTTAAAAATGATGTTTTTCCCTAAAGCTTACATGGTAGATGATGATGTTGCTTGTAGAACTACTTTTGTTACTCTTCATAGAATAGGATATTGGTTTTATGAATCAAGGCTTAATAGCTTATTAGGTAGAACCGAAAATTATATATTAGAGTTATTTTGAACACTATGAATCTTCCCATTTGAATGAGATTGACTTGGTAGAGTTAGTTTCAATCTGATCTGAAGAATCAAGATGGGCTTACTTCATCCAATGTCTTACGTGTCACATGGAATTCACATCTAAAAAGGTAATTTCACTCTTTCCTCATATTTAAATCTTGCCAAGCCTAGCTAAGTAGAATCAAATTATAGAGCCATTTTCTGATTCTACAAATCTTCTCTATATATTGAAATGGTAAGCACATAATCAATTCCTCTTTTTAGATTCAGAAGAAATCTCTTTTTATGAAATGAGGGTTTCTACCTGAGCTCAATTGATTGTTCTAATTTGAGTCCCTTTTTGAGATGAAATTGGTCTCTAAGATCTATGAATGAATTTTCAAGGTTTCAAATAGAGAAAACATCCACTTAAGTGAGGACAAACCGCACAAGTTCTCTACTTGTTAACTATTGATGCCAACATTCACCCATGCTAGGCACGGGGCCATGATTTACTAGTCTAATCACTAGGGTATAGTTTCACGATTTGAATCCATTACTTGAAACAAATTACATGATGCATAGAGGTGCTTTCAATTAGAGGTATCATGAAACCTTTAAATTATATATTGTTATAAGATATCATTATCATCCATTAATGTTGTTCATGACCAATAAGTCTTAATCCCATGAAAATTAAGAATACGATGGGTTTTCCAACCATATTTTGGGTCATTTAGTTTATGAAAGGTTATCTCAAATGTTAATTTTTGACCCTTAAATATGTATTTAAAATTTTAAAATATTAAAAACGTTTAAGCATGAATGCAATGCCTCATGCATCTTTATAGCCATGTATCTCATTTAGGATCACCGAATAAAAAGTAGTTTCTTCATTTTACTTGATATACATGTAACTCCAAAATAATTAAAGCTTAGGGAGAGATTCTTTTATAATCCCTAGCAGCTCATGATCAGTCCAAGTTATGACACTTTCATATACAAAACAACTTGCAAAACAAATTACAACATTTATGTAAGCCAAATCAAAAATACTGTGTATTAGTAAATGTGTAGTTTTGTTTCCTTGCATAGTAAATAATGCTTATCATGCAATGTAGTTGCTTTCAAAGGAATCAATTGACAAAGCCGCTAGAGAGGCATGAAGTAGAGCAAGTTTGTGAGAGAACATGAAAATAGGCTGATGTTGATAGAATGTCTTGACAAGCAAGGAAAAGCTAGAGGCAGTTCAAACTAACAGGCACAAGGTAGCAAACGTTACATGACATAGACGATGTGGGCAACATGGAGTAGGTGGAGGATGTGGGCATTTAAGGGGATTAGTAGGAGTTGCTTATAAAAGGGAGGGGGGAGTAGAACAACTAGAAAGGTAGGGGAAGGGATGATCTTTGGCTTTCTTTATCTTGGAGTGTAGAACCAACACCGATGATGATGGCTAATAGTTGTAGACGGAAGTCATGCGGTGTGATGAGAGTTGCAGGTGGCATCAATTACTGCAGTGTCTATGAGTAGTGAGTGGTAGGTAGAGCATGGCAACAGATAGTGGGCAACATGTGACAATGGATGGCAGTGCACAACATATTAGGCAGCAGGAGTTGAGTAGCATTGACAACTAGCAAGAGCGATAGACATGAATAATGGTGCATGGTTGTTAGCTACAAATGGTGGCAAGAGGTAGCAGCAACTCGTGGCTATGAGCAATGAGCAGTAGATGATGAATGGTGTGAATGGTGGTTGAGCAGTTCATCCCTATGTAGCAGGGTTTTCTACTTGGCAATGGGCATCACCAACGACAACAAGACCTAATGGCACTAGTGCCACCATCACCACCATGGTTACCTCCTCTTCCTTCAATGGCGACAAGAAAACACATGTAGACCCACTAATAGAGGTAGCCTTAGCTCAGCCAGAGTCACTAGAAGTTGTTACATTTGTGCTTGTTTTGAGCTAAGTATTATCCCATTTTATTATTTTTTTATGAATTGAGGTCTTTGTGTTGTGGTTTAAACATAGAACCTATTTTACTTTTGAACCTAGATTAATCCTATCTAAGTTGTTAGCTATTTTCTACTTTAATTTCACATTTTATTGATCCATGAGTTTTATTATTGAGCAAATGGTTGTCTTTCTGTCAAAGTTACCTTGAACTAGCCTTTATATTTCCTTGTTAAAATTGTTTAACTTACTAGCATCTTTGTATGTCACGAAACACCATGTCGCCCAAATAGCTAAGACTATTCCTAGTTTTTCATACCCATACAAGAGGCACCTTAGGCAATAGCCTCTCTAAACAAGTTTTTTAGGTATTGATGTATCCAAAATTTACGTGTCAACACCTTTTTGGTGCTAGAAGGAGGGCCTATTTTGTTTCCTATTCTTGATCCGATTTCATTTCTTGTTTCTATTTCAAAATTGTTGTTTCCCTAAACTTTATTTTCTTGTGCTCCCTATTGAAAATCTCTATCTCCAAATCCTTTATTTTCTATTTTTTAAAGAAAAATTTCTATTCATAGGTTGCCAAAAGTTTTCATTTCTCGAATCTACGTTTCCAACCCCGTTTCTAGTTAGGAGTTTTTCAATTCAATTTGTCTCTCAAATCCTTTATTTTTTCTATCTTGTTGCAATTTCATTTTCAGGTTCCTAAACTTGCATTTCTTATTTCACATTTTAGCTGGTCCTTACCTTTGTCTTAACTTTGGTGAGGTGGTTCTCATTGATAACATTTTTTTGTTTAAATTTACTTTCTTTCAACATATTGCAATTTCTTGCATTTACTTTTTTAAATTTTACATATAAAATATTTTAGTTTTATGTCAAAATTTATAAAAAGAAAAAAATATCATTAGTATTTAAATATTTTTTTCAGTTTACTTAATTTTATAGTTTTATTTTAGTATTTATATTTTATAATTTTCTATTTTATGAGCGAACTTCCCCAAAGAGCAACTTAACCAAGAGCTTCTACTCTTACCCCTAATCTACTAGCTACCTATCATTTCACTTTAAAAAAAACCAGCTTTGTAATTGCCAAGTTCTATCCCTAGAAGAATTCAAACTAGGATGGTAGCCAATCAACCCCCAGCTTCATTGGAGAGAAACCCTTTTGACTTCACCAACTGTCACAATATTTTGAAATCACTCCAAAACATAAATTTGTTCTTCAATCCTACAACCTGTACTAGTGATGCTCGCCAACGTATACAATGTTTTGAAACTTTACTAAGCATCCATAACATTGTCCAAAATGACATAGGATGTAGGGTATTTGTGACAACTTTCAAGAGCAAAGCCACCCAATGGTTTTTGATGCTCACCAATTCCTCCATCAACTCATGGCAAGAACTTGAAAATAAGTTCTTACTTTAGTTTGATAAGTTCAGTAGCCCTGCCTTAGCATTAATCAATTTCCCAATAAATAATACTTTGTTCCAAACTCCCACTCCCCTTCAAATGACTCAACCTACAAGTAGCTATTTTAAAGGTCCCACATCTCCTTCATTTTTACCACCAGATATTGGTTTAAGTGATAATCAATCGAAAGCTTTGATCCAATTCATCATAAATCCAAATGAAATACCTAATCCTAATGTGTCCACTTGTCAAACAAAAAATCAAATGACACAAATATTAACTTCACTTCAAAAGCTTTCCAATGAAGTAGTTGAATTGAATTGAAATAAAAATAAAGTTCCTATACAATTTGAAAAATCAAACACATTAATTAATGATGATTATTGTTACCTTCATAACACTAGGCAACATTTTGAGAAAACATGTTCTCAATTTTTAGCATTATATGGTAAGAATGTCCAAAATCAACAAAATGGAAAAGACCCTATTATGGTCCTTAACATACCTCATGACATAGAAAATGAAGAAGTTCCCTCATTGAAATATGTCATGGTAAGTGACTCCAACCCACATAACACTCGTAGACTTAGGAACATTATGAATACCACACAACAAAAAACTAGGAATAATCCTTATACTCCTCCAAAAAGAAGAGCTCCTAGTCAAAATAACACAAATAATCAAACTAGAACATCCCAAGAAAACATCCCACAACAACCAAACTCCCCTTTTATACTTAGAAGAAATCCACCTCAACAGGAAGCCAAAGATGAACATAAGACTTATGATCTAGTTTAGGATTTGAAAAGAGTTAAACCCAACATCTCAATGTATGATCTTCTATATTTTAATGAAATGAAAGATGTGATTCAAAAGATAGTTTATACACTTGAAACCATTAAAGAAAAATCTCCAACAACCGAAAGGCAAGTTCATTTTGCAGAGAGTCCTAATGCGTTATCAATACAAAACACAAACAACTCCATGTTGAACAAGAAAGATCAACCTCCTTTTCTGACAACTTTGATTATTTTAGGAAAGAATGTCCATAATTATTTAATGGATTTTGAAGCAACTATTAGCTTCATGCCACTTGAGGTGTGTAAAACATTAGGAGCACAAATGCTATCACAAGCGAGAAGTGTGATATAACTCAATGGATCTAATGTACCTGTAGTAGGATCATTAAAAGGAGTTATAGTACAACTTAGACAATACCCTACTTTTACATGTTATATGGATATTTTAGTAGTTGATATGTCATCCACTTATGGTGTGCTTCTATTTAGGACTTTCGGAGCCAAGTTTGAGGGCTTCTTTAGGTCAAATTTCTTAGAATTATTAATTCCTATTAAAGGAAAATATAAATGTATGGTTATACCAAGAGAACCTTTTTATAAACAAGTGGTCAACATCTTTAGTTAGCAAAATCAATCTTTGGAAAATCAAAATACTAGTCTTTATATTGAGGTTATGGAAGTTGGACTTGGAAAAATTGTTATAAATAACCATGTGAGTGAAATTACGAAAATAAATCCATTTTCTCATGTAGATTCCACCCAACACTATCAAAATTTTAAAGAATGTAAAGAAATTTATGAAGATGCCTTGCCTTATCATCAACATGGTGGAAAAATATTTTTTTTGGGTGACTCACCACCATTAGGATAGGGCAAAGATATAAATGAGATCCTAATCATTAAAACATTAGAAGGTGTGCCAAATTTTGATGACCTATCCATTGAACATATTCCTAGAGAAGAAAATTATGTTCTTGATGCATTAGCTCAATTTGCCACTACTTTAGATGTCCCTTTTAGACATAATGCTTGGGATTCTGAAATTATTATTGAAAAGGTTAACTCTTATTCTATTTCACAATTTGAATGATGATAATCATATTGATGGATTTTTATTTTTCAATGGTGAATTTAGTGATCAATGTTTTAAAGTTTCTTAAATTAATGAAGAAGTTGTATCAAAGGATGTCATATTTTTCAAATATGATGTCTCCTAAAATAGTGACTAGAGAAGCTTTATTTGATAACTTACAAAAACTTAGACCTATTAGACCTAAGATTAAAACTTGGATGATAGAAGAAATTGATGAACTTTTAGAATCTAAAATTATTTATCTTATGAAACATTCAAGTTGGACATCAGATTTAGTGCATGTTAGAAAACGATTATATATTGATTTTTGTAATCTCAATCATTAGCAAATTGTTAAAAGAAGGTTTGACAAGAAATATATAGGTAAAGTATTTAAAATAGGAGATCTAGTCTTAAAAACAGATAGAGCATTTGGTCAAATAGGTCCTTAAAGTAGGTTTTCTCCTATGTGGTCAAGTCCATTCCAAGTTATAGATGTCATTGGCCCCAATGTTTGCAAAATTAAAGATTTGCAAGGATATAAATCACATAGAAATTTTAATGCATTTCATCTAAAGCATTTCTACTCAAGTGCCCCACATGGACACTTGGTAGATTCTTAGTTACATGTTTTCTTCCCTTTCACCATGCATTTCATTCATATATAGTTGCATTTGCATATTTTCTTTACATTTCCATCATCTATTTCTTAGCATATTGCTTTTGGTTTGATTTGTGCTTTTCATATGATTTTAGTAATCACTATGATCATTTGAGTTACTAGGCATTGGATCATCATAACACCATTTGAAAATAATGTAAGTATAATTCTTTATATGATATATCATATTACTATTATGTAAAATCTCATTTATATGATATATTTAAATAATGCTATGATTCTTCCCAATCTATTTCAAGGCTTTAATTTTATTAGTTATGTTGGATTATGGATGATGGGATTTATGCTAACTTATCATGTTATCATCATGAGCATGTGAATGTAGAATATGTGACATTGGAGAATGGTTAGCCACAATCACTAGGTGACCTTGGAAAATGCCATTTTCTCTCTCATAAGTCCCAACCCTCAAGTGTAATGATCCATGGCTATCTTATGAGCAACAGGGTGAAGTGTGTTCATCTCCACTTGAGAACCCTTAGCCACCGAGGAGACCTGCTATGATGCCATTTAGATTGTAATTAAAGGGCACATGCACGAGGGTTGAACTACACCATGGGAAAAGTTTTGAAAGGTCTATGTTCTTTGGCAATGCAGCTAATCAACTAGACTAATGTTGGAATTCCTACCTTAAGGATGAAGTACATCATGAGCAAAGTTTCCTAGAGAGAGAGAGAGAGAGAAAGAGAGAGAGAAGAAAAGAATGAGGATCATGTTTATTGGCAGTGTAAGAAGTTCTTGAGTGTGATGGGGTCCAGCAGTAATCCTCACCCTAGCCTCCATTTCCCTTTTAAACCTATTTTCCCAAAATTTTAGAAAAAAAGGGAGAAAAGTAAATATTCCCTTCCCATTTCATAATTTTCCTTTTTTCCTTTTTACCCATTCCATTTCTAAATGTCAAACAAAAAAAATAAAAAAAGGAAAAGCTTCCCAAGAAAAAATCCAAAAGTTGTGGCTAGCTATGATCTAAGATAATCTTATCCTCTTTATTAAGTTTAGCATAAGTCTTGTGCTTAAGGTAGTCCACATACCTTTTACTTTTACCTTGTGAGAAAACTGGGAATGAGGTCTTAATTATATACTTTAATTATATATTTATATATATAGTTAAAGTTATGATTTATAAAGAATATATGTTTTGATCTTAATTAAATGAGATGGTGTGGCAAGGGTGGCCCACATTTAGTTCTCTCTTGATTATATGGTTATTTTAATCATGTTTAAATCAGTATAGTTTGCTTTCAAATTTTAATTTATCTGTGTTTTATGATCTTTTCAATCCTCTATCTTTTGCATCTCCTTTTAAAATTTCTATGATTTTTCTATTCCTTGCACTTGCATGCAATTTCTAGTTTTGGAACTAAGTGTTAATGCCACCATCACCTATGCTAAGCATGGGGTAATGACTTACTAGTCTAGTCACTGGGGTATATGTTGGTGACCATTTGGGACGTGACTGCCAACGAGNATACCCCAGTGACTAGACTAGTAAGTCATTACCCCATGCTTAGCATAGGTGATGGTGGCATTAACACTTAGTTCCAAAACTAGAAATTGCATGCAAGTGCAAGGAATAG
>MNCI01031157.1:209169-237253 GCA_015680685.1 Gnetum montanum
GTTCATTAGTTAGAGTTAGTAATTAGTCTCTCAACCCTTCAACTCACTAGCATAGGAGATAAAAGATAAAAACTATAAAAATCATATACGTTAGACTTACTTAACCATACACTGTGACAACTACAAGTAAGTCTGGGAAGACAACAAATGGTTAACCTTAAGTGTTCCATGAAGCGTGTAGACATTTAGTCTACGGAGTTCGACCAAATCATGTGTGCTACGCTCGTATTCATATGGTTGAGTGTAGGGGTATCTCACCACTCATCACTCATGCATCTTTATAGCCATGGATCTCATTTAGGATCACCGAATAAAAAGTAGTTTCTTCATTTTACTTGATATATATGCAACTCCAAAACAAATTAAAGCTTAGGGAGAGATTCTTTTATATGCCCTAGCAGCTCATGATCAATCCAAGTTACTACACTTCTATATACAAAACAACTTGCAGAATAAATTGCAACATTTATGTAAGCTAAATAAAAAATACTACGTATCACTAAATGTGTAGTTTTATTTCCTTGCATAGTAAATAATACTTATCATGTAGATGTAATCACTTTCAAAGGAATCAATTGACAAAGCTACCAGAGAGGCACATAGGAAAGCACGTTTGTGAGAGAATGTGAAAGTAGGCTCTTACTTGCAAAATGTCTTAACAAGAAAGGCAAAGCCAGAGGTGGTTTTAACTAATAGGCATAGGGTAGTGGATGTTACATTACGTAGATGACATGGGTGACATCTCAGAGGTGGTAGATGTGGGTGACGTGGTGGAGTAGGTGGTGGATGTGGTTATTTGAGTGGATCAGCAAGAGTGCTTATAAAAGTGAGAAAAAGAAAAACAAATGGAAATGGAGGGAAAGGGAGTATGAAATTGACATTGACAACAAGGACTAGTAGCTACAGATAATGATCATGTAGTGTGGTGGGTGATGTAGATGGTAGTTGTGTGGTGCAACAGGAGTTATAATCAATGTTGGCGGTGGCAGCATCTACAAGGAGTGAGCGATAAGGAATGATAGGTAGTAGTGGATGGAAATGGGCAATGCAGCAAGTAGTAGGAGCCAAGTAGCATCGAAAATCGATGACAATGGTAGGCACAAATAGCAGTGCTTGATGGTCAGCTGTAGGTGGTAGTAGTTTTTGTCAGCGATGGTAGGAGGCATTAGTGGCATGTGGTGGTGAGCAATGAGTGGTAGATGGTGAATGGTGTGAACGGTAGCTGAGTAGTTCATCCCTGCATAGTGGGCTTTTCATCCATGCACAGTAAGGTTTTTTGCTTGATAGTGGACACCATTGGTGACAACAATGCTGTAAGCAGCAACATGTAATGGCGCTAGCACCATTGTCGTTGCCACGATTACCTCCTCCTCCTTTGATGATGATAAGAAAACACATGCAGTCCCACCAATAGAGGTAGCCTTAGCTCATCTAGAGTGCTTGTTTTGAGCTAAGTTATTATTGCATTCTATTATTTTTTAATGAATTGAGGTCTCTGTGTTGTACAGAACACATTTTACTTTTGAACCTAGATTAACCTTGTCTAAGTTGTTAACTATTTTCTACTTTAATTTCACATTTTATTCATCCATGAGCTTTATAATTGAGCAAACAATTGTCTTTCTATCAAAGTTACCTTGAAATGCCCTTTATATTTCCTTGTTAAAATTGTTTAATTTACCAACATCTTTGTACATCATGAAACACCATGTTGCCCAACTAGCTTAGCCTATTCCTAGGTTTCTGTACCCATATTGGAAGCATCCTAGGCAATAGCCTCCCTAAACGAGTTTTTCAAGTGTTGATGTATCCAAAATTTACACATCAACAATAGGTAATTTGATCTTCTATGTGATGTAGAATTTTAATCGAAATCCTAGCTTCCTAAATTGGCTAAAATTTGATTAGCTTATGTGACAGTCATATTTAAAATATTTTATCTAAAAAGAATTTCAATAACCAAGGCATTAATATTTGTAATATCTCTATTGAAACATCCCTTGGAATTTCCTTAGCTTTGGGATTTATTTTGTGGAACAAATTTTAGCTTATTCTTATTGTGTGAGTTTATGGATCTATTAAAATCATAGATAATGATGTAAAGTAAATCTAATAATCCAAGTATTTTGTTGTTCCAAGAAAGTAGCTATTGTCATGGCAACATCTTCAAACTTAAGTTTTGAAGCTTCATTCATACTCTGACCTTTATCTCAAATTCAGCACTAATTTTTTAGAACTTGAAATCATAATTAGGGCCTAAACTTTATTTTTTTTTTAATTATAAGCCTTGAACTATTCTAAAATATAGGGTCCCTTTTTATATAAACATTGAGCCATCAAAAACGATCAGTAGTTCATTTCAATTATCTGAAGACTTAAGCTTTGCTCCTTTAATGGCTGAAATGTGAGAACATCTTGTTTTTTATACTACTCATGAAGTTAATAAAGGAGGTGGTGTTATTCTTGTTAATAAAACTTAGACTAGAAAAGTTTTGAATTCTAGTTTTAATAACTTGAAAGAGTTATTTGGATTACTTATCATAGTGAAATTTAAGACTTTGGACTTTATAATATTTATGTTCCTAATAATTTGAAATGTCTATTAAAACTTTGGAAATATCTTCTATCTTTGCCTAAAATTTCTTGGATTATTTGAGGTGATTTCATTATGGTTGAAAGTCATTTCTATAAACTTGATGATCTTCCTCTTAATATGTTGTAACCCCCTTGGGATTTTTAGAAAGATTAGTATTTTTATCTTTTACCCTTACATTGGTTTTGTAGTTTAAACTTAGCTTAATAGAGGATTTTGCACTTTTAATTTATTTATAGTATGTGATATTTTGTCATTATTTGGTATTTTTAAATGAATTAATAATTAGTGTAACTGTACTTTGATTTTTTGTTAAAGAATCTCACTCTATTATGATGATTCTTGACATGAGACTTTATAATAGCATGATCATTATCTTTAGTAGCATGAGATGTCATTAATAGTTTACCTTGCATGAGACTTAATTATTGGTTAATCTGGCTTGAGGTCCTACTAACATGATTTCTATTTAATAAGTCTCACCTCATATTTGTGGTTAATAGTATATTAGATATTTCTTTATATTTTTATGGTTATCTTTTGATGCTAACCTTATTGTCTTTGGTTAAGAATAGAATGGCTGGATGTGGGCCTTGCTAAAGATGATGTTTACTTTTATCTTTAAGCTATCACATTTAATAAGTCTTAGGTTAGAACTTTCTAGAAGTCATGTACATGAATGTGTAATTTGACCTTTATAATTAGGTTATATGTTTCTCTCTCAACTATCATTTTTTATTTGTATCTTCTTCAATCTTAGGTTTGTTGGTGCTTTGTGCTTGGGATCTCTAAAGGCTTGTTCGTCAATAGGGAATGTCTTGTTGGTTTAGGAACATAGTGGATCTGATCTTTGCTTCAAATTTCTTCTTAGAACTAATTTTGATGTTTCTTCTTGATGCCTCTTTTGAGTCTTATGATTGCTAGAGTTACCCTAGTTGTTAGATCTTGGTAGAGAGTGGCTGATTTAGATGTGATAGAAGCTATAGAAGATGCAAGTAAGTGTTACCTAAATAGTAGTAGTTAGTCTTGACATGGTATGGGACATGAGTGAGGATGAGTTAGGTGCCTTAGAAGCTAGTGTGCATATGCAATCCTTGCAGGTTCTAAGGAGCTTTCAATTCTAGATGAGACATAAACCTAGTTAGTCTAGGAGGAAAGTGGAAATAGGCTTAGGATTGTAATCAATAGGTTACCTAGCTGAAAAGGAGTAGTAGAGGTGATTGTGATGGTCCCTATCATTCAATCCAAGTTTCAAGAACTTCTTGCTTGGATCACAGGACTAGTGCCACAAATCTATTAAGGTTACTTAGTAGCACAATCATTGGATACTACCATTGAAGACCAACAGATGATGAGGATGTTTTAGGATGTTTGATACTAGCAAAAAAGAAGTAGTAGAGATGATTGTGGTAGTTCCTATCATTCAATATAGGTTTCAAGTACTTCTTGCTTGGGCCATAGGATTATTGCAAACCTATTAAGGTCACTTGATAGCACAATCATTGGATACTATTATTGGAGACTAATTAATGATGAGGATGTTTTAGGGTGTTTGACAATAAGGAGGTTGCAAGTAGATTAGGAACCTCCAGAAACGTTTTTTAGTATTAGATGGAATGCTTGGGAGTCTTATGTGGTTAGTTTGTTCTATTTTAATCTAATATTTTGATTTAATAGTTTGTTGCAACTATGATGACCCACTTTAGTTATGCCTTAAAGAGGAGAATAAGGTGGATCTAACTACTTGGAGTGTGTTGACTCTTCTTGCATGATGTTGCATGTAGATGAAGCTAGTACAAGTGAAGGAGATAGGAGAAGGATGTAACTAGTGCAACATAGTAGCTGAAGATTGAAGAATCTAATTTCTGGAATTTCCTATGATGTTGTAATACTTGTAGCCATGTTGTATAAGGATAAAGTTTGTTTTTCCCATTAACATACCCCTTAATCCCTTTCTTTTGTTATAATTGATAAAATGATTAAAGGAGCATAATGCTTAGGTGTGTGGCTGGTTTGGGTTCTAAGATAAACTAAGAAACTAATGGTAATAAAAATAATTAAGAAAGAGACTAAGGAGATAAAAAAATTAATTTAAAGGAATTAAGCCAAATTTAGGAGTGCAACATATGTCTTCTCATAAAAAAGAAGATTGATGCAATTTTAAAGAAACATATGTTCCTTTGATGTTAGGTCTTTATTCTCACATCATTTAAATGAGAAGCATTATACTTAGTATAATTATCAACAAGGAAATAATAGAGTTTATTGTCAACTTGATAGATTTTACATCTCTAGTGTTTCTTATTGAAACCTATAAAAAAAGTAAAAGTGCATATAAGTGATACTTTTACAGGTTATTTTCCTATTAGCATTTTTCTCTTTTAAATTCTTTCTTCCTCCTTTGAAAACATGAGCTTGTTTGTATGAATGTTAATATATTCATAGGACCTAATGAGAAAAATATTTTGAAGTGTTTATGGAATGCATAGAAAAGCCTATTGGTGATATTGGTTGGATTCATTGGTGATAATGAACTACTTGTAGAGTAAAAAGTTAGTCTAGATGGTTTGGAAAGTAATTTGCTAAGCATAAGAGTCAAGTTGAAGAAGATCTTGTAGAATCTATAAAGTAAATATGAATTTTTTAAGATTAAAGTACCTTGGTTTTAAAACTCAAAAAGGTTTAGCTAAAGCTCATTATGCTAAACAATGTTGGAATACTTTTGAAGCTAAAAGTTCTCTTACTAAAAGTTGCTTAGGATGGCTAAAAATTCAAGATGAACCTTTCAAGGAATATTTTAAATTTATAAAAGGAAAAGGTCAAGTACCTAAGCTAGAATTACTTTATATAAATGATTCTATTATTAAGGATTATAATACTATTAACAATTTTTTAGCAAATCACTTTTCTTCTATTCTTTTCTTCTAACGGTTTTAGCAAGAAATCCTTTTAGACCTCTAGTATACATGTTCCTCATCTTGTAATAGAAGCATATTGAAGTATTATTGAATCAAAAATTACAATAGAAGAAATTAAAGTAGTGACCTTTAGTTTAGTAGATGTTAAAGCTTATGGTTTTTATGGTTTTCTAATTGAATTTTTTAAGAAGCATTGGGACATCATTGAAGATAATCTCTCCCATGTTTTTCAAGAAGCTATTAAAAACATTTCTCTTGATAAAATTATTAATAAAGATGTGATTCATCTTCTTCATACGATTGAAGATCTTTAACATATTGATGATTGAATGCTTGTTACTCTTCTTAACAATACTTATAAAATTTGAACTTAATGCATGGCTTGTTGAATTCAAAAGGTTATTGAAGATATTATCAAACTTGAGTGAACTAGTTTTGTTAAAGGTAGGTATATTTTAAATAATGTTAGTGCAGCTTCGAAGGGAATGAAGGAAGCTTCTGATACTAACTAAGACATTGCTTTTATTAAGTTAGATTATGGCAAAGCTTATGATAAGACTGAATGGAATTTTATTATTTCATATCTCTATAAATTGGAATTTGGTTATTATTTTATTTTTCTTATTTATACCCTACTCATTGATGCTAATGCTCAAGTTGCTACTAATTTTAAATTAAGTTTCTTATTTCTCAATGCTTAATTTGTTAAGGTTGTCTTCTAGATTGCTATTTTTTTAGATTATTGTTGTAGACTTTCTTTCATATAATTTGCATTACGATCTACAAAGGAATTTTGTTAAGGAAATTTTAATTAATGATCAAGGTATGAAATTGATTAACATGCACTTTGTAGATGGTTCTTTTCTTTATGATTAACATTTCTTTGTTATATATCAATACTCTTTTTTAGCTAGAGTGGAGGATTACTACATGTTTTCTAGCTCTCGAATCAATTAGAAATTTTTTTCTTTTTATTTTAATTAAAATATTGATGAGGGAGTTATTCTCAAGCCTTGGAAAATCTTTTAAAAAAATATTTTGTCTTAAAAATTTTAGGAAAACCTTTTTCTTGTGAGCCTAATCTTACTATTTGGTGGAATTATGTGAATGATAAAATTGAAAAGAAGCTTAATAAATGAAAAGAATAAAAGCTCACCATTGAAGACAAAGTTTTACTTATTAAGTAAATGCTTTAATCAAATCATGTTTATTCCTCCATTTGTTGGGCTCCTTCTAAAACTTCTTATGATAGAATTGATCATATTGTTTATTAGTTTCTTTTATAATGAGTAGTGGGTATTCTTTGCACCTAGCTATATGAATCATAAGCATTGACTAGTGATCCAGTTGAATACTATAGACTTAGTTACTTAAGTGGTCAATTTTCCTAAGTAGCGAATCATGTAGTTGTAAGGTGGTTGTCTTCTTAATCAACACTTGTGTTTTATTTGTGCATATGGTTAAGTGTGGTTAGGGTATAAGATGTATTTTTTTATAATTGTTTTTAATATATTTTTCTTTTAATGATTAGATGATTGAGTGAAGGTTGAATTATCTAACTAATCAACTAGTTCATTAACAAACTATCCTAATGTGGAGTATCCATTTTCACTTGCCATACACATCTCGAACTAGTATTAACACTATTGGGTTACCAAGTGGCTATTACTGGGTGTACCAAATGCTCACTATTGGCATTACCAAGCATTAATACATTATGCTAGAAGTGGTCATACTTACATGTTTATGATTAATTATGTTAACTATTTAAGAGCATAAATGGAAAATGCATAGAGAGTAAAGTATTAAAAAAATAGTAAACTATTTTAAGTGCTGCAATGGATGTAGAAAATCTTAATTTACTACTATTCATGCCAATGTGTTTAGGTATACAGGAACTTAAATAAAACAATGTACAATCTGATAAATCCATATTGTGGACACTTAAAGAAAAAACATTCTATCTCTAGAAAAAGGAAACTGCAAGGGTTCAACTAAGACTAAGATTGAAAGGTGTCATAAATGTGAGGGGTGAGTGCATTTACATAGGTACTAATTGCATTAGTGTCAACGTATTCACATCAACACCTCCTAACATGCATCAATGTGGATATGTTGACATGGCTGCATCGATGGGCATGCGTCAATGTAGTCTATCTTATTGATTGTTCTTCATACCCCCACGACTAACTGAAAACCCATCCTCGAGGGAACAAGAGTTGTATTGATTTTTTTACAAAATTTGAAAGTATGGAATTTATTAATAGAAAGACAAATTGACAGATTCTAACTAACTTTGAGTGCTAGATTATACATTATTATAAAAATGAGTATCTATTACAATAAAAGTGGACACTTTATAAAATATGAACAAGCACCTATAAGAGTGCCAAAGATATGATGAACTCTCAAACAATGCTTGGAGGTGGAGGCTTCTATGGCTCTAATGGTCCTTTGTTCCATCCTAGTGTTGCTGGAGGCTGAGGACAACCTGCTGCTATCACTACTTTTGTCAAAAGTTTTAAAGCATATAGTAATTATTTTATATTTTCTTCTTTTCTCCATGAATCATAAATGTTCCATGTAGTTACATTTATATGGGATGATGTAGGAATGTTCCACAGGTATGACAATAAAGGAAATAATTCCATCATGTTGACAAACTAGGCTTAGAATTATTTATGTTTGATTTCGAATGTCTTGATGAGGGTTTATAATTCCTGGTAGTCATTCATTCTTTTAGCTAGATTATTAGTAATAGGTCATTGATCAGTGAATTTTCTCCTGAGAACTTCAAGCTCCACATTGGCTATCTCCAACTTCAGTCTTACTTCATTATGGAGCTTGAACTCCACCTCATAGAGGAGCTAGGAACTGATCACCTGCTCTTCCAACTCAAATCTTAGTCTTCTTGCTATTAGCATTGCCAAGTTTGTGTAACAGAGGTTGGCAAGCTTGTTATATTCTATCATCTCCATAATTTGCAACTCCTTTAGGCAAATCCCCACTTGTTGTATGTGTTCAATCCATTGAAGATGGGCTTCCATATGTCACCTCTTTGTTGAAGTTGCTAGAGAGCTCATTTATCTTCACCTTTTCCATTTGAATCTCCTTTTCATTAACCTCCTTGAGAAGCCCAACATGGTTCCTATAATGATTTTTCATTTATTTAAATTTCAAGGATTCATTCTTTTAGGTGGCTACCTCAATGGTGGTCTTCTAGCGAAGAGCATGGACTTCCTCCATCAAGAGATTATGATTTTTAGTGTGCTAACCTCCTTAGATCTAATTTCATCTTGGTAAGCTTCTCTTGTTGCTTATGTATTAACTTAATCATTTGATACTTTTGTTGCTCAGTGTTATGCATGCGATGATTATCTTTCGTGAGAACCAAGTTTTCTTTTCGGAACTATGATAGGTCCTTATCAGTATTGAAGGCCATGGCTTTTGGATGCATCAAAGATCATTGCCTTCTTTACATTGTCACCCTCTTGAAGTCTTTGTTGAAGCTATTGAAAAGCTTCATATCTAGGAAGCTTAGGCCTAAGAATCGCAAGATGGGCTTGCAAATCAGTAGCTTTAGTGGCTAACCATTGATTGGCTATGATGACCTTCTTAATTTGTGTATTGGAGATTAGTAGTTTGCCTCTTGTCTCAAGAAACTATGATTGGTTTGTTGTAATATTATCCAAAAGATTAAAGATCTTTGAAATTGGTTGCCTAGCTCCAACTAGTCTTTCCAACACTTCCTTATGTTGGACAATGCTCATTTGATCACGTCTTGCTCATGGATATCCACCATTGCGGTAATGCCATATATTGATATTGTAGGAGGATTTAGGGCTTCAGAAACCCTATCAGCCACCACCTCTACCACTATCTCTTAGTCCTAATGCTACATCACTAGGACAGTTACCCCCTCACCTTCTTCTAACATGACCAAGAAGGCCATGACATTTCCTGAGATTTTAGAAAATGCTTGTCTAGGAATGGAAACTGTGATCTCTCAAGCACTTGGATTTGATCTTTTGAGCACCTGGTTCCTTTGAGCAGAGAATAATAGGATAGTCTCACTATCTAACTAGTTGATCATTCTTGTGATCTTGTTTAATTGGCTCATGCGTAGATGGTAGAAAAATGACTTCCCACCACCTACAGAGTCTTGATGTTGTTGTTCCTGAAGTTTCTAAAGTCATTTGGTAGTTGCAAGTGCCTCTTGTATTATCTTTGGATTTTTAGGTGGTGGTGGTGGTGGCTGCTCCTCTTCTTTCATCTTGGACACTGCCTTGTCCTTCATCATTTCCTACTAGGATGTGGTAGAAGCATGGTGGATCACATCATTTGAATAACAAGATATTTCTTCCCTTTTTCATAATTTAAAGATGAGACATGGAAAGGGGAGGGTCTTATTTCCCTTCTCATTTTCCTTGAAGCATTTCTCAATATCTAGGAAAATGAGCTAGGGAAGATTGATTGGGAATTTTCCACTTAGAGCGGTGCATGCATGGGTAGAGAAGGCTTTCACCTTACTGGACCTCATCGTTGGGTTTAGGTAGTAGGTTTTGATCTTAAAGTATGCACATTTTGCATTTGTGAGGGCATTGTACACTTTGTAATCCACTTCATAGCATTGTTGGACCAATTATTTATTTGCTTTAGGATTCACTTATGTCAAGATCTTAGTAAGTGTGTCCCCAATCTAGCAAATCAAGGGCCTCTACAATGACCTCAACCAAGTAGGAGTTGGTGATGTCCTTGATTTTCACTAATGTGTATCTTTATTGGTTGTTCTAGAAGAGCTAAGTCCCCCCCATATATCATTCTTCAATGTTGGAGGGAATGGACCACATGGGAGACCCTTGTAGTTGTGTGTAAACCTCCTCTGGTGCTAGTTCTAAGAAGGATCCAAAGTTCAAATTCTAAGAATTAGAAATTTGGACCTTCTTGGTTTTGATCTTTTTGAGGCAAGCCTTCGTGAGGGTGACCTCCAAGCTAGGCCTTGGCCTATGTACCTCATCTTACATGGATTGGCTAGTTTCTATGATGGGAATCTGTCGAATGGATTCCACCTCAAGCTCCAACCCAAAGGGCTCTTGTTGAATGAGTTAGTTCAACTACTTGTTCTTGGGACTATTTTAGTTACTGTTGCTAGCCCCTTCCTCCTCTAGGTTGCTTCTCCCTAGGCTGCAGTGGCCCTCCTACCTGTGATCCTCATTTTAATGTCATTTGTGATTATAAATATAACCCCTAATTAGCTTAACCATTTATAACCCTTAGTTATTTTGATATCTTTCTTATTGGATTGGGTTATTTTAGTTATGAAATTTTGAAAGTTTGATCATTGAATGCTTGTTTGTGATCTTAGCCAAGTGTATTATTTTAATATTATTTTATTAATTAGCCATTAGAGTTTGTTTGTTAGGTTTATCCCTTTATGATAAGTAATTTAATATTATTTTAATGGATTAACATTGGGGATTTAGAAAGATTTTAAAAAATATCAAAGGTTTGTGTCCCCCACAATGTAGAGCTTACCTTTGGTAGCTTGACAATTGAAAATTGTAGGAAAACGGAGTAGCAATTGGAAAGTTATGGTGCTTGGAAGGTTCTTCAGCTCTGAAAATGGTAATAACTCCTCTTTCTATTTGGGAAAATGATACAAAATGAGCTAAGTGTTGCATGTATTTATAGTATTTTTATGCTATGTCAATGGAGATTGATGAGGATCAATGTGTCGCATCAATGGGTCCCCATTAATGTGTCCTCATCGATGGGCTCCTGTCGATGGGGTCCTATTTATGTGGTGTTGTCCCATCAATAGGGTTGCATCAATGTAGCGTTTGCTACATTGACAAGGCCTCGTTGATGTAGCCATAGAGCAAAAACTATAAATATGAGCTCCAAGTCATGTTTATGGGAACTAGATTAATAGTAGTAGTAGAGCTCTTGCAGTTTGTCTATTTGAAAGTTAGAATATTTTTCCTGAGTGCCCATAGGAGGAGTCATTAAGTGTATGGATCTTTATTCAAGGATTGTTGTACCTAAGCATGGTAGTGTGTACAATAATAAAGATGAGCTTTTTGATACACCTTGTAGCATTCTGGATAACTTAGATATTTTATTGATGCAGTTAATGCTTTCAGTTAATTCTTTAATGTTTTCTAGTAATTAAGCTAATTAAGTAGTTAATCAAGATAATCTAGATAGATTAAATACATAATTATGACTGCTTTGAGTGTAACATGTATTCTCTTGGTAATCCCAGCAACGTTATTGCTTGGTACACCCAGTAGTGTAGCGCTTGGGAACCCAGCAATGGATATGTGGGTTTAGGATGTGTACGGAAAGTGGGACTGGATGCTTATGTTAGGATTAGTTAAAGATTAGTTAGTTAGTTAAATTAAATTAGTTATCAAATTACTCTATCTCTCTCTTTAGGCACCAAAACCATAAAACAAAAAATGATAAAAAGTATATGCCTCGATTTCTCTTAACTATACCATCATGCTTCACAAGTGTAATCAGGAAGATAACGAATGACCTTAGGACAAGGTTCACTTCTTAGAAAACTAATGTATCAAAAACTATAAAGTCCATGAAATTTGACCAAATCACACATGAGTGCTCTGTGATTCGTATGGTTGGGCATAGGGGTACCTTCACCACTCATCATTGGTGCCGTTGCTGGGGACTTTGTTTGTTGAAACATGCACTATCTAGGATTAGTGAATATTATTAATATCATTGGATGAACCCAAGATCAACATCACTCACACAACCTATAATTACAAAAGCACACTAATTATTTTATTTATTGCAAAATGTCTTCTTCCCATACGCATGAAGATGTCAAACTGCTAGTCTCACATCTAGATAAGTATGTACCTAACTTCACCTTCATCCTACATTAGGATGAGAAATTGTAATGGCATGATATGGAGGGAAACATCATAATGCCCCCCAATCAATCTATGTGTGGGATGTTGTTTCAAACTCTTAAGAAGTTAGGAATCCCAAATCTTCAAGAGGAATATGTTGTGAATGGTTATGACACATGGGACTATCGTCCCATAGAAACACAACACAAGCAAGATTGACACTAGGAGAAGCACGACAAGTTTAGAAAGGGTAAGCACTTTAGTAACCCTTTGTTCTTGCTGAGCCAAGATGATAATGTGGATCCTCCCCCTAAGGGTTTTCAACATGAATGTTCTCCACCCTTTGTTATTGATGATGAGGGTGTGGCCTTGAACTTGTGATCCACTATTCATAAACTAGGTTTAGAAAAAATTAACAATCAAGGCAGGGACTCAGGAAAACATCACGATGACAAGGGATCTAAGGATGATGGTCATAATGAGCGTAGAGGTAGTGGAAGACACCACGGTGGTAGTCCATCTTCCTTTTTATCCTCTTCATCCAATTTTGAACATTTCTCTTCATCTTTTAGTTCTAATAGAAGCCATTGGAAAAATAATCATGATGAAGGTGATCAGTGGAATAACAATGATCGTAGAGCCCGTCAACAATGAAGGGATGACAGAAACCATCATTGGAATCATCAACAAAATAATGATGATGAACCTCTGTTAGCAACTTGAAACATGATTAATATTGTAGAGGTAGTTAAGATTTCAACTAGGCATGTGAAAGATAGTCAGATTAAGCACTTAGATATGAACAATGTCCCAATATTTAAGAGGGGATAAAACTCTGATCTATAGACACATCTACAAGCTTTCCACAATGCTTGTGTCTTATAAAACATTGAAAATGATTGGCAGAAACTCAAGTTATTCCCCAGGACACTTATCAAGGAAGCTGAAAGCTGGTATCAGTCCTTGGAACTAGAATCCATTTGTAGATGGAGTACCATGTTAGAGCTATTTAATGATAAATACCAGACATACTCTAGAGTGTCTAATTCGAGAAGGAAAATCCAAAGCTAGAAATAGGGAACACATGAACCCTTAGATGCTGTCATGGGTAGATACTATTCTCTCTTACATTGATGCCCTGGCCATGGTTATTGTTAGAAGGAACAACTTTGCCATATCATAGATGAACTCAAAGTATAAACTAGAAGAACTCTTGGTGTTTATGCCTAAGGGAGATTATCTAAACTAAGAGCTCATCAGATAGAAAGGATGATAGAACAGGTTGTAAAAGAAGAAGGTGAGTTGCGAAAAAGAGAAAGTGTGGAAGAATATAATAGGGATCTCTTCATTAGAAAAAGAGAGGTCTAGTTTTGTGATGAGGAGTCACCACTTGATGAAGTGATGAACAAGAAAACCTTGCCTATTCAAAAATTTGTTTTTGATATTTTAACAAAGGTTGACCAATTATGGGACTATTTGGATAAGAAATTTCAAATTGCTATAAAGATTGCTGAGGAATCCAAAGAGCAAAATAGTGATCATAATCGCAAGAGGTAGAAGGAAGTTGAATATGCCTAGCAGAGAGGCAAGGAAAAATTTTCTGTAGTAGAAGAAGTTATGGAGATAGACTCTAATGATGACATTGGTTGTGAAATTTGTTAGTATGAACATCCTTAGAGATGTTGCCCTATGATGTCACACTTACAAGAGTCTGGGATGTACGCATTGAATCCTCAACTAGCATGGAGACATGCACCTAGACGATTACCTTATCCTCAGGGAAATCCAAGGTAATTCCACAAACAACCATAAGCTTACTATCCAAGTGGAGCTCCACCACAACCATATGAACAATATCAACAATGGCACTAATCAAAATTTTGAGAAATGCCAGCCCCAAGATAACACTACCCTTATGGGCAACCAAATCCATACAGCTACTATCTTCAGCAACCTATTTCTCCAAGAAGTTCTGCAAGCCACACCTCATTCTAGCATCACTATTACCCTCTAGAGTATCATCAAACTCATTCACCATCTGCTTGAGGGGAGCACCCATATCTATACCACCCTCCGCATCCATTTGCACACATCCCTCTGACCTCAACCTATTTAGCTTCTATTCTGTCCATGTAGGGCAAAATTCCTTCACAACTGCAACAATGAAATGTTATGAGGGTTTTACATTTACAACTAGTTTTCCAACTAAGTGGTTCAGATAATCAATTTAGGAAACAACCTTCTTCCTACCCAATAGTCCTCCCAGATCCTCATAATGTAATCTAGTTGGTCACATTGTATCTTTAACACCCTCATTCTCTACATCAAATACATTTGAGTGCCCTAAAAACTAAGTGTCACCTCAGATCTACACTGTAATGCTAACTCATGCTATTTCCAATTAGATCAAGGCTGGCAATCTTCCCATGAAAAGATCTAACCCAAGAAGTCCACTCATTTACTTACAAATGGCTAGACATGAGCCATGCAAGGCTCTTCTTGGTTCTAGTTCTAGTGTCAATCTCATCTCCCATGACATGTACAAGAGTTGGAACCTACCATCTCTCAAGAAGAGCAACATCCATTTAGAATTGGTAGACTAATCAATCACTATCCATTTGGGATTAGTGAAGGACATTGTGACCATAGTTTGTGGGTGGTCCTACCTTGCTAATTTTTTGGTGATCAAGGTGGAAAATTGTAAAGGTGAATTCCCCATCATTATGAAAAGGGCTTGGTTAGGCACATTAGTGCACGTATGGGTATAAGGGACCTCTCCTTGAAAATCTCCAAGGAAAATGAATTTGAACTTTTAGAGAAGAAGCATGTTCCATGCATCCCGTACAGTGATAATGGGTGTAATTGGATGTAGAAAATATGGTCCATCAAAAGTAAATTCATTAAAGCATGCAATCAGTGTGCACATGAAATAGATATTTAAAGATGCCTGTACATAGCAGCCACAAAATAGAAGGGCACCCAGTGACTAACATCTAACTTTGAAAACTGTGCACTATGTATGAAACCTATTGAGAGCTTGACATGTGCTTATGTCGAAGGCATGGATGAACTTGAGCAATTTCATCACCAACTCTTTGATGATGAAGATGATGATACCTATTGGAGAGAGTTGAAAATCCTTGATATTTTCAAGTAGGAGCCTCTAAAATTAAAAACTCTACCAACCGGTAGGAAGTATGCATTTTTGAATAATGGCAAGCCAGTCATAATTAATGCAAATCTTGCTCCTGAACAAAAAGATAAGTTGTTGTAGGTCATCAACAAATAGCCAACAACCTTTGCTTGGTCATATTTCAAATTGATAGGAATTGATCTAAGGATATGCTAGCATTGCATTTACATCGACATGACCATGAAACTAAAGAAGGCAACTATGGAGGTAGCTGAAACCCAAATTGAAATAGATCATCAAGGAGGAAATAGAATAACTCCTCAAGGTAGGGTTCATCTATCCGATTGTGGATAGTGAGTCGGTTAGCCCACTTGTAATCATGCTAAAGAAAGGTGGCAAGTGGTAGGTCTGCATTAAGTTTAGGTTGTTGAACATGAAAACATTTAAAGATTATTTTCCATTGAAATTTGTGGACCAAGTGTTGGACACTATCTTTGGGCATTGCTATTATAGCTTCTTGGATGGTGATAATGGCTATAACCAAATCCAAATTGCACCAGAAGGTTAGGTTAAGACAACATTCACAAGTCCCTGGGAGACTTTTGCATATTTTAAGATGCCATTTGGTCTGTGCAATGCCCCGGTAACATTTCAACACTTGGTCCTTATTATTTTTAGTAGCAAATTGGTAGTGGGGTAGAAGTCTTTATCAAAGAGATGGTGGGATGATCGCTTAAATGGAGGGTCCTCAATAGTGAATTCAACCACTAGAGCCCTTTGACATATGGAGCATTGACTTCATGGGTTCCATCACACCCATGTCTAATGGAAAGGCATATATCATTGTAGTAGTCAACTATTGCATCAAATTTGCAGAAGCAACAACTGTTACCAATTGTACATCATCCATTGCTGCTAGATCTGTACAACAAAATGTTGTCAATAGGTTTAGGGTGCTACATGCACTAATTTCTAACAATGGAACTCACTTCATAGGTGCCACTTTTAAAAAATTGATGCAATGCTTGGGGGTTGAACATAAATTAACAACACCTTATCATCCCCAAGCCAATGCTCAAGTAGAGGTAACTAATAGGGAGATTACAAAGATCCTAACAAAGATCATAAGAAAATATAGGAGAGATTAGAGCACAAAACTCAACGATGCCCTATGGGACTACCAATCAACATGGAAACTTCCTATTGGCTACTCTCCCTATTAACTAGTGTACAAAATACTTCCAATGCTCCTAATTTAATCTAAGCTTTGTACACTTTCAATAGCCTGTGAACTGAATCTTGACCTAAGTCTAGCACAAAAGAAAAGATTGATCAACCTTAACGTGCTAGATGAGAGCTGATTAGTGGCCCTATCTTTGAATGAAGTGCATAAGGCATTCAATAAACAATGACATGACTGAAGAATACAAAAGTTGAAATTTCAACTAGGTGATAAGGTTCTTTACTGGAATCCCACACATGTACCTTAGAAAAAAAAAATTCCAAACATTGTGGAAAGGACCTTACATAATTGACAAAACCTTTCCTTCTGGGACCATGATCATATATAAACCCAAGAGAGAGAGAAAAAAAGAAGTTGGTCAACATGCAACAAGTAAAGCTTTTCCATGAGCCAAAGCAAGCCAGTGCAACAAATACCTTAATGAATGGACAACCATGTTCAGTTTTTTAGATCTCCTCCTTCCAAATTAGTCATGGGAGAGATGATAATCCATGCTAATCATCCATATGGCTCCAAAAGGGACTTCTTGTAACCTTAGTTTGGAATTCATGGTCTTTAGTCATTTTAAACATGAACTCAAAAAGGGACTTCTTGTAACCTTAGTTTGGAATTCCATTCCACCTTCTCCATCATCCATATATGTTGATCATAATTCACCTCATTGCTAGTGTCCATGTTGATTTTGTGTCTTGGTTTGATATATTTGAATTCTTAGGTAGAATCTTTTGAGTTTTGATCCTTAACCTCCACCATTAATCACCTATGGGGCCTACAGACTCCTTAGGTTGAGGTTATGCAAGGGCAAAAAGGATAGGTGCCTACTATGGGGAGGACCCACTTGCATATCCCTTGTTTGAGTTTGTTAAGTACCTTATCCTTAGGTATTTTTGCAACCAGAACCTTTTGTACACCCATCTTCCACATCAGACCATGTGCTCCTTTATATATTTTGTTCATTAAGTATGTTCTCCATAAAAATTTTCAATTTTTGAGCTTTCAAAGACCCTCTTCAAAGATTTTATCATATTCTTGGCCTTTTGGGATTCCATGGACCCCAATTTCATTGGAAAATTCCTTCTATTTCTTGAGATATTCAAATTTGAAAATTTTTTGTTGATGGGCCCCATCAAGGAAGCTAACCCATAGACAAGGCCCCGTATATGGAGCCTTGTTGATGTAAGTCAAAAATACTATAAATAGATGTGACACCACTTAGAAAATTTTACATTTTCTTAGTTTTGCAAATTTTTAGAGCCCATAACTTACAAACCGTTTATCCAAATCACTCCGTTCTCCAACCCTGTAGCTACCCTAGGTAAGCTCTTCATCATGGGGGCCACAAATGTACCATTTTTGTAGAAAATTTTTGATGATTTTTTTGTAACTTCCACAAAGGTTTAACTAAAAAATCAACTATCAAACACCAAATCCCAAGAGTTAAACCCTTCCAATAAGCTTGGGTGACAATTATAATAAATAATTAATAAAATAATAATAAAATAATTAATATGCCATGGTCCAACCTTAGCCAAAGTGCAACTAACTAATGAGAAAAGGTATTCAAAAACTTTAATGTTACACGTTACATCTACTAATCCATGGATGTGTTGTACTCGCAGATGACACCAAAAGGAAAGCACACATAGGAAGCAGGACCGTCCCAACTAAGGGAGAAATGACCTAGAATGGGAAGAGGTTAAGAATAGTCCTAAAAAAAACCACTCAAAACCCATGTCATAGTTCCTCTTAGGGAAGAGGCAGAAGTGGAATCTATTAGATAGATTCTAGAACCAATAATAGCAGCAATAGAACACTCCCATTGGGATGATGTACCTGCACAACTAGCAAACCTCAATGTGACCTTAATAGAGGCCTGCCTAAATCAAATCAAATCAAGGAAGGTCCAAAAACTAGTGCTCTAGGAGTTAAATTTTGGTCTATTCTTAGAGCACACACCAAGAAAAGTGTAGGACTAGCTAAAGGCCTCTCCCATGTGGCCAATCATCACTTTCACTGGGGAGTGGTACATAGGAGAGACATTTTTATTCTGGAATAACAAGTAGCTTAGAGCAATAGTAAAGATCAAGGACATCTCAGTGTCCTACTTGGCACAGGCCATTGCTACAATGCTTGGGTTACCCGAAATAAGGGCAAACCTTACTGATATCTCTGATGTAAGCAAATCCCAATATTAACAAAGAATGGATGCAATGGTGTTATGGTGTTAATCGCAAGGATTTTGGTGCACTTACATAGGTAGAAAGGATTCATTACAAGATTACAACCTTCCACCTCAATCCCATGGTGAGGCCAAGCAAAATCACTGCCTTCTCTGCCTGAGCATGCACCACTCTAAGTGGGAGATTTCTGGTCAACCTTCCATAGCTGATCTATCTAGAGATGGAGAAGTAGTTTAAAGAAAATGAACATAGAAGGAAGGAACTCCCCTTCCCATGCCTAATTAGAAAAATTTATCAAAGGGGAGGGTTAGTCCATTACAATAATGACACTATTAGAATTGTTTTGGCCACCAACTGGGTAGAAATGATGAAGGATAAGATGCTTGTGACTACAATTCAAGAAGAGGAGCAACGACCAACACCCCCATTTGCCAGTTAGATAATAGTGCCATTGATGTAACTACCCAATGGTTGTGAGAGTATAGAGAATGGCTCTTGAGTGAACAAGAGTAAAGGGTAGGCATGAGTGGTGGTGACCCATCCATATATAGACCAGCCATGAGTCATCTTAATGAGGTGGCCTGAATGATTAGTTTGATGGGTGAGGGTGGATCCATTTTCTTAGCTCAAAGAACAAAGCGATCCACAAGGTCAAATTCAAGCACCAAAGAGGTCATGGTATCTCTTGTAGAATAACAATCACTCCTAGAAATCTCTAGGAATGCTATAAGCTTCTCAGTGTGCTTTGAGAATGACAAAGGGGTAACTGTACTAGTGATCTAGCACCAAGGGTAGGAGATAGTAGTAGAAGTGGTCATTGATCATATTGGCAAGACTCTCAATGCACTTGCAGCATCTGTACTAGACATCATTGCACTCAAGCATGTGTAGATGTTTGCAGGGACCACAATTTGTAGAATAAATGAAGCACAACATGAAGAATTGTTGGACCGACTGGTGGCAATTGGGCAACTAATTTCGAATGTCTTTGACCTTCTAGATACTATCACTGCAACCCAGTTAGAGTTGTTGAAGGCAAGGGAAAAAAAATCATATTGGAGGGGCAACTTAAAATAGCCAAGGAGTGGAATGAATGCTTGGCTATGGAAGTTGCCATACTAAGAACCCAGATTGTCGATATTGCATTCCTCAACCCAACATTAATAAGAGATGAATCTATGTAATAGCTTCACATGAAATTGAAAGGGGTTGATGGTGCAATGGAGACAATTTTGTTCTATTGATCCTTGGTAGAGGCCACACAACACAAGATATAGAAGGCCTTGGATCAAACTCACTAGGAGAACATCTAATTGACTGTAGAGAATCCTCACCTATGAAATGTTGATGTACACAAGTAGCAATTAACTAATTTTATCCATCAACAATAGGAACAGTTGGTTAGGGAAAACCTAAAATTATAGAGATTGGTAGTAGCTAATAGGAATCTCTCCATGGAGGAAGTTTGTTGCCCTTCACCAAAAAACTATGATTGAGGTAGCCGCTTGGAAATCAAAGGCTCTTAAATTTGAAAGAGTTAATGACCATTACAGAGAAAAAGTTGGTCTACAAAAAGAACTAAATGAGAAGCACATCTAGTTGGCAAAGGCAAAGGCAAATGAGGCCCTCTAGCAACTCTAATAAGGTAGAGAATTTTTCTCACCCATCGCTGATGGGATAGATGCCTACAACAAAGTATAAATCCACATGGAGGAGTTGCAAATCAAGGAGATGATGGAGTATATGGAGCTTGCCAATCTTCATTATGAAAATTTGGCCATGTTTACTGCCATATAGTCATAGTCTGAGTTAGAGAAGTAGGTGGCTAGCTTGTACTTGCTATACGAGACTGAGTTCAAGCACCACAAGGACACCAAAGACAAGCTTGCAGTGGCTAACACTGAACTTGAAGTTCTTAAGGAACAATTCACGAATCAATGATCAACTACCGAGAACCTAGCCAGGAGGATGAATGACTACCAAGTGCTACAAAATGCATTTAGGACATTTGACATCAAATGCAAATAGTTCACTACCTAGTTTGTCAATGTGAAGGAAATGTTCCTGATAATGCCCCTATTTGTGGGATGTCCCCATTCCAGCCCATATTGGTGATGTCGTGTGGACTATGAATGATCTCTAGAGTAAGGAGGAGAAGATGAAGACATTAATTGATGCCTTTTACCTTCCATTGGAGGTTACAACTATAGCAAGACTGTCACACCTACCTTAGCTACCACACATGCCTAAAACCAGTGAAGGTTTCTTAGAACCTTAGGAGCCACCACCACTTGGGATTGTTTGATCTTCTACATTACCTTCATGCCATCAAAGGAAGTTCTATCTAATTATTTTTATGTAGTCATGTCATGGTGTTCAATTTTGTGTCATGAACATTGTAATTTTTGTAATTTGTTGATCTATATACTTAGGCACTCAGTTTTGTTAATAAGTTGTTTGTTAAAAGGCAATCAATAATCCCATACCTTCCCAAATTTGTAAAGGAACTCAAGGATGATTTTTCATTCAATTGTGGGGGTATGATGAACATCAATGTATCACATCAATGAGCCCCCATTGACATGACCTCGTTGACGGGCCCTCGTCAATGGGGTCCTATTTACATGGTGTTGCCCTTGTTGATGGGGCCACGTCAACATAGCGTTTGCTACATTGATGGGGCCTAAAACATAGCCCTAAAGCAAAAACTATAAATATGAGCTCCTAGCCATGTTTATGGAGATTAGATTGATTGTAGTAGCAGAGCTCTTGTAGTTTGTCTATTTAAAAGTTAGAATATTTTTCTAGAGTGCTGCAGTAGGATTCATTGAGTGTATGGATCTTTATTTGAGTATTGTTGTACCTAAGCAAGGCAGTATGTATGAAAATAAAGATGAGCTTCTTGGTACACCTTGTAGCATTCTAGATATCTTAGATATTTTATTCATGAATTTAATGGTTTTAATTAATTCTTTAATGTCTTCCAGTAATTAAGCTAATTAAATAATTAAGCAAGATGAGCTAGATAGATTAAATACATAAGTATGACTACTTAAAGTGTAACACATATTCGCTCTTTAATCCTAGTAGCATTTGTAACACCTCACCTTGGCTAGGGCAAGGTGATGCCCAGGATCAAGTAATCCTAGCACAAAAGCATGACAACTAGAACCAATAATGTGCAGAATACATGCTAATAAGAAAAGTTAAATAGTATAAAGCTTTCCTACCATACCAAAAATGAAACATACATATCACATTATAAAAATGCATGTCTCTACATAAAGCAAACTATACACTGCTTGCCAAAATACAAAAACACATAAACCTCATCATCATATATAGAAGAGTATAGAGAGTTCCATACAAGGGTATCTAGTCCACACTATTGTACATGAAAATATACATGAACCAAGCATAGAAGATTTTTCCCGTCATCTACCCTTCCTCTTTGTGCTCATCTAGGCTTCTATACCTTTTACTTGTAACTAAATAAAGTTAGTACATAACTAAGTAGGAAGTCTTTACACTTTCCCTACTAGATGGTTGACAAGTGCTACACTAGAGGAGAGGAGTGGGGTACAAGACAACTTGCAATACTATTAGTCTCAGGCATGCTCAAAACAACACACACCATATCACCCATAAAGCTAACATACTATCATACAAGCATAGACAAAGCCATAGTTTGAATTCATCTATCATGCCCATGATATACCCTAAATAGTCCATGACCCACACAATCATAATCGAAACAAAATACCTATTCTCAATGATATGACTTACAAACCAATACTATCACATACATAGCCCATGTGGTTGCTAGCATATCCATGCTCAATGTAACATGTGAAATGTTTCCATGAGAACTCATAATAGCCATTGCCTATAGGTCTTTTATTAGTCTTTTGTTTATCCAATCGGTGCTAGGGTCTGTCAACCTGTGACCTGCAACCACTAGCCTTTTGGAGGACTGGCGATAAGGATGAACACACCTATGACACGAACTAGTTGTAGGGACAATCACACCTACACTCTCCCACTCTTAGGATGAGGCTTGAGATAGGAGCCTCACCGATGCATCACAGTGGGGGTCAATCCATACTACCTCCAGGGTGCACCCTCATGCTAGCACCACCTGTTAACAACCATCACAAGCATCATCGCGAAAACATATACATAGTCTGGCTAGCATAAGCCAACATAGGTCATAAGCATAACACACCCAAACAAACATAATTGCACATACCTACCCCTAACGGTTATAGTCATTCCATGAAAACAATACCATGAGGCAACAAAACAACATGAAGGTCTCGATCGGACAAAACAATACCATATTTATCAAAAGACACATACTTCCATATAAATGACCACTATAATAACCTTCAAAATGAGATATGCCCAAAGAGAAAACTAATTCCATGATTATAAAGTACTTTCCAAAATGATCCCAACAACACTAATTTTACCTAAATCGGACTCCTAGAAGTAAAGTTATGCACATTCAAAGTTTGATTAATAAAATAAGATTTAAATAATATTTGGAACACCCAAAAACACTCATGCCCCAATAGGCCCCACAAATAGCATATTCCAATCATATGAGTCTCATCAACACCACATATTATGTTCTACAAGTCCACATCATACCATACATCCCATATATATTAATAAAAAATTCGTAATCAAAATCATATAATTTTGGGAAATCTACAAAATAACATGCCTAAGCTTAGACTTTGAGCTATCTGCCCCACATGCCCCCATCACATGATCATATACACTAATCCAGCACAAAAATATAGGGAAAAGGTAAAGACAACCCAGCAATTAAAATTGTTGGGGTAGAAAAGCTGAAACAGGTAGATAATCTTTAAAAGTCTGGTAGGACTTAGTTTCACTCCCAACAAGTTCCACACTTATGTAGATATGATCACAGAAATTCCAAATCTAGGTTCAGAGCAAGCAAAACTTGTCTAGAAGGCTCAAAATCCAAAAAAAGGGAGGAAAATAGAAGAAAATGGAGGAAAATAGAAGAGAACAAACATAACCCTTGTTTCTATGTTTGAATAGAAAAGAATATGACTAAAATAGATCCAATGCATATGGGTGGTTGCTGAAAAAGGTGGTGGTCTCTTATACCATAAGAAAATAAAAAAATAAAACAAGGTTGTAAGCCATGTTACTTTCCAAAATAAAAAATACCAACTAAGGTAGCGCACATCACGTGCTAACGTTATTTTTACTTTTTACTTTGTTTTTTTTTAAGTTGAATTATTTATTAGTTTTTTTATAGAACTATTTTCCTAAGGAATTTTTATTTTTCATTTTTTCAACTAATACCGTAAACTTTAATCNATAATCACGTTAGTTAAGCATATAAAATACATCATAATAATTACATAAAAAGGAAGCCTCACAACATATAAACTACATTAACTTGTCCCAAAAACCCATAGGGACTTCACATGTAATGTATAACTCATAAGTGGATGACCATACCTACTAGCTCTGGGTGGGGTGTAACTACATTATTGCTTGGTATGCCTAGTAGCATAGCGCTTGGTAACCTGGCAGTGGATACATGGGTTTAGGAGGTGTAAGAAAGGTGGGACTAGATGCTTATGTTAGGATTAGTTAAAGATTAGTTAGTTAGTTAAATTAAATTAGTTTTCAAATTACTCTATCTCTCTCTTTAAGCACCAAAACCATAAAACACAAAATGACAAAAATTATATACCTTGGTTACTATTAACCCTACCATCATGCCTCACAAGTGTAATTGGGAAGACAATGAATGACATTAGGACAAGGCTCACTTCCTAGAAGACTAGTGTACCCGAAACTATAAAGTCCATAGAATTCAACTAGATCATGCATGAGCACTTTGTGATTTGTATGGTTGGGTGTAGGGGTACCTTCATTGCTCATCAAAGATGCATCAATAGGGTTGCATTCACTTATCTAGATGCATCGACAAGGATGCATTGATGTAGCTATTCATAAAAATATTGCATTTAGAAATATAGAGGAATTTTGGACAAGTTTTGGGATGAAACAAGAGCCCAATGAAAGCTAGAAAAATGTGGAAGGATGACAACAACATAGAAGAGGGTGATAGTACTAAAGGAGGAGAAATTTAAGTAGTTTTATACCAACGTAAGGTGCCAAGATAAAGCAAAACTAGATGTTTGAATGTAAGTGATGAGATTGATTGTAAAATTGACCAATGGATAGGAATTTTAACTTGAGGTAGAGTGATGAAAATGTAAGTGGGTCCTCCCCAAAGTAGGCTTATGCCGTTTATGCCCTTTTATCCCTTCATCATAAGGAGTCTGTAGGCATCGAGGATGATTAATGATCTTTTTGAGTTAACACTCATATCCAAGAATGAACCTTCTTAGGATTATATGATCATTATAATAAATACATCAATTGGTTATGTGAGGTAGTAGGGTGATACATTCTAAGTTGAAAACGATGGTAGAGAAAGAGAATAGTAGGTGACCTGCACCTAGGTGACATAAGATCCTTGTGAAGTTTGTGATTAAGATTATCTAATACCATCCAATTCTTAGTCAAGACCAAGTACATTTCACTTGTAGTAACTTCACATTGACATATTCTTTTCCTTCAATCGTTAGGAGCTCATGAAAACTTCCCAAGGATAACCACCACTCAAAGAAAAGAAGAAAATAAAAGATGGAAGGAAGGAAGGGCCTTAGCTAGAGAGGTATCTTTAAGCATGACTAACATGTATTTCTAGCCTCATAACTAGTGTTTGTAGCCCATTATTCAGTCTAAAGGATATGCTTTGAATTTCTATGTTTGTTTTTTTTTCATAGGAACCACACCATGCAAAGATGTGCTTCCTTTAATGGTCAATAGTAGGAGTGGTGATATACCAATTGAGAAAAATCACAAAACTTGAGAAAGAAGTTGGGAAGAGAATATGAAAAGTTCCCTTGAGATCAAACCCTTTTTCATTCCTTCTTGATTTGTTTCAAGGTTAGTAAGTAGCAAGATCATTGGTTACTTTTTGTTGCAATTGGAAGGATCCCATGCCCTTATGACATAGAGCCTTCATAGAATAAATGGGATGGATGGATATCATGGATCCACTACCTAATACCATGAAGAAATTAATAATTTGTTAATAGAGGATATAATCTAAAGATTAAAATTCAGCCATTTAGTAAATCAATCATGATATTAATTGCTTCATTCTTTAACTCTCAACATTAATAGTAGTAATGGAAAAATCAAAGATTCCTTATAAAACAAGATAAAAGAATGAAAAAAGGATGTAAGAAAAGGAAAAAAGGAAAAATATATAAAATAATTGATAAAATAGTCAAGAAAATGAAAAACATATGAAGAATGGTGTAAAAAAAAAAGATCAAAAATTGGGTTAGTCCTCATAAGATGTCAATATGGATAGCCATCTCCCCTACGATTAAGTCGAGAGAAGGAGATTTGAAAAATAGAGCATTCTCATTCTTTCTTTGAGTTGTTAGTGTTGCTCATTATTCTAGGTTTTAGAAATGGCTTGACTTATTAGATGTTGATCAAAAGACATTGCTCTAGGTGCGATGGATGATAAATGGTCATGACATTAGAAGGAAAAGTTGCATGGATGACATAAGGCTCTTTTTATAATGTTTGGAATTTTGTAGGTTGTGGTACATGCATGGAATTCTAGTAAAGAATATTATCACTTGGTTGGAATTTAACCCTCCTTATTCATGCATCATGATGTTTTTTGAAATGTGCCTTGTACATCTCTTTCATCATTAGGGCTACTTAGTAGTTCTCATGTAGTAAATTTTGTATCATTAGGTGTTCCTGTTATGCTAGATTGAGGACAAGATCAAGCTTAGAAGTGGTTGAAAGTGTTAGAGCTTAGCTTGGATTGAAAGTTTAGGTAACTTTATGTTCACCAACTCATAAGGAGAGTACACTATAGGAAGTTTTCAAGTGGATCAATAAGCCCATAGAGCATTGTTGAGTTTCGTGCTCTACTCCTTCCTATATTTGCTTATTGTATGTGTTATATTTGGGTTATCTTCCTATTGTTGACTTTGGCTTGATTGTTAGCTTAGGGGTGATAGGGGGTTATGAGTTTATGTTGCATCCCAAGTGTTGAATTAGCTTTTGAAAAGTAGTCCCTATAAAATGAGTTCCATTATCAGAAATAAGTACTCTTGATACATCAAACATGTTTACCACATTTTGTTGGACAAACTATGTTGTAGTGGAAGATGAATAATTAGTGACAGTTATAGCTTTGGCTCACTTAGTATAGGAGTCAACAAGAACAATGATGTATGTCTTTCCATTGGACATGGAAGTGATGAGTCCTATGAAGTTAATGCCCCAGAGGTCAAAGGGCTCCAATGGTTAGATCCACTGCTGAGGCCTTTCCACGCAAGCCATCATTCCTCCATCTTGTTGGAAACACTTGCACGAATAGGAAAAAATAGTCAACATTCCTAAAAGTTGTTAGCAAAAAGTACCTTTCCATGAGGAAATTCATGATCATCCTCTTACCTACATAATGGTCCTCATAAGGACCTTCATGAGTATCCTGGAGAATCCTTAGTTAATTAGCATCAACCACATAACATCATACCAAGCCATCGATACATACCTTGTAAAGGTTATCTTAGATCTCCATGTAGTGTTTGGCTTGGTAAAGAAACTATTATTTCTTTTTGTTATCCTATTCTATTGGATTCTTCTTAGTGAGAAGGTAGAAGAGGAGATTGTCATATCAATTAGTACCCCTGGAAGTTTGAACTTTAATGGATTTTGTAAAGAGGAGTTCATTTGGGAATTGATTAGATAAGGTTCCTCATCCTCTTTGCCATCCCATTATAATCAAGTTAAGTGGTCAACAAACACATTCTTGGTTCCCTTTCTATTCACCATTGTATGGTTAAACTCTTACAAAATTACCAGTCACTGTATGACATTGGGGCTCACCACTGGCTTATTCATTAATAACTGATGAGATGCGACATGCACTGTGCCGCGATATCGCATCCCATGCGATATCACATACGCGATATCGCGTCTTTCCCTGCGATATCGCGTACGTGATATCGCAGTCGGCCGCCATATCTATAAATAAGAG
>MNCI01031157.1:237360-254131 GCA_015680685.1 Gnetum montanum
AATAAAGACGAACTTTATTGGATAAACCTTGTAGCACATGGTTTTATTGTTGTTTATTTACTACTTTCCTACTGCGCACAAGTACGACTTGATTACGAGCGTCTATGAACATGTACGGTTAATCAAGGAATCGGCTGCTCATCGCTAGGCTAGAACGTGTGATAAGTACGACTTGGTTACGAGCACCCACGGGTGTGTACGGCTAGCTAAGGAATCAGCTGCTTATCACACTTAAGCTAAATAGGTACCTCAGTACGACCACTTCGAGCACTTGCGTTACGTGTGGTGATCCCNGTGTTTCTTGTGGCATTAAGGCATTTAGTCTGCGGAGTTCGACCGGATCGCGCGTGCACGCTTGTATTCGTATGGTTGAGTGTAGGGGTACCTCGCCACTCATCAATAACCTAATAGCATTTTGATCAGTATGTACAAAGATTTTCTATTTAAGCACATAGTGCTTGAAATTTCCAAGAAGTATACCATTGTCATGAGCTCCTTCTCAATGGTGGTATAGTTTAGTTGTGCATCCACATGTTGTCATGTTAAATCATTCCATGAAACAATAGTTAAAACTAATGCAATTAAAAATAAATGAGATTGATAAATTTGAGAAGTTAGGAGAAATATGTTAGAAAGTTAATATCAATACTGAATGGGTTGTGACTACATTTGAAGATGCAAGGCTACATTCTCTTGTTGAAAGGTTGAAAAGGAAGTTGTTTCAGGTGGACAAAACGAATAGTTCTTAATTGGTTTATGTGCATTGGTTGTTGCAGAAAATTATGCGGAAACTATAATATTTTGGAAATGTTTTTAGGACAATAGGTCTCCACCATGTTAGCTCTTGGAAAACCCATGGTTATTGATGTTGATTTTCACAAAGCAAATTTAGAGCTTCTTTTCACAGTGGCCCAAAATACCATTTGATCTAATTGTGTTATTGTATTAAGAAAACCTCGTGTGCTTGTACTATTGCATTTTATACTAATTGGTATGATGAAGTTCAGGGGTTACATTAGCAAAATGGCTCTTTGTTATGAGTGTATCTTGCATAATTTCTAGTTGAATTACATTGAAAAAGGATTCAAAAAGTTACTATAATCAACTACTTCAAAAAAATAAAAATAAAATAAACATCATTAATAAACCAATAAAAGAATGACAGAAAGTCCCAAATGTAGACCAATTTGCAATTCCTTTGCCCTTCATGACAAAAATTACATTAGAATCTTCTTTAGTCTCAACATCGAGGCATTCTTCAATGGAAATTGCAGTATGCCCATTTATGATGTCAACATGGCATTTTCCACACTAGTAGGAGCACCATCAAAGCTACAACACCTTGATGAACTAAAAAAAATGATGGAACCTTGACACAAGACACCAGCGAAGATTCATAAATTGTCACCAAGGTTGCAATCAAATATTTTGTTGGTGGTGATAAGAAACGAGCTATAGGCATACAAGGTGTGATGCAGTCCACATTACAAAAGTATGCAAGGAAATATAAAGACAACCCCTACATACAAACTCAACCAACAAACAGGGTAACCCCAACTAGTCGCATTGAAAATCATGAGTGATACTTTCTCTAGCGACTTCTAGGAGCTGCCTTGGCTTAGAAAAATATTTCATCATGAAAAACCTAAAAATGTTAGTTCTGTAGATTTTATACACCTCAACATTGCTAAAACTCAAATACGGATACACTAGAATCATCAAGGATGATCAAGAATGAGAGAAATTATTGTAGGTATAGTAAAAAAAAATATTAGAATACCAGAAAGGTAGGAAACTAGGGTGGTAGGAAGGAATTTCTTAGCAAATATGTTCCACAAATGGATCATGATAAAGAAGCCCTAAACTGGAAAATTTGTAGATGCATAGAACACTGGTGGCCACAACATCAATGCAGGTAAAGACTAGGGTTTCCTCTTAATTGCTGCAATGACCATGCTCCATAACTATGCTTGAAATGATGCCAACAGAGCTTGTTGTGCCTAGAAAACTACCTTGACTTCCATGTGTGCTACCTTATTTTCTATTTGTTACTCGAAAGTACACAAAGAGTGACATCCTCAACATCAAAAATAGGGAGCTGCAATGTGGAGGACTACAATCCTCGTTCCTGTACCACATGGTGGAAAAATAAACCCCTAACATGGTGAAAAAATAAACTATTATTCTTGTGTTTATGCAATAGGTTAGTCATGATTCACCTTAAGAATTAAATATTTTTCTTTTTTTATGCTCTTGGTTAGAGCATATAAGGAGAAATATGTATTATTTTCATTGCAAGAGTGCAATATAAGTTTAAAGATAATTCATATGTATTTTTTTTATAAAAGAAGGATTTTGTTAAAAAAAAAGGAAAGGGAGATTATTCATGAAGACACTTGCCAAAAGTGGCTTAAAACTCTCATAACTTCCCATGGAAGTTATAACTCCTTAGGTGGTTAAGAATAAATATCTTAGATATTTGTTACTCCTCTCATGATTATTGTAACTACCCAAAGCCACTATAAAAAGGTTTCAAAGGTAGAAATAAGGTTTTGGAAATGGGGGAGGGAGATCAAGAAGAAATTTGAAGATTGCTTGTAAGATGGCTTACTAAAGACATCATTTTGGCTGTTTTGTTTAATCCTGTGAGTTCATTCTTTTCTATTTTTTTAGTTGCATAGCTAGTGGTTTAGGTAGTGTTATGCTTGACATTTAAATTTGGAATTTTTAGATTGCTTTTATAGTTCTTTGTTGCATGATAGTAGACTCTTATTAAGATTTTTCATAGAAGAGCTCATGTTGGAAAGCCTCAAGAGCAATTTAATAGAGAGGTTTATTATTATGCAATGTTTAAAGCTGCTATTAGGATTGCTATAAGAGAGCCTTTGCTATAGATAAGCTAGTTAAGCAATTCAATAGTTTAGAAGGTTCAAAAAATCTTTGGTATTTTGATAGGACTAAAATAGTTTTTGATTTTTTAAAAGTATATTCCTTTGGTATTTCAATCAAAAATTGTTAAATCTTTAAAAGCTTTGTTGTATGCAATTGTTGACAACTATTATCTAGCCAAAATAGAGACTTGTACATGTTGTTTTATGTAGCAAATTTTGGTAGTATAGTAGGATTGTCTTTAAGAAATTACTTGTTTAAGCCTAGAAAATTTGAACAATTCATAAATATTGAATTAGGGATAACTTTATTGTAAAGTGTTTCCTTGTATCAATTTACCTTGCTTAAATATTTGAGATTTTTACACAAATATGCTTTCTTTCTTTCTCTTTCCATTGAATCTTACTCTATTTCTAGCTTTCTTGTGGAACTTTTTCTCTTTGGGGGAAATTAGGAGTAGATTGGCAAGGTTGTATTCAAATGATTTTTGCAAAATTTTATTTGTTACAAGTAGATATTATAAGGACCATATAGATTGAGTGAGTGAATAAAATAGAAATCTCCAACAACTCATAGTATTTTACAAAGTTGGCTGAATCTCTTTCATGATAACCGTTCATAGTTTTATACAAAACTCAATTATTTCAACATTTAACAACAATACATACTCATGTTAACTATTGAATCTCTTTGGAGGTATCTGGGCCTTGGTGTTGCTAAAGACCAGTGAACACCTAAATCCTATTTGAGGCACTCTTTGGTGGTTGTGTCCTAAACGGTTGCCAACACCACAATATTTTTGTTGGTGCAATGAATATAATAAGGATGTTTCTAATCATCCAATTGTGTTAGCACTACTTGTAATACATAGTTGGATGCATTTGTTAGGATGTGGAAGGGTCTGGACCAATCTAGAGCATGTAGAATATGAGTTTCTATGAGCTTTTACTTTAACTGCTGGAATGCATATTTGCATTCCTTGGTCTAGTTGAAGAATACATCCTTCTTTGCTAACTTCACTAGTGGCTTGGTAATTTTGGATAAGTTCTCGATGAAGCACTGATAGTAACTAGTATGTCGGAAGAATGAGATCACATATTTTACTATTTTGGGTTATCTAGTGATTCCTTGGATGACCTGTACTTTCTCTAAGTTCATCTTGATCCCTTTCTCTAAACTTTTGTGCCCCAAGACTATGCCTTCTTGGACCATTAAATGTCTTTTTTTCCAATTGAGCTTTAAGTTTATCTTCATGTAGTGTTTTAGCACTTACTTGAGATGGTCTAAAACTTGCCCAAGGCTGGTACCATAAGTGTAGAAGTCATCCATGAAAACCTTCACATTGCTACCAATTTGCTACTAAAAAATTCTAAGCACTAGATATTGAAGAGTAGTAGGGGCATTGCAAGGGTCAAAGGACATCTTTTTATATGCAAAAGTTCCATAGGAACTTGTGAAGGTTGTTTTGGATTGGTCCTTTGATGCTATCTAGATTTTTTATAGCCACTATAATAGTACAAAAAATTGTAGTAGCCATGCCTTGCAATAGTATTCAGCACTTGGTCTAGAAATGGTAATGGAAAATGGTCTTTGAAAGTTGCTATGTTCAATAGCATATAGTCTATGTAGACTCTTCATTTATTGCCTTTCTTTTATACAATGATGAGTGAACTAACCCACTCACTGTCTACAATGGAATAAAAGAATCTCATCTTAAGAAGTTGTTCAATTTCATCCTTGACAACTTGGTTAATCTTTGGATTCAACCTCCTCTGTGGTTACCTTTTTGGTTTGATGGAGGAGTCTATGTAGATCTTATGTTAGCATATTTGTGGATCTATCCCTGTTGCTCATGATATGACTAGGCAAAGGCTATTGGTCATTTGTTCATCACTTTTAGTAGTTTGCTTTTATGTGATTAAGCAAGGTTGACATTGATAATTACAAGCTTGCCATTATTAAGAAAAGCATACTCTAGATTGACTAGTAAAGTTTTAAGTTTAAGGAGATCTTGCTTGAATTGATATGAAATCTCTAACTCTTCCTAATCACCAGTAGTCTATGTGTGGGAAAGTTGGTTATGGATCTACTCTATTTCATCCATGTACTTAATGTAAGCACTTGTGAGGCTTTCTATTAGTTCCATGCATATTTTTGAGTCTACCCTACTATGTGTTTTCAATCATTGGACATCTTGCTATTTTTTGGCTACTACGTATAGGGACCTTTGAACATTAGATGTCTCATCATATTTATTGCATGCTATGATGGATGTGCTTTGCATGATCCATTTCCTTTGCATGCAATGACACAAAGTGTCATTGTATGTGATGCATGGAACTCCTTATTTATTTTTCCAAGTTCATTTTCCTTGGAGATTTCCAAGGAAAGGTATTGAATCGTTATGTTGGCATAAATGGTACTAAGCCAACTCCTTCTAATGATAATGAGGATGTTCCCTTTGTAATTATCCACTTGGATAACTAGGAAATCCATTGGATAAGACAACCCATAGGTGGTGGTCACTATGTCCTCCACTAATCCCAAAGAAATAGTGATGGACTAATTTGCAAGATCTAGTATGATGTTACATTTCTTTACATTTGCTGAGAAATCAAATTTACTCTAGAACCTAAGTCTAGAGATCCTTGCATAGATCATTCCCTATAATCTACAAATAGATAAGGAGATTCCTAGGATTAGATCATTTCTTAGAAATATGACCTGCATTTATCCAATTGGTGACCACATTGGTCAATGTAACAATGAGGGCATTTGAGGCTTTTTGATTTGAAGGAGGCTTGAGGATTAGTTTAGAAGTAGTAGATGTAGGATTAACAGTCATGGGTGTATGTAAGGACTTCTGTGGACTATTGGTTCTAAAGAAAGCCCTCTTACAAGTCTTCTACTAAATTAATTACCCTTGTGGCATCATATTACTATGGTTGTGAAGGAATTTCTCCCTACATAGGTGGAGTAGGTGACAAAGGAGTAATGTTAGATGGTGTAGGGTTAGGTTAGGTGTATCAAGAAGAATAAGTAGAGGGTAAATGAGGTCATAGAGTATGGGTTTGATAATATTTTGGACTATAGTAGTGGTAAGGAAAAGGAATGTGGCTATAAGAGACATAAGGAGATTCAGGCTACTAGTAAGTGTACTATTGTCATGATGGTGGCATCCCCCACAACTATGGGTTTTCCCATTACTAATATTGTTCTTGAGGTTGAGGTGGTACTACACTTGGATAATATTATGTCTAGTGAAACTGTTGCTTGTAATTGCCTTGAGGATAAGGTAATATTTTTGGTGGTTGCTTCCTAATGAGTTTTGGGTTTAATGCATACATTCCATATTCTTGTAGATGTGACACTATAGGGCAACATCCTTTGGGATGTTCATATTGGAAAATGGCACATTCATCATTCTCTATTTTTGAATTTACAACCTTATCAATTATTATAGCCTTACCTTTGTTCAGATGCTATTCCCTGCCTATAGCTCTTTATTGTCTTTTATCTTTATTGCTACCTTAGTCTATTTTTCCCTCTACAAATTTAAGAATAGTTTGGAACTTCCCATCTAAGGAGTCCCATATTTTATCTACATTAGCTAATATTTTAGTAATAGATTTTTATATTGGCAAGGTCTTTCTCTACACCAGTTCATCTAGCAATACTTCCTCCTTTGAATCACAAAAATGAGCCTCCCTCTTGCGGATGGAGGAGTTCCTATTGTATTTCTTTACAATTTCTCATTTTTTTCAATTCCCCTTCTTTCTTAGCCACCTTTTTATTCAACCTTTGTATCTAATGGGCTTGCATCTTAGAAAGTCTCCCTTGGATGTAGACCTCAAGAGTTACTTGTGTTTTGTTTTAGAGCCCATATGATGTGGTGAAGCTGTTTCCTTTAAGAGAATCCATGGCTTGGGTATTAGCGTAATAGAGAATAGTACCTACCTAGGGCAACATCCAAGGTTTCATGATTTGGATTTACTTCCTTATTTTAGATACTCAAGAGTATGTTTAGTACTTTTCATTGAATAATGCCAACATAGTACTTGACATGCAAATGGATTCTAGTTCCAAAGATTTGTATCAAGCTTCTGCCTCTTTGATGAGTGTGATTGGGAATAGTTTAAGATTATTCTAGTCATTTTGAATGTTTTGTAAGGCACAGGCATCTTGGAAAGCTTGCATATGGTATTGTGGATTTACATTATATCCTTCTTCAAACTTGGGGATATTATTCATATCCAACCATTTAATTTTGTTATACTTTTGATGCATGGTAGAAATTTTAATTACTTTTGAAACATTTAACATATTTCTAGTGGCTAGCAATGGTTCATCATCATCATCACATCCACACTGGTTCCTATTATGATCATGCCTTCTATGGTGGGTTCTATTATGCCTCCTTTCTTTGTGATGCTCTTGTTTTTCTCTTTGTTAGCTTCCATCCCATTTCCTATCATCACGATGGGACCTCCTATCATCTTCATCTCCATCCTTATCCTGATCACCCTTGTGTCTATCTTGACCATGGCTTCTATTATTAGAATTTGATGATGAGGAGGATGGTAAAGATGGATGAGTAGGAAAACTATGCCTTCTAGCCCTTCTATTTTGGTCCTTTTCCTTATCATTATTCTTATCTTTTTCCTTTCTCTTATCCTTAGATGAATGAATAGGAGACTTATCTTTTAAGGTTCCTTGGCCTTTAGACCTTGTCTTCCATTCAACAGGGTTCTCTAAGGTTGACTGTAATCATTGGTGAAGGGTGTCCTCCTCAAAGAAAGGGAAAGAATTTGTATATTAAGAGTGGCTAGAAAAGAAATCCTCATCCTTTTTGTGCAACTATAGGAATAATGATGTTGGGATTTTTTTGTCCTTAGAGGCTTCATAGTAGGCCTCCATGCATTTATCTTTCCAAAGCTTTACTTTTATAGGCTGGTAGTCCTTAAACACTTTCTCTATGCTTTCATACTCAATCCCTACTATTTCAATACCTAATCTCATGAGTTGGACCATGAGCATGGTAGGAATAGATTGATCAAGAGATAACACAATGCTACTATTCATATCTCTCTAGAGTAACTACTCATCTTGGTGGAGAATGAATGTGAAGTCTAGATAATAGGGATTTGGATAGATGTAGATGACTTTCAGTTGTTGAGGCTTCTCATCGATAGTCCTCTACATTCTTTCATGTTGCCTATTGGATTTGTCCCCATGTGGTGGAGATTCATTCATGTGAGCAAAAGCCATATCAGTAATATATCTTAAGTGTGCCTTGAAATAATGTTATTGTTATTTATTATGGATGATAGATATTTTGTTATGTTCTCTTAATAATACTTGTGTATAAAGTTACTAGTTAATACTATTTCAGTCACTTAGCTAAACTAAGTTTCCAAAAATAGTGCCAATGATGAGTGACAGGTATCCTCTATGCCCAACAATATGAATCACAAGCATTCACTAGTGATCTAATCAAATTGCATAGACTTAGTTACCTAAGTGGCCGATATTCTTAAGTAGTGAATCATGTAGTTACAAGGTTGTTGTCTTCTTAATCGATACTCGTGTTTTATCATTCCATATGGTTAAGTGTGGTTAAGGCATAAGATGTATATTATTATTATTATTTTTAATATATATTTCTCCTAATGGCTAGATGATTGAGTGAAGGTTGAATGATTAATTATCTAACTAATTAACCAGTTTATTAACTAACTATTCTAATGTGGAGTATCCATTCCCAATTGCCATACATATCCTAAACTAGTATTAACACTACTGGGTTACCAAGTAGCTATTATTGGGTGTACAAAATACCCATTTCTGGAATTACCAAGCATTAATATGTTATGCTTGAAGTGGTCATACTCACATGTTTTTATTTAATTATATTAACTATTTAATGGAAAATGCATGGAAAGTAAAGTATTGAATAGAAATAGTAAACTATTCTAAGTGCTACAATGGATGTAGGAAATCTCAATTTTATTGCCATTCATGCCAATGTGTTTAGGTACATAGGTACTTGAATAAAACATTGTACAATCTCATAAATCCATACTATGGGCACTTAGAGGAAAAATGTTTTGTCTTGAAAGAAGAAAATTGCAAGGGATTAGCTAAGACTAAGACTAAAAGGTGTCATAAATTCCAAGGGTAAGTGCATTTATATAGGTACTGAATGCATTAGAGTTGACATATTTACATCAACACATCGTAACATGCATCGACACAGACATGTCAATGGGCATGTGTCAATATAGCCTATATTATTGACTATTAATCATTTGGCTTGATAAGTAACATAGAAAAGGCTTTTCTAGAGTTATTTGGGATATTTTTACTGGTAGAAAGAAAGATTAAGAACTTGGCTAATTGTTATAACTAGGGTATTTTTCTTATAGAAAAATGAATTGTAAAGTGCATGAATGAAGATGATGTTTGAATGCTCCTTTTAAGAAATAGACTTATGTAAGAAAAACCTAAGAATGTAAGAAAAACCTAAGAATGATGAGCAACGAGGTACCCCTATGCCCAACCATACGAATCATAGGCGTTCACGTGAAATTTGGTTAAATTCTGTGGACTTTAATTACCAAGTACGCTAGAGCTAAACGGTGAGTTCGTGTTGTTCGTTCATTGTCTTCCTAGTCTCACTTGTGAAACACAAGTGTATAATTAAGTGTGACTGAGGCATAATATTTTTATCATTTTATGTTTTATCAATTTGATCACCTAAAAAAATAATGACAGTGAGAGTAATTAAATGCTAAGCGAACTATTGTCTAATCTAGCCTAACACAAGTAACCATCCCCACTTCCTGGACACATCCTGAACTTCATGTAAACACTATTAGGTTATCAGGTGCTAACCATTTCTAAGCTATGAAGTGTTACATGTATGTTTAAAAGGGTCATGCTTGTGTAATTTAATTAGTTGATTAATTAATCAAAATTAATTGCTGAATGAATAACGTTAAATGTGAACTACTTGAAATCACAATGTATAAATGCATAAAGAAAGAAAGTATCAAGTGCTGCAAGGATGAATCAAAGAGCTCGTCTTTATTGCCAACAAAATGGTGTGTTCAAGTACATAAATTCTTGAATAAAGATCCAATTACACTTAGACCTCATGCTACGGGCACTTGGAAAATGTTCTAACTCTTGAATGAACAAATTGCAAGAATTTTGCTACTTGACTCCAAAAAATTACTATTGAATCATGTGCCCAAGGGCTATATTTATAGGCTAAGGAGTACCCTGCAATATTGCATGCTTGATATCACATCTTGGGTTACAATATCACGTACCTGATATCATGTAATCAATATCGGGGCTCATGTAAAACACGATTTATCAACTGGTTTTCTAATAACTTTTTTTACTACCTTCATTTTCCTTAGCTCATTTTTATTTCTAGTTCTTTAATTCTTAAAAAAATTTGAAAGATATGATGCAAGCTTAGTAAATATTATAATTACAATCATATTACATTTGCAAAAGACATGCTTAAGTAAATTAGCCCATGTTTGCTACCTTTTAATGAAGAAGTGATGAGCACCTAAAGTAGTACTATTTTGTAGTTAATGATGTTTATTTCACTTTATATTATATCACTAGTAAATATATTTTAGTCAATTATTATAATCTATATTATGTTTTATGTTATTAATAATATGTTTTTATATCTTATTTTTTAGGAACAGAAGTAGGGATTAAATGATCGTAGGTGAAAACTTTAACTACACCATCATGTGTAAAATGTTCAAATTAATTGATTTTGATCCCTAGTTTGTGCAAAATGGATTCTAGATGTGAAAGTTATTGCTGATCAATGTTGGCCATGAAGAGCACTCTTCAAATTTGCCATATGGGAAGATGGTCTACACCTACATTAGCATGTGAAGTTTGAAGGAGGATTTCAACAATGATTTCTTGGAAGGCATCTACCTAGTAGGTGAAGACTTTGGAACCACCTATCCAATGGATGAAGACTTGGGGAATCACATTCCCAATAGGTGAAGACTCTTTAAGGCCCATTGATGGCCCTTGTCTCTTTATGAAATGTATCCAAATTTTGTATAAATTAGGTATTGGGCATTATTCTTCCTAACACTTGAGGAAATTAGTTTAAGATCTATGCTTTTTTACTACCCAATTGCTCATTTCCCTTAAGACAATTGTTGATTTATCTGATTTCTCTTTCTATTCTTATATTATTGTTCTTATTTCATTTGTATAAGAGAAGTTTGAAATCTTTTATCAACATGAGAGTGAGTTAAGAGGTCTTACCCATGTACAAAAATTTTCTCATTTTCATTGTATGAATGAAGGCCATAAAGTTTGTACAAATATTTTTTTTTGTTGTGAATTAAAGAGAAGTTAGAGTCCTTGCATATTTTTGCTTTATGTTATAAAGAAATCATGTTTTATGAATGTATTAATGATTGATAGGTGACACATATTGATCAAGGGAGAATTTGGGATGTCAAAAGAAAAAGTAATAAACTCTTGAGTTTGTCAATTCTTCTAGGTACTTGAATTACCTAGGCTTATCTCAAGGAGTACAACATTTGGGTGAGTCATAGATGAGGTGACAAACCAAAGATATAACTGATCAAATTGTAGAAGATCTCATCAAGGAGCTTGGACTACTAATACATCTAGATTATATACCACTTAGAGAAAATTTTGTATCAATGTAGTTTCTTATCTACATATGCATGATAAATGAATTACTTGGAATGAAGATTCTAGCCTTTATGGTTTGAATAGAAAGAGGAAAAAGAATTTTGAAAAATTAATTTCCAATCCTAAGAATTTATTTAAAGTTGATATAAATTTACATCAGGCTTTTTCAAATATTTTTTGGAAGGATGGTAAATCTATTTTTTCTTTTAATTTGAAATTTACTTATAAGATTATTACAAAGAATTATTTTATTCATAAAAAATTCAATAAGGCATGGAAAATGTAATTATTATTGCACCTTAGGATTAGAGAAATGAAAGATATTTATAGAGCTCCTACATTTCCTAAAATTTGTATCTTTTATATTATCTTATTTATCAAGATCTTCCTATCAACACTTGCGATAAACATATGAGAAATGTTTCTTCTTAATGTTCTATTTGTAGAAGTAAAGACTTATTTTTTCATATTTTTGTGAGTGTTCTATTACTTAGCATGCTTAGAAATGGACATCCAAAATTTGTAACAGCTTTTAACCAAACATCAATGAAGTCATTCTTGGTAATTAGCTTCCTTTGTCTACTTCCTTTCTTTGCATTTAGAAATATATTCAACTACTTGTTCTCTACTCTATGTGGAAGCTTTGATGTGTAATTATTTTGTAGTATCAAGAGCATAGCTACATCCTATCTTTAGGAGTCAAATATCAAAGTTTCAAAGATATTACTTTTCAACTACAACCTCAAGTAAAAAATTCCCAGTGAAAGATAAACAAGTAATTTGTTTTTTATAGTATTAATTTATTTTTATTTTAAAGACTCATGGATGATGGATTATCATTTGGAGTGATGGTAATATGATTGTTTCTCAAGTCTTAGATTTGGATTTAAACCTAGGCACATCAAATTAAAGAGGTTAGACTTTTGCTTATCTACTAACTCTCCTGGTATCTCACTTAGTAGGATGAGCATTATGGTTCTAGGTGATGATTCTTTTTTTGGAGGCTCAAGGATGAAAAGCTTTCAGCTTTTGTTGTTATTTATTCTTTATTTTCAATTAATGTATTCTTTTATCTTTAGAAAGAGTTTTCTCCTTATCTTTATAAGAAACCCTTTAGTAAAAAATGGAAAAACTATGAGGGTACTCTTGAATAAGTACAAGGCTTAATCCTTTTCCTACCATAGAGAGAAGGATTTTCAAGATTGTTTGTAAAGAAAAAAACATGAAACCCAAAACCATTAAACTTTTTCTTTAAACTCTCTATTCGATGATATGATGTACTCTGATTTTTTTTTAAAAAAATCATTATTCATTTTTTAAGGTTCGACACTCCTTCTACCACTCCTCTTTGTAATATTCTAAAGATAATTTTTCAATGAAACATGTTATCTTTGAACAAACATTAGTCTTCTTACATACTTTATGTGTTAACTATTTAGATTAATCAATACTTCGTTTACTAAAAGTATTCACAAAAGCTTGTCTTCTATGTGTTCATTATTATCATTTAATCATTATTATCATTGATATTATCTTGATTTTTAATTTTTTTAGTTGTAGATTATTTTCTATTATCCATAGCATCAACATATTTTTTCTTTTCTTCAAGAATAGTACATTTTTTCTCAACATCTTTTTCTTCAGTAAAAAATAACAAGTATGAAACAAATTTCCTTCACAATGACATAAGTTGCAATAATCAGAAAAATTATAATATATGATTGATTAAATATAATACTTGATTACTTGTAATACTAATTTCTTTTTATAACTAAGAAGATTGATTTCAATAAAAAAAGTCTACGATAACCAAATGGTATAAAATAGATTCTATATGCTTAATGAGACCAAAAATACTAACAATTTGTCATTATTTGGCTAATCTAGGATTTATTTTTATTGTTTCTTAGATTTAATACTCAATTTTTATATTTTACCTTAGTTCAGTTAACGTTAAATAACATCATATCATACACCTCACTTTGAATTAAACCATTGACATTGAACTATAACTAATCAAAGTGGAAAGACAACAATGAATGATCTCATATTAACCATTTGGAAGTAACATTTAGTTCATCCATAGATTATGATCAAGTCACTTGCAACACTTGTGATTTATATGGTTGGATGTAGGGTCTACTTGCTACTTACCATTGGTACCATTAGTGAGGATGATGCTAATGTTATAGTATACCATTAATGATTTATATTTCAAGAAATTTAGTATTTTCAAAGAGACACATAGATATAATTGAATAAAAATGGCTTCTTCATAGAGAATTGACTCCCAATCTATTGATAACACTAATAGAGGTAATCATAGGATTCATATTAAGAAAATTTGGAGTGGATTGTCGAAAGCCAAAATCTCTTTTGCTCATTTAGATTCTTATTACCTTGATTTTACTTTCATCTTTCATCAAGATGAACATTTTCAATGAAAAGATCTACAAGATAATATTATGTTACTACCTAATCAATTAGATACATTTATGCTTCATGCTATTCTTTTAAGATCTAGTCTTGGTCATGAGTTTGAAGGCTATTGAGTTACCAAAAATATGTCTAGGTGATATTATCTTACAAAAGCTCAAGCTAAGAGAGATGCTATTATGGAGACTAGGCATGAACATCATAAGGGCAAGAATGCACTTTACTTGATGTCACAATCTAAGAAAAAGAATAAAAAATATCCATCTAGGAGATACACTCATCATCAATTTATCTTATCCTCCTATCTTTCACATTGAAGATCCCATGCACCCAAGACTATGTTCAACTTTGATAGATAATCTTGAAAAAGATGGGATGCATCCCATAATAAGAAGGGCCTTAAGTCCTAAGACTTGTAGTAAAATGAAACAAGAAGCACCAAGGAATTGCAGAAGGAAATCAAGTCAACATGAATTTCCTAGATCTCCATCCTTTTCATCATCCTCATTGATAAGTTTTAATAAGGATAAATATAGATGTAGAGACAAAGTACCACAAAAAGATTAGAACATATAACATGAAAGAAACAACAAAAAAGATCAAGGTAGGAAAAATATAAAGGAAAAAGATCAAAATGAAGATGAAGACAAAGATAAAGAATGTGAATGAATGCACATTCTGAGACATGAAGAAAAATATATAATGAGTTATCATTATAAAAATGGTTATAATGAACTTGATGATAATGATGAATCTCTACTAGCCACAAGAAGCATGATTAATATAAGAGATATAATTTGCATTTTAAATAGGCATCAAAAGAACAAATGCATCAGGAGACTTGGTATGAATAACATTTCAATATTTGAGGGAAGTTATAATAGAGATCTAGAACATTATCCATAAGCCTTCCATGATGCTTATCCATTGTAGAACGTTGAAAATGATTGGCAGAAGTTTCAGTTATTTCTGAGGATACTAATCAAAGGAACTAAAAGCTAATAACAATTCTTAGAACTTGAGTTTATCTATAGATGGATTACCATGCTAGAACTATTTAATGATAAGTACTAGGCATGTTCAAGAGTGTTAACTATGAAGAAGCAGATTCAAGAATGTAGACAAGGAAGTCATGATACAATTCACTTCTACATAGATGCCTATGCATGACTTATCTCAAAGAAAACAACTTAGATACATACTAAATGGATTGTGAAATAAGACAAGAGATACTCTTAGGATCTATGTCTTGTTATGAAATATTGAACAAAAAAAAAAAAATCTAAGATCAAATAGCTAAACCACATAGAAAAATGTCAAAAAAAAAACCATGAGACACTAAAAAACAAAATACAAGAAAAATTAGAGACAAAGCAATTTTTTGTTATTTGGAAAGATACCTATGTTCCTAAGAATGGAGGATTTTCATTAGCAAAAGCAGGAATGTAGGATAGAAAATGCCTTGCTTTGTAGTATATCAATGGCACATCTTTATACATAAGCCTTCTCTCACAATCATAGGTGTTTATCTAATATTCATTGAACTTGTTCATTGCCCATGATGACCGATGACCTTTTAAATACATTAGTGAAATCATTTTTCACAATGTCCTAAGACTTTTTAATTAGTGAAAGATTGTCTCATGTCAATTTTAACTCATACTATTATAGTTTCCATCTTGAGCCAAAATTGATCCTTGTGTCTTCTTCATCGAATCCTCCAAATTAGTTGCTTGGCTATCTTTGACAAAGTTGAAAGAAGTTCAAGTACCACTTGAAATTATTCATCAAAAGAGGCTTTGTTAACATATCCACTAGATTTACAAAAATGTAAATCTTATGTAAATGAACACGTCTTTCTTCCACCTATTATCTAACAAAATGGTATTTTGCTTGGATACGCTGGAATCGTATATGAAATTCTAGACTTTGGTTAAACTTATATAAAGCTTTCTGTATCTTACAAACAAGAGCCTTCTTACCTTTAACAAAAAAAAACCTTAGGTTTTTTAATGAAGACCTCATCTTCTAATTCACCATGCAAGAAAGAAATTATAATATCCATCTTCTCTAGCACTATATCCTACATAGTAGCTAAAGCCAAAATGATTCTGAGTAAAGCTAACTTGGCTATCAATGTAGAAACATAAAATAAGTCTACACATAACTTTTGAAGGTATCCTTTTACCACCAATATTATCTTCAATCTTTTAATCATCCTTGTTACAACATAATTTACCTTAAATAACCACTTGTAATCAATTGCTTGCTTGTCCTTAGGTATTGATACTATCTTTTAAGTCTCGTCCTTTAACAGACATTGCATTTTTTCTTCCATGGATACTTGTCACTATTTCCTTTGTTTACTCTTCAATGCTTTATGATAAGCCATTGGCTTTGCTATATCTTCAACCAAATTAAAAAAGAAAACTTGTCATGAAACATTCTTGTCAAAATATCTTTGGTTGTCCTCAAGGATCTTCTAAGCTTTACTTAAGTATGTGTCGCTTTAAGTGCCTTTACTTGAGTCTATTTTCTATTTTTTTGATTGTTATCACTTTTAGCTAATTACTATTCCACAAAATCTTCCTTTTGAGAACAATCCTCTATAGCTTGTTTTTGTTCATTCTTCTTTAAAAAGGAAGATTCATCAAATGCTGCATCCTTGTTAATAAAGTTCTTCCTAGAATCAAAATCCCATAATCTATATTCCTTGGTGCCATATGCATAT
>MNCI01031157.1:261391-278697 GCA_015680685.1 Gnetum montanum
GTGACACATACAAGCAAGCCTAGGAAGACAACGAACGATTAACCCCAAGTGTTTCTTGTGGCGTTAAGGCATTTAGTCTGCGGAGTTCAACCGGATCGCGCGTACACGCTCGTATTCATATGGTTGAGTGTAGGGGTACCTCGCCACTCATCACTTCTCTAAGCACTTAGAATATGTACATATGGCATGCAACTAGAAATTCAAAGATGAGCATATCTCCATAGTGATCCATTCTATATCTCTTCTAGAGTTATATCATCTATTGTAAGAGAAGGAGTCATGTTTATTAAATAACTTGTTGCATTTACTGTCTCCATCTAGAATGCCTTATCTAATTTGATAAATCTCATCATACTTATCACACAATTTAGAAGTATACAATTCATTCTATCTATAACACTATGCTTCTATGGAGTGCTATGAATTGTTAAATGGCTTATAATTTCTTCAAACTTGCAATATACCTCACAATATTTTGAAATATATTCACTTGTACAATCTAACCTTAGGTACTTAATCTTCCTACTAATACTCTCTACCAAAGCTTTGAACTTTTTAAACCTTTTAGAAACATTAGAAACCTTTTAAACCTTGTTTCTCCCAAAGATGCTTAACGAGTTGGACACTAAACATCACTATGTACAAGATCTATAATGTTTCTACTTTTAGTTCTGCTACTTGCAAATTTGATCCTACATTGTTTTCTATACACACAATGCTCACAAAAGTTGTATTGAGTTTTGTGCACTTCTGGAAGTAAACTAATCTTGAGTAGATTCTACAATACAAGCACACTAATGTGGCCAAGTCACTTGTATCATAAAATATATGTAGTTGTATTCCCAACTATAGTCTCTACTTCTCTAACCATTGTTTCTCTAAAAAACTAGTAGAGATTCCCTTAGTTCTTACTCTTCATCATCATAAGAGATTCTTTGATGATCTTTTATTAGTTATTTTCACCTATGAACTTGCAGCTAAGACCATCTATAGCTATAAGAGAAATTATATTTCTTCGTATCTTTGATGCATGCTTCACATCTATGATAGTTTTATAACTCCATCAAATAATGCCAACATCAATAATTGTAGCCTCATCACTAGTTGCCAGTATAATTTGTTTTCCATTAGTTTCCTAATATGTTTTGAATTAAGATCTATTAGGAATGATGTGCCATGAAAACCTTGAATCAAGGATCCAAGCATCATTATTAGAAACTCATGAAGTTGCAAATATATCTTTTCAATTTTCTGAAGCATCCCACATGACAATGTTCACATCATTTTGAGAAGACAAGATATCTTCATATTTTTGCTTAGCTTCTTAATATGCTTTTAGTTTTTGGCATTCATGCCTGAAATATCACCTGATGGTGGTAGAAATATTTGTTTTTTTATTTCATTTTGTAGATTTTGGCTTTGATTTGAAAGATTCCTAATTATATCCTCTTTTTATCATGCATCATTTAATTATCAAGCCTTCTCTAGATTTTTTTTTCATCTAAGGTCTTTCTTCTAAAAGAAGAGCTACAATCATTGTCTTTAATCTATGGTAGCCTTTCCATAAAGTAGTGTAGTTGCAAAAGGTTTATACAATGGTGGGAGAGATTTCTGTAGGATAAGAGCTTGATCTTCTAACTTAACCTACATCTCAATACTAAGTAGCTGGTAGATAAGCTCATTGAGAGCATTCAAGTGGTCCACAATAGTCATTCTTTCATCTTAAAGCAAAGAGCTCTAATTTCAAAAATAACTTGTTTATAAGGGATTTGGTTATATACAAGTCCTCCAACTTGCTTCATAATGTAATGGTTGAATCAAGCTTTGCAACATTGAATAAGACTTAATCTAAAAGACTTAATCGAATGATGCATTGAACCCTTAGATCCAAATCCTCTTAATCTTCATTTAATATTTCTTGGGGTTTGTTTTCTTTCCCCTACAAAAATTTGTATAGACCTTGCTAAATAAGTAAATCCTTAACCTTGATCTATCACAATCCAAAGTTGTTCTTGTCATTGGATTTATCCACCTCAAACTTTGTAGTTGAGATCGTAGAGGCCATTGTTTTACAACTATCTTCCATTTCTTCATTTGATGTCCATTGTTATGAAATATTGCATAGGGAAAAATCTAAGATCAAACAATTGAATCATGTAAAAAAAATATTAAGAACAACAATGAAACACTGAAGAAACATAATGCATAAAAATCATAGGTATAGAGATATTTCATAGTTTGGAAAAATGCTTATGTCCTTGGTAATGGAGGATTCTCATTAGCAAAAGTAAGAAGAAATGATACAAAACATCTTATTTTGAGATATAGTAGTAGCATACCTATATATATGAGCCCTCTCTTATAATTACAAGTGTTCATCTAAGGTGCATTGAACTTTTACATTACCTACAATGAATAGAGGCCTTTTCAATACATGAGTAAAATCATTTCTCACAATGACTTGAGACCTTTTAATTAGTGAAAGATTGTCTCATGCTAATTGTGGCTCACATTATTACATGTCTAAGGTAGGTTATCAAAGATGTGAGTCCATTAGATTCAAATAATTATTTACCAAGTGACTAAAAAGGAAGAAGAATTAAAGAAGAAAGAATCTATAGAAGAGTATAATAGTCATCCATCTCTTCAAAAGAAGGGATGTTCATGCTTGTGAGATAAGGAAAGATGAACATCCCATGAAAGAAGTGATTCAAATAAGAACTTTGCCAATCCAAAAATATATTTTTAATATTATGGAAAATGTTGAAAAGATGTGGAACTCTTTGTATTAGAAGTTTGTGACTTCATTAAAGGTAGTAAAAGAAGAGGTGGAGCAAGTACTTATAAGAAACTAGGAAAAGAAAAGAAGCAATAAGAATGAAGAGATATGTATAGGCACAATAGAAAAGCAATGATAGTAGAAGAGGTTATTGATTTTGATTTAAAAGAAGATGACAAGTGTACTATTCTAATATGAACGTCCTATGGGATGTTGTTGCATCATGACATACCTAAAAGAATAAAGGAAATATGATATAAAGCCCAAGTCAGTTAAAGAGTAGAGGCCCAAGAGATTATCATATTCTAAAGGTAATTACAAGTAGTCCTACCAAAAAAAATTGTACTACCCAAGTAAGGCTCCTCCTTAACCTTAAGAGGAGTATCACAAGCAGTGGTAAAATCCACAATCATGGGCTATGCCACCACTACTATAACAATACCACTATAGGCAACTTGATCTTTATGGTTACTATGTCCAAAAATCTATTTCTCTAGGTAGTACTTTTGCTCATGCATCTTATCACTCCTATTCAAAGAATATCAAAAACCTACAGCTTTATGTGCTAAGTCACCTTCCTACACTTTCTACCAACTTCTACAAAATTCTCAACAATCTCACACTCCTCTTTCACCTATGTCACCATCATTAATGCAAGAAGAATTTCCACTATAATCTTAATTGAAAAATTCCACTTGTGCTATTAACATGAAAGTGAATGATAACACTAATAACTCCAAGTAGAAGCCTTAGAAATGTCCTTTCTTCAAGATAGTTCTCAAGCTTCTAGGAAAAGCTAGTAGACCTAGTAGCCCATCAAGATCAATGTAGGGCTTATACAATGTAACTCCCTTCCTCATAATAATAATGTTTCCTAATCTTATGCAAGACTTAATAACTATTACCACTCCAAAGAAAGACATGAAAACTTTCATGCTCACTCATGTAGAACTCTTCCCAAGAGGAGAACATATCAAGGATATCCTATGAACTATTGGCAAATAGTAGGAAATTCATCATTCAAATATCTTTTAGATTCATGTTCTAGAATCAACTTAATATTACAAGATATGCATGAGATTAGAATCAAATCATGAATGCAATATTAGATTAAAATTTGCAAATCAGTTAATGATGGTTCCATTGGGATAAGTGACGTATGTGGTGACCACCATCAGTGGATGGTTAGGCCTAGTAGATTTTCTTGTGATCAATGTTGAGAATCATAAGAAGTATTTTCATATTATCATGGGAAGAGAATAGCTTGGCACAATTAATGCTAAGCTAGTAATTTGAGACCTCTTCTTGGAGATTTTCAAGGAGAATGAAGATGAACATGACAAGGTGAAGAGACAGCAAATTCCATGTGTTTCTTATAATGATGAATGAAGTAGTTGTGTTTTGAAAGTTTATAGCATTTTATATGTAAAAAAATATCTTCAAAATGGCCACTAAATCAAAAGACATTCATTAGTTAGAAAAAATAAGTGTAAAACCATTCAAAACATGCATGAAAGCATCCAACCTACTTATTAGTTCTTATTTTAGGAAAATAAACTAAACAAAGAACTTATAGAAGGGCATCTTAGGACTTGATTGTACAAAAAAAGGAGTGAATACAAAGATCTAAAGACTCAAGATCGTAATTTAAAAGAAAACATATATGGATCCTTTAAAATAGAAATATCTTCTAAAATAACATTATATGCATCTCCAAATGATCATAACCTAATCATCATCAATGTTTAATAGGGTAAAAAATGAAAATGTGAATTACTAAAGATGACATATATAAAAATAATCATGCATGACCTAGGGAATGTGTGGTTCATTTTCAGAATGCTTGTTGAGATTATTCATGGGGGAGATGGTCCATCTTGAATCAAGAACTGATATGTAACTTTTCACTTTTTTGTTTTACAATTTTTATCATCTTTTGATTTTTGATACTTTCTCAACTTTTAATCATTTTCCTCTTTACTAAAATTTTTTAATTTTAATATAATTTTTCTTTTTTATAATTTTCTAATTTCTTGAATCATTTATTTTATTCTTTGTAGATATTTTTTTATGTTTTTGTTAACAATATTATCAATCATGATGTATGAATAGTATAATGGTGATGAGTGGTAGGGTATTCCAACACTCAATCATACAAGTCACAAGTATTCATGTTTGACTTAATCGTAATCTGTGGATGGACAATGTAAGCATATTAGTGAGTTAAGAGTGGGTTCATGATCATTTTCTTTCCACTTAGAGTTAGCGAGGTGAAAAACGTATTGTTTAACTCTTAGTGAGGTATATGATAATATGATGCTAATTAGCTTTAAGTATGTTAAGTGTGAACATGGTGAAAATTACTGTAATTTCTATCTCCAAGTATAATGAAATTGTAGAGCTATTCTATCATATGATGATAAGTATTTGTTCCTAATTTTTCATACATATCCTAGTCTAATGTATCTATTACTAGGATGACCAAGTAACTTTACTATTGAGTAAATCAAGTAAAGTCACTAATGGGTTACCAAACAATTACACTTTATGCTTGAAACTAGTTGTACTTATTTCATCTTTAAGAAACATTGGAATAGTAAATGACATAAAAAATGTAAGTGAATCAATAAAAGTAAACATTATGGAAAAGTAGATCTATTCTAAGTGATATGCTACAATGATGAAGAAAAATTTTGGTCTTTATTTTTGCTCATGAATTGTGTCCAAGAACAATCCACTCAAATAAAGATTTTGTACAACTATAATTCATCACACTATGGCCATTTACACTAACTCTAAGTTTAAGAAACAAATTGCAAGAATTTTTTCAAGTATTGGACTTAAGTTGATAGGATGGTGGGCTCGTATTTAGAAGCATGACTATGGTCCACTACATTGTATCTACAATAATGTATGTTAGGTTATGATATCACATCTACGATGTTACAGTATTGTAGCTTTCAATATAAAAGTGTTTCATCATATTCACATGATTGAATAAAAACTTATCCTTGAGTTTAAACAAAAGGAGGATAGAGTTCCTTACAAAATTATGTGGTTACATGAACTTGACATCATGACACATATTTACATGATTGATTCTACTATGAATGTCACTCCTTTGTTTGAGTAGTGTTACAAATTATCATGTAATGCATGATTGACACATGACAAAAAAAATTAAAAAAAAACACTTGATGTAGATTCTTTATGTTTTGGGTGGTGGTAGCTTCTCTATTGGTCTTTTTCGTTTATCATCTAGCTTCTAGATTTAGTACCTATTCAGTAGTTCTTTGAGCTTTTCTTTCTCTATTTTGGGATCATGCATCATTTATGAAAATTTAGTAATGCTTGAAAAATTCAATACTTCCCTGGAACATGGTAGTTGTGAAAACATTTTGTTAGCTTTGACATATTATGTTGCAAATTTTGTTCTCTGTACCTCAAAGGCTCTAGCCATCTTTTGTAGTTCTTGATAATTAGTCATTCACTTGGTTGGGTTTGCTGAAACATCTCTTTGGTCTTGGTAGTTGGATTTAACTACTTGTAGTTTAGAGTTTGCAATGTGAAGCTCCTACTATGCATCTTTTATATCTACAAACTCTTCTTTATACATAGAGTATACTGTATCCACTTGTTGCTCTAGTTTTGTTCTAGGCTTGCTTGCTATCAACAAGGCTAGATTAACATAATTGATATTTGCTATCCTTGTGTATTCTATTAGGTACTCAATTTGTAGTTCTTCATTCTTTATTTATACTTAATAAACATGGGTAAGACTATCTAAGATGAATTGCTAATAAGGTATTTGCTATGTGATAGAACTAACCTTGGCTTAAGCTATCTAGATTTCTTTGTCATTAATATATTTATACATGCCCACTTGGTCTCTAAAGTGTTCCTTAAGTATTTTAGGCTTCTTAGCCTCATTTTACCATGTGTTGATTTTAATAGCTAAACTTTTTTAGACTATGCATACTTCTTCCATTGATAAATTTTTTTCTCATGGGCTAGTTATCTTATGTCAAGGTTGCCTTTGGTGAACTTCTCTCTAAGATGATGTATACTTTCTTTTGGTATGTTCTTTTGCTTTTCAATATCCATTAACCTGAAGTTTTTTGCAGCAACTTTTTTTATTTTCTTTCTCTAATTTTGTAATGGTCTTAGCATGTACATATGTTTGGACTTCTACTACTAAGTGTTTCATACTACTTTCTTCTTCTCCATTTCCATTTGTTTTTGCTTGATCATCAGTTGAACAATATGTTCATCTTTGAATTATGCTAACTGATAAAGTGTAATGGATTGAGTAGGGTTTTGTCTTTTGGTTCTCAATGCATATAATTCTTCTTGTAATCTCTGCACTTCACTTTCTATGTGTTACATCCTTATTTCTACCATGATCAACTTATGTTTAGTGGATATTAATTCAGACTATACTATAGTGATATCACTAGGTAAATCAAAAAGGTTTTACATAACTTGTCCTATCTGCAGTAGTCTCTCTAGTGCATCTTCATGCTTTGCAAATGTCATTGATGTTCTAACTAAGATTTCTATATTTTGGTTTTAATAATATCTACCTACATCTTGAGAACATTGAATGATTTTTTGATATGATTAGTTATAACTTTAGCTTCTTTGATTGCATTGTGGTGTTACATGATCACCATAGTATCTCCTTCTCTAATTTCTAACATTACTTGAAATAATGCAGTGTTTCTTGAAATCTGTTATACCTAGTTATCATCTTCTCCTACCTATAAAAGTACTTGATCACTTGCAGGTCCTATGGATATAGTAGGTTTGTTGGGATTATTTTTTGACTCTATACATACTTAAGACTCCATTACTGCCCTAACTTATTATTTATGATATTTGATGTAGATGGCTCATTGAAGTTCTATAATCTTGTTGTCTTAGTGGAGCACCTTTTCCTACTATTTCTGTAGCTAGGGTTAACCTAATGCATCTTGCTTATTCTATGCCTATAGCTAAAATGTTTGTTGCTAGTGTTAATCCTAATATAGCTTTAATGCTTGTTGGTTTCTCTACTGGATCTTTCTTATGCGACACTAGTTTGGAGATCTTAGCATAAGAAGCTTTTTTAGCCTTATGAAGAGCATCATTGATGTAACCTAAAATTCCTACTTATTTTCATAAGTTTATGATAAGAAAGGAGAATGGCAAAGCGGATATCCTTGTCTTCTTCTCCTTAAATCTTCATTGCATCTCTAGAAATAATAGATTGGCTATGTTAGCTTGAAATTTCTCCATCAAGATGGTGCTTCCTCTATCAGCATAAGTGGAAATTTAGTTGAGTCTCTTTGGGAAATCTGGTATGTTCTAATTTTGAAATAGATATTTTTAGTAATAGATAATCCAACATTTTTTTTCTATGGTTTCGTATGTCCTCTGTCATTGTCGCTATAAATTCCATGAATTTGTATTAGACCTTATAGGTATTTGAACAATATTGGCCCCAACATTTTTTATATTGAATGTCCTTATGATAGCTTCCACTAAATAGGGCACAGTCACTTCCTTGATCTTCACAGTGACATCATCTTGTTTGTTTTGCTAGAATTGATGAACTTTCCCCAAATAACATTCATCATTACTTGAGATGGTTGGTCATAGAAGAGAGGCTCAAAGTTGTTTGTGGACCTCTGTAGGTGCCAACTTCATGAAGGGTCCAAAATTGAGTTTCAGTATAATAGTGGACATAATAGACTTTTTTTGAATAGCCTAGAGACACTCATTAGAGAATGTTATGTGTTATCTTTGTTCTAGAGCTATTGGTGCATTAGCTTATGCTTGGGAAAAATGCCCTATTGCAGGTATGGGCTAATGGATAAAATAGGATTATGGCTCTTACTTCATATGAAGAGTTTGATCTATGCTTCATCCTCTATCTCTTTCTTTAGGCATATTCTTACTTGGTTGTGATGATCCTCCAACTTTGGGTCTCTTTGGTGGCATTTGCATACATAAGAAAATTTAAGATTACCCAAAAATTCAAAAACAATTTCTAATGGTTCATATCCCTTTATTAGTTTTTAGGTATGATAAAAAAATATTAGATATAATCGATTTCATTCTTAATTTGGATTTCAAATTTTGGAAAATTTTCTTGAAATCAGAAAATAATCTTGTTTAGAAAAGGCCCTAATTAAATAATTGATTGAAAATAGTTTTATATTGACAATCTATTACTATTCTTAATTAAGATATATTTGAATGGAAAACTGGAAAGAAGTATTAAGTTTATTGACTTATGTTAGATAAAAATGTTATTATTTCTTATTATTTTTACCCTTAATTGTTTTTCCAAGTATTAGATAAATTTAGCATAATTCGCAAAAACTACACACAATGCTCTCTCCCATAACTAGGATGGTCACTTCATGGGTAAAAGAAATCAAGAATGGTTCAAATCGAATGTGTGGTGAGGAATATATGGAGCTTTAAAATTTGTTAGACAAAAAAACAACATGAACTCCCCTTCCATGAAATGGTGGAATGAAAAATTTTCCTAACAGTCTACATGTATATATAGAATTTTTAAGAGTGATATCGTAGATGCAACATTGTTGATGCAATATTATAGTCCTTGCGATATAATCATTAAAATTTTTGAGATTTTTGTGAATTTGGATGGAAACAAATAGTTGGAATAGGTAGTTTGGAAATTGTAAAGATGATCCAAAGGGTTCTTGATCATGGATGTTGCTTTGAATATGAGAATTTGATATCAAAAGTATGTGAAAGAAGGAGTTTGGACAAGGTAAGTCAACTAAGCTTTTAGGAGATGGTTTGATCAAAATTGCTAAACTTATGAGTGAGTATGAATATTTACGAAAATAGTGATGATTTCTTGAGTATTATAGAAGGTACAAGATCATGTGGAATTGGTTATAAAGTATGAAACACAAGAGTTATACAAGTGGATCCTCCCTAACGTAGGCTCATATCCTTAATGCCCTTGTATAACCACACCTACAAGTGTCCATGAGCACTCAAAGAGTTGAATATAAATCATACTTGTCTTCCAAAATATACATGTTAGTATTGCTCCAATAAGAAAATAATACTATAGTATACAAAATCATCAAATTATAATAATATATAATAATGAGGTGGGATGGTAATAGCAGGGATTACAAAAAATGAGAAATAAGGTGTCTTACCATTAGCATAATGACATCTATGTGTAATACATGATTAAAATGATCATTAGTCTTTCCGTTTAAGGTTTAAACCAAGTCCATACTACTTACCAATGACATTGCATTGTATCATCCCAAAATTAACAACCATAAGACTATCATAACTACAAGAAATATTATTTCTTAGAAATGAAGTACTATGAAGGAATTTATAACTACATAGTTTATTTGAAAGGATACTTGGCCACTAGAGAGAAAAGTATCTTCAAGCATGGGTAACATGTCTTTCTACTCCATAACCAATGCAAGTCCAAGAAACCTTAAAACGTCCTGAGAAGTCACCTACCTTCAAGCATGGGTAATGTCTTTTTAGTGACATGGCAAGGAAAAATTTATTTTAAAATACACTTTTATTTCTAGTTAGAGCTCAAGTAAATAATACAACTTAACAACATAATAAGTTTCATAGTAGTAGCTTTAGAGAATCCATAAATCCCCTTGATGTCACACCCCTTTCATTCTTACTTGGTCCTACACCTTTTCATCCAGGCATAATGATCATAGGTTGATTTTAGTTTTATTGTGAAAAGAATGTTACTATGTATATGTTAAGAATCTCTTCTTATTGGAAATGAGTGGATGGATGATGTGATCTCACTATTTATATAATTAGTTCTTTAATGATTTAATAACATAGGATGAGATTCTTATTGTTTCAACTACATCTTGCTTATTCCTTTACACTTTATTGTAAATATTATATATATATATCTATATGAGACATAGGTAAGAATAGAAAAACTAAGTATTTTCAAAGATATTGAAGAATGAAAAATGATAAAAAATGTAAAAATTGTAAACCAAAAAGATTATAAAAAAAATTTAAAATGCACTTATTAATTCTTATCCAAGATAGGTACCTCCCTGACAACTAAACTCATGGGTGAGAGTTCAAAAAATGGACTATACATCCCTAGGATCATACATTCTAGGTTTCCTCCTTATCATCCTTAATGATTTATGTTTTCATTTATTATTCCCTATGACATTGATGATAAAAAACTTTGATCATTTGGAGACACATATCTTGTTGGACTAGATGATACTCTTATTTTAGAAGGTCTAGATATGTTTTCTTATTTATTCTTAATTTCAGGTTTTGAGTCTCCATGTTTACTACTTGTTGTTGGTGTATGATCATGGTTTAGGATATCCTTTTATAAATTCTTCATTTGGATCATTTTATTAGGGTAAGAGTACATGGGTTGGATATTTTCATGATATCTTGGATAGTTTTATGTTATCATTTCTTAACCATTGGGTGTCTTTTGGTTTCATGACCATTATTTATTTTTGCATACATAATTGTTTTTTAAATATGTTAAGGGCTGGTGTAAGGATTGTGTTGACATTATGAAATTTCAGTTCACAACTACATCCTTCTTCATTGTAAGTAATGTATGGAATTCTTTGCATCTGTATGGCTCCTTGATCATTTTCCTTAGAAATTTATAAGAATAAGTCTCTCATTCCTAACTTAGCATTAATTGTGCTAAGCCATGCTCTACCCATAATGATAGGAAACTCATCCTTAAAATTATTTATATTTATTATAAAGAAATATGCTAAATAAGACCATCCTTTTATAGTGGGTATCACATCTTCTACCTATTCTAAAGAATTGATGACTAATTGGTCTACAAGCTCTAGTCTTAAATTGTATTTCTTTAATGATGGTAGGTTCCATGCCTTGTATGTTTTTTGAGATATCAAATTGAATATAGAACCTAAGTTGAGTAGAGCTTTACATGGCGAATTTCTAGCAATTTATAAATAAATCAAAGGATTTATAGGATCTATTCTTTTCTTATGAAAAGTTTCTAGTTTTATCCAATCCAATACTACATTAGTTAGCATGATAGTTGTAAGCTTTTGGTTGGTTGTTGTGGAAGAATGATGATTGTAAGAGGATATATCATAGGAAAAACATGATTGGATGAAGTCTTTGCTTTACCAACCTTTTTTTAGAATTTTCCTAAAGAAAGGAAATTTCCTAGATTTATCTTTAGTATTACTGATATGATCCTCTCTTTTTATACTGACTACCCATTTTTCTATTGAGGTTGTGTTGGTAGTTCCCCTTGTATGATTGGTGGTGGTACTAGTTGTAGAGAATATGGAGCTTGATAGGATGGTTCTACTATTTGTTGAGGTATGTAAGGCTATGACTCCATGTATGGGATTGTAGACTTGTGGTATTTTGTTGGATAGTAGTATGAAGAAGTTTAAACAAGAGTATTTCTGGAAGATATGGGACACTATACATAGTATCCATATGGATTTGGTTGTTGATATGGATACTGTTTCTTTGGTGATGACATCCTCCATGACTATGACTATTGCCACTCCTACTGGTATTTTTCTTATAGTTAAGGATAAGCCATACTTGGATAGTATTGTTGTTGATAGGGATATCTATAATTACAGCTCCTTTAAGAATCGTAAGTAGGTATGTGAAGCTCCTTTAAGAATCGTAAGTAGGTATGTTTCCGGGATTGGCTCGTGAAGTTCATTAAGTGTAGCACTCCATCTCTGAATGAACTTTTTCATAGGTTCTAGTGGTGCTTGCTTTACCTAGATCAGACTATCTAAGGTTGCTTCGGGCTTCAAGTTGTACTTAAACCTGGTAACAAACTAGTGTAATAAATCCTCTAGACAGGATATCACGTCATGAGGTAAGGCTCTGTACCAGTCTAAGGCTCTTTCGGTTAAAAACATGGCGAACACGTGTAGGATTGTATGGCGCCAAGCTTGAAGCAACAAACATTCTAATCTAAATGTTACTAAGTGGGCATTGGGGTCTCCTTCCTCATTATATTTTATCAATTTAGGCAATGAAACTCCCTTGGGTAAAGTTAAAAGTGGCACTGATGAGCTGATCGAATCATCTTGGTAGAAGTCCAATACTTTAAGCTCTTCAGTGTTAGCAGGTTTGAGATGCTTCACCTCATTAGTGAGCTCTTGCATCATCTTTTTGACTTTGACCCATTCTTGAGCACTTGGTGGAGCAATAGGTTGGTTAGTTTGAGTGTTGTACAAGTTAGACTGTTGTACAGTTGGTGGGAATGATGACTGTTGAGTTGTTGATGGTTGTACTTGAGGGACGTTCATGGATGGAATTGTAGTAGGTGGTATGCTATAATGAGTTGGTTGATATTGTTGAATGCTAGACCTGGGCCACTACCTAATTACAAGTTGTGAAGAAATACCCTGAACCTATTGAGTCGAAGTAGTGAAGGGTGTTCCTTGCATTTGCACTCGTTATATATAGTGAGTAGATGTAGAAGCAGGTATCATGGATGGCATCCCAATTACTTGGGGTGGGAAGGTCACTCCCACATTAGTTTGAGAGGGGATTTGTTAGGGTTGTACTTGTAGGAGAGGGGATAACCTAGTGACCAGAGGAATAACAGAGATGGGTGCATTGAATTGGATATTGGTCATGGGGAGAGTGGGAATGAGAGTGGATGCTTCTTATTGAGAGACCTGTGTTTGAGTGTTTTTAAATGCATGAAGGAACATGGTCTCTCCAGTGAAAGGGTGAAATAATGGGTTCACGTAAGTATGTGAATTGAGAGTATGGTATGAATCCCCATGTTCGGATTGAGCTGCGAAATCATCTTCCTCACCTCCATTTTGAAGCTCTACGATGGGTTAGCATGAGGTTTGGTTCCCTGTCATGAGGAGTTGGTATATGAGTTCATGGTGGGGTTCAGAAAGGGGAATTATGTCATAGGCAGTGGGAGTGAATTCATGACATCCTTTGTCAATTAGCTCATAGTGTCTCTTCACTTCTAGTTCAGTTTGATCAACGTCCAGTTTAGCTTGGATTTTAGCACAGATAAAGTTATATTTTTTGGGCGTTAGGATGGTGAATGTGGGGTCTCTACCTTGCAGTCTCAGCAATCAGCGAGGTGGTCCTTGAGGTTTCATCTTGCTAAGGGCAACTATAGACTCAGTGGCAGTGACAGGATCCGAGACTGTGGTACCGAAGTTAGAGATGGGCAAGCTGGTGGTGTTGGTGTATGTGGGGTCCATTATGATTGTATGACGACAACGTGTACTGTCCGAAATCATCGGTCTGGGGCTGGAATGAAACAGAGACTAAGAGATCCCTAGACAAGCATAGAAGACCCTACCTTCACTTGAGGGTGAGCTGGAATGGACAAAGGTAGAGTACCTTGGGTGGTCCACACACAGATTAGACAAGGATTTCCCCAAATGTACACCTATATTCTATATGCTGGGTTATATGTAAACGACGTAATAGATGTAAAATCGAGCGTAAACATATAAGAATGTAAACAGTAAGCGCACAAGAACGAATGAAAACTGTAATAAATCTTGGCCAAAAATGCAGCAATATTATTGCATAATGAAAATTACAATGCATCTGTCTAGACACAGTTGTGGATCTGACACAAGGTAGACGAAGAGCCCTGGTGGATGCGGAGAGATGATGGTGTGCTGGTTCAAATTGCAGGCACAGTGTAGAGGCTGTATGTTCAGCGTGCAGGGTTGAAGTCGAGCGTATAGGATGCAGGTTTCTCAATTTGCTTAGTGTGGTCTACCCCAATTTTTGCCAAGATGCCTGCCATTTTTGAACCTAGATCTAGTCAAAAATCAGAGTTTTTATACGGGTTTTGATGTTAGACTCTGGTCTAAAAGGGGATGAGTGGCTATAAGGTGAGAAAAATTTGGATCAGGAGACAGGTGGTGCGTTGACTGAGTGCAGGATATGTTACAACATGCTAGCATACAGGATGCCAGCGTACAGGATGCCAACGTATAGCATGCCAGCGTACATGCATGCCAGCATACAGGATGCTAGCGTACAGGATGCCAGCGTACATGGAAGCCAGCGTACAAGATGCCAGCGTATAGCATGCCAACATACATGCATGCCAGCATATAGGATGCCAGCGTATAGCATGCCAGCATACATGGATGCCAATGTACAGGATGCCAACATACAGCATGCCAGCGTATAGCATGCCAGTGTACAGCATGCCAGCGTATAGCATGCCAGCGTACACCAAAAATGTACCTAGCGTACACACATGAAAATGCTTTATTTTAAGGTTAAAGCTTGATTTTTGAGTAACTAAGAGCTACTGGGGACCCTGGGGAAGGTCTTGGGGGGTCTAGATGCTCATTTCTAGCATGTTTGACTCATTTCTGGGGCCCAAAAGTTGCTCTACGTTGGCTGCACGCTGGGCGTAGAGGAATGAAAGACCATCATTTGGAGCCCAAAATTTGATTTTCAAGTGCCTGGGAGCTACTAGGGACCTTGGGGAAGGTCCTAGGGGGCCTAGATGCTTAGTTCTGGCATGTTTTGACTCATTTTTGGGGCCCGAAAGTTACTCTACGCTGGGCATGTGTAGGCCAACGTACAAGATGCATACTTAGTGAAAACCAAGCATTTTGAGCTCAAGAGTTGCCAATTTTGATACCTGATGTCATTGTAGTCTTCTGTGGATCCCAAGGAACCATTTCTTGGTGAGTTTGACTCCGTTTGAAGTTGTCTGTGAGGCCCTCAAGCTTTAGTCATGCTGGGGAGCATCATGACTTAGCTTGATTCTTGTTCGAGAAGTACTAAGTTCAGAATTTTATGGTGTTTCATTGGCCCCTCTTTGTTGAAGCTCAGAGGAATCGACTCGAGAAGCATCAACAAAGAAGTACAAAACACCACAAGAAACTTAGTAGCATTGTCCTTCGACACTTGGCCAGATGTCATCGCGCTGTGTTCAGTAGTACATGGGATTGGGGAAATGAAGTTTGTAGCTGGATAGGGAAATGGAAATCGTGGGGATTGGGAACTGATCAAGGGATTGTGCATGGCAAAGGGGATGCTCTAGTGTGTATACGGGTCATGCTAATCCTTGTCAATAGCCATTTTTTAGCAGACTTGGAATCAAAACATGAGATGTGCGTCCTTTGGTAGAACAAGACTCTTGTTTAGTGTTTAAGAGGACTTGTTGGCCGCATGATGATGGGTTGCGTTCTCTGGAGGAACAGGCCCCTTGTTTGGTGTTAAAGAGAACCTGTTGGTAGAGAGCCAAAGCTACACAATGAGATGTTACTTGAGCTTTTGAGACATGAGTGTTTGTTTCCAAGACAACTGCCTTCCCGCTTGAGGCTTATGGGAAGTGCCAAGGGTCTTGTGGTTTATTTTGCTCTTTGCTCTTTGCTCTTTTCTTTTTCTTTGCTTTTTTTTTTGTGTTTTATCTCTTTTTTTTGTCTCTATTTTCTTGTTTCTATTTTTTTAACTCTTTATTTTTTAGCAAGAGCTTTCTTTCAATTTTGCACTCATGCTCATGTGCCATATTATGTGTTGCAATTGCTTAAGAGTGTCACAGCGTGTAATAGTGTGCTCAAAGTTTTGGGGTGTACTGGGTGTATCTGGGAACTATAACTAGGTAGGAAAGGGAACAAGAGTGTTGGGGAATTGGAGAATATATTGGGAACTGGGAATGTACTTTTGAACGGATTGATTAACCTGGTTGCATGCATCAGAAACAATGTGGCACCTTGTCACCGTGATGAAGTGTATCCGTGTACAAGCACCACTAGGTGTCATCCTACAAACATAACTCCAAGAAGACAAGAAAACCACAAGTGAATGAGTTAGCAAACACTTCAGGCATGAATGTGACTGATGCAAATGGAGGCATCATGTGAAACTTAAGGCAAAAAAATGAGCAAAAATAGTGTTGTCAGAGCCGGTGTGATGAATGATGCAGCAGGCATTGATGAAGAAATTTTATGAATTACAGTAGTAGATGAATGTGCCAGAAATGATCTGGCTAGTTTATAGTCTTAGCGGACTGTCGTGTGTTAGTTTTACATCATAACCCATTGGACGTTGCCAGTTTATCATCGTAGTGGACGGTACGATGCTAGTTTATAGTCGTGGCAGACTATGAAGAGGCAAGCTAGTTTATAGTCTTAGCGGACTCTGGTGAATGAGTGTGATAGTTTAGTGTCATGTAGGATAGATCTCTGTGGTGTTGGTTTACCATCATGACGTTAGGACATTCTGTGGTATCAGTTTTAAGTCATGATGCCAGGACTGCTCTGTGTGGATGCATGCGTGTGCGTCTGTATGATCTTGTAAAAAAAAGCTACTAGAGAAAATAATATTAAATAGCAACTGTAGAAAACATGAACTGAAATGCACCAATAAATAGAAGATAATGTGTAACGGTGGTAATTTAAGGCCTTTTTGGACCATGAGAGAACGCGTAAGCTAATACAATACCAACTAAGGTGACGTATGCACAACGAACAAAGGTGAA
>MNCI01031161.1:329-23420 GCA_015680685.1 Gnetum montanum
CACTTTCTTCTCAATACTTTCTTCTTTCTTGTGTTTTAGAAATTCTCTCATAATGCTATTCATTGTTCATTACCTCTCTAACCTTCATAATTATAACACACATTTTATTATTACATAAACATTATGTTTTAAAACAAAGCATAAACATGACTAATGTCACATCATATTTTAGTAAAAGATACTATATTTTATTTTTTTTCAGTACGTTATCTTATTTATCTATAAAATATCGTATATTAGTTTTAAATTTCATAATATATCATGTTATTTTTTATTTTACTAAAAAAAAATACTCTATTGTATCTTAAAGATCAAGAAGTCTATTTCTTGCTTGGGTTTTTCTTGTTTTTCCCTAGAATATATTATTGTGTTTTTTTTTGTTAATTTATTTTTTTACTATTATCACGATCTAAAAATCAGAATTGGTATCAAAGCTAGGTTCTTTCGTGGTGGTTTTTTTATCCCCCTCTTCTTTTATTGTGTTTTTTTTATTTTAGGATATGGTAAACTTAAGAAAAATCAAAATTGAAAAATTCTCTAACAATGATTACAAAGTTTGGAAAATGTACATGGAGGATCTTCTTGTCAGCAAAGATCTCTAGCAAGTAATGACTGATTAAAAGTCTAGTACTATCACAGATTGAGTAACATCGAATGAGAGGTATGAAGCAGAATTCATTTGTGTCTCTCTCATTCGATGCTACTCAATGTTTATAGAGTTCTAACTATCAGAGACTTGTGGGATAAATTAAAAGATTTGTACCAAAAAAAATCAATTACTAACAGACACTCAAGATGCCTCAAGGTATGTTAATTATTGATCATCTAAGTATCTTCAACAATATCATGATGCAACTTGAAGCAGTTAAAGATAAAATGAAAGAGGAAAATCGTTGTATGTATCTTTTAGAGTCTCTTCCTAAGTCTTGGAATACTTCTATGTTAACTCTTAATTTTGATACTATTGTAGTCCAACTCCTCAATGAAGAAAGGAGAATTAAAAGGTCTACCCTTGTTCAAAGTGATCTTTTCTTGCCAAAAACTACAACTTAAAGTTGAATAAAAGCCCCACAGTTTAAACTCCTAGATCCCATAAAAATTCTACAAAACCAAGATGCTGGAATTATGGAAAGATTGTAAAGCAACAAAGAAAGTAAAGAATCTAATAATAATAATAATAATAATGAAATTCCTCCTTCTTATCGAGAGGGAGATTTGTATGTGGCATTATCAATTAATGACATAGAGAGAGTTTCTTGATATATTGATTTTGGTGCTTCCTATCACTATACCCCACACCTTGAATGATTTTGTGAATACTTTCTTTGTAATCTCAATGTGGTCAAACTAGGTGATGATGATCTTTGTGAGGTTGTTGGATATGGTAAAGTTAAAATCCAATTTAAGGATGGAACCATTAAAACTATATCTCATGTTAATCATGTACCTAAACTCACAATGAGTCTCATGTCTATGAGTGAGTTAGATTCTACCAATCTAACTATCATACTTGGTAAAGGAAAATGTAAAATCTTACAAGGGTCTTTACCTCTAGCCATTGGTATAAAGGTGGGAGGACTATACCAATTAGAAGCAAGAATGTTGCAACACAACTTCAACATGGTAGCTATTATTGACTTGCATTTAAGCATTGATCTTTGGCATAGAATATTGGCACATCTAAGTGAAAAAGGTTTAAAGGAATTACATGAAAAAGGTAAAATTAACCTTATAGAAGAATCTCTAAATTTTTGTTATCATTACCTACTTGGTAAACAAACATATTCAAAATTGCCAAAAGGTAATGCTAAAGTTAATCAAGTGTTAGAGTTAATACATAGTGATGTATGTGAACCAGTTAAAGACTTACAAACATTCTCACTTGGAGGTGCTACATATTATGTTTCATTCATTGATGATTTTTCAAGGAAAGCTTGGATCTATTTTATGAAACGTAAGTGTGAAATGTTTGAAAAATTTAAAGAGTTCAAAGCTCTTGTTGAAAATTATTTAGGAAAGAAAATCAAGGCTCTCAAAACAAATAATGGTAGTGAATTTTTCTCCCATGCTTTTAACAATCTTTGTAAAGAACATGGCATATATAGGAAAAAGACTATTTCAGGAACTGCTAAACAGAATGGAGTAGCTGAATGTTTTAATAGAACATTGTTGTAAAGAATTAGATGCATGCTAAGTGAAGTTGGTCTTAGTAAACATTTTTGGGCTAAAGCTGCAATGACTACCTACTATCTCATCAACAAGTCTTCATCCTTTGCAATTGATGGAAAGATTCTAGAAGAAATATGGAGCGGCAAGTCTATTAATTTGAATTATCTTTGTGTTTTTAGGTGTGAAGTTTATGTTTACATTCCAAAAATTGATAGATAAAAATTAGACTATAAGTCTATAAGATGTATTTTCCTTGGTTATGATCATGGTGTTAAAACTTATAAGTTGTACAACCCAAAAACTAAGAGGGTTATCTATAGTCGTGATGTGGTATTGAGAGAGTCTTGCAAACATATTAAGTATAATCACTCTAATGATGTAACACCTAATCATGTATTTTTTCAAGTTAATAAAGGAAATTTAGAGGGTCATCCTCCCTCGGTAGGAGATATTGCTCCTGACCAACAGGATGGTGAATAATATACAAGAAATAAGTACAAGGGAAGATGAAAGTTAAGATGAGGAAATAGAGTATCAACATGATGCTCCATCAACTTCAAAACCCTTAAGATGGTCTAGTCGCATAAGAAAATTACCCACTCAATTTGAAGATCAAATTTTAATTGTTGAAGTTGAGCCACTTACTTAAGATGAAGCATGTACATCTCTTTATCATAAAGAATGGAAGTGAGCGATAGATGATGAGATGTTTGCTATTCATAAGAATAAGACATGGAAATTGGTTGAACTTCCATCTGATAGAAAACCAATTGGATGTAAGTGGATGTTCAGAATTAAATTTGGTGACCAGTTTAAAGCATGTTTTGTTGCTAAGGGTTATTTTCAAAAGAAGGGAATTGATTATGATGAAATATTCTCTCCTATGGTAAAATTAACATCCATTAGATCATTGCTATTGATGAGTGGCAAGGTACCCCTACACTCAACCATACGAATACAAGTGCTTCACGCACAATCCGATCGAACTCCATAGACGAGCTAGTTGTGGTATCTAGATAGTTACTCATTGAGCGTAGTTCGCTGTCTTCCCACTTGGACTAGTATTTTCTTTATCACATATGGTTTAGTCCAGAGTGAGGTGTATGATGTGGTCCTAAACTAGTGCTACTCCTAGAGGAAATGGAAAGTAAATTTGTTTAACCTAAGAGGGGAAGAGTGATGAAGAGAGTCTAAGCTAGCCTAAGTGTGATGAGCATCCGTCCCTTAATCATACATACACATCTTGGACCTTGTGCATGACTGCTACTAGGATTTCCAAGTGCATATCCTAGGTACGCTACTGGGTTACCAAGTAGTCACACTTAAATGCTCATGATTAAGTCATACTCATTCCACATTTAAGGAGTTTAGGGTGAAGAGATATTAACTACGAAAGTAATAAATAACAATAACAATTAAATAATTAAACTAAGTGAATGCTGCAATGATCAAGTAATCTCGATCTTTATTTTCGGTCATGTGTGTGTCCAAGTATGTCACACTCGAATAAAGATGTCGTAAAATTACAATCATCACACTGCGGCCATGCACTGGGGGAAAAGAGTTAAGAGGAAAAAATAACAAAAATATCCTACTTTAATACTAAACTGACTCCTCCTTTCCCATGTGCCCCATTGTGTATTTATAGGCTCACACGAGAACTGTGATATCGCATATACGATATTACTTGTCAGGCCGCGATATCATGGGTGTGATATCAGGGGTCTGATATCAGGACTCATCAAATATCAAGGGTTTGATAACAAGGGGCCAATATTAACACCTAGTTAACAAGGGTCCAATATTAGCACCTGGTTAATAAGGGTCCGATATCAGCACCTAACAAACCACGATTCATCATACCCCCACGATTGAATAACAACTCCTCCTTGAGTTAAAAAAATGAGAATGAGTCCAATTGATTACACAGTGGATACGTATGGGATTATTAACTAACTTGAAATTATTCATGCCGCAATGTGGGATTGAAAAAAATAAAATTGGGACATAGACATAGAATTACAAAACTTTGTTGGAACTCATGTGGTTCTACATGGCGATGGTTCCTCCATGGGTGCTTTTCCTTTGTCTTGCATGCCAGGCTTCTAAGATTGATACCATTGAAGAAGCATCTATTGTTTCTCCTCTTCTATCCAAGGATTATGAGCCATCCATACTGATGTGCATCCAATGATGATCAATGACTTCCCTTCTGTCATGGCTTCATGGTTCATAATCAGGTTCATGTTGTAGTTGGCCCATCATTCTGAATGGCCCTTGGCTCATGGTTTTCTTTAATACCAATTGTGACATCCCATTCTCAAATGTCATAGAAAATGTCAAATATACATTATATTATACATTATGCATAAAAAGTCAGTATACTAAAAGTCAAATATATGTAACATTTGACATATGTGTAAAGAAAATAATAGAGAAAGTGTAGAAAGAGAAAGAAAAGAATACTTTATTAATATGGAATATAGTATTTGGATCATGCTATACGAGTGTTGCTTTGGGTTTTCTTCCTTTGGCATCTAACCCTTAGAGGAAATCCAACATTGCCACCACAATTAGGCCTATTACTTGCCCAAAAGGGATGGCTAGTCCACTTCCTATCCTGCTTCACTCAGCTTCTCATGACTTGCCTAATCGGAACTCTTTTTTAGGCACTTCCCATGGACATGACAACTCCGGGAACACTTGATTGGCCTTGACATGCTATGCTGCAAATACGCATTGTTCCTCTTCATAGGCTTAGGCCCTAACCTCTCCACCTTTTTCTTGGCTAGATCGTGTAGTGATAGCAGTTCCCTGATTGATGTTGAAGGATTATACCTCCTACTCTGCATGTTTTGCATGAGGTCCATGGCCTCTGCCTCCTCCTAGATGTTTAGTTGCACCTTGAGAAGGTCCTCCTTGTTGTCCTATTTTAGGGCCCATCTATAATCACACAAAGATCAATTATTAGTAAGGTTATTGAAAGAATTTCAATTATTTCATACCTTACTCATTGCCTTTAATAAATGTTGAATTCTTTACTTAGTATGATTTTAGAGTTAGAAATTTTTCAAGGAAGTTTCCCTAAAAGTTTAATGTCAAACCTGATTTGTTTAGGTGACACATAAAAGGACATGGAATGGTTTTGAGGAATTTTTGATAAAATGATGACAAAGGAAAGAATAGATTTGGCAATGAAGTGCTTGGAGGATATAAAATGATGTGGTGGTGTGCAACAAGTACAAATTACAAAAGTCACATAAGTGGATCCTCCCCAAAGCAGGTTCCAACCTATAATGCCCTTATGTAACCACACCTTAAAATGTCTGTAGGTACTAGAAGGGTTAAATGTAATCCACACTAGTTCCACAAAACACACACATGTAGATACCACCGTGATGAGGTATGAATTCAATGCTACACAAGACATGAGTCACAAATACATGAACAACTTGATGAGGTAAATTTTCGAAAGGATTGCAGAGATTGGGACATGAGGTAGCTAACCCAGGGCACAATGAATCCTATGTGTAGGGCATGATTAATGTTTCATTAACCCATTGCTCCAAAATCAAGACCAAGTCCATTTCTCCGATTAGTGACATCACATTGTTTCATCCCATGATGGACAACCATCAGAGCATCATGACATCAAGGCGTACAATCACTTGGCAATTCATTCAAGGGATGAGTGATTTTTCTTTGTGGCACTCTTCTTCTCTCTCTCTCTCTCTCTCTCTCTCTCTCTCTCTCTCTCTTTGAATGAATGCTTAAGCTAGAGAGGTCGCCTACCTTCAAGCATGGGTGTATGTCTTTCTAGTGGGACCCCCTAGAATAGCATTGGTTTTCTTGAGTGAGTGCCTTAATTACTCTTACTTCCATTTTTTGTTAGATCTACAAGGATGTTAGTACACCCAAGCTACATTGTAACTCCTACAGATGTCACCAAAGAGAATCCACAAGTCCCCTTAATGTCACACCCTGGCCATTCCTGCTTAGTCCATCCTTCTTCGCTTTGGGTATAATAACACAAGGTTACTTTAAGTTTTAATGATTAGGAATATCATTGTACCTAGGGTAGAACCTCTTATTAATGGAATGGATAGGTGGATGTTGTGGGCTCGTTGTTCAAGTAATTAGTCACCTAAGACTTAATAGCGGAGAATAACACTTCGACCAACAAATCAAATGAGTGCTTTATTCATAGATGAGATTACTCATAAAAAGATAAAATAATAGAAAGATAAAGCAATAAATTAAAGGGTGAAAAACTGGAAAAAAAAAGTTGAAAAATTAAAGAAACGAAAAAAATTAATTAATTTTGTTGTTGTTAGAATGGAGGGTACCCCCCATAGCTAAACAATTGAGCATGGCTAGAATTAATAAATGGAAGGTTTAGATCCAAGAATTTTGGAAACATTAGAGTCCAATCATATCCAAACCACCAGGTGTCTTTTGAGGTGGTGGTAGGAATAAACCCAAATTGTGGTTCACACGATTGTAGTTGGCATAGTGGGACAGATTATAAGATGTGGTCATGTGATAAGGAGCTAACCCACTATGGCACCTATCTATGACCATAATATGATATGCAAGGATCGATATGTCTTCCTTCGTGGCTAGATTCACTGGGCTGCATGGTTGTTGGAGTATTAATTAGTGGCCTTGATAAGGTAACACAAGGTGTTGGGTTCAAAGAGGAAGATGCACCATAGTGTTGAACTTATGCTGAGTTGGAGGATGCAGTGGTTTTGAAACTAAGGTGTCCCTTTCAACGGTCACGTCTAAAGAAGGGATGCCTTTGGTGCAGTGGGTTTCCATTGCTATTGTCAGTAGTAGCACAAGTAATGTTCATGGGTTGATGCTATGGTGCAAACCCTTCAGGTATAATTGGTGGCAATGTAAAAGGAGGTTAAGGATGAGAATATTGTTGTTGAGAAAAAGTGTAAGGTACATGAGGTGGTGACCTTGGCAGAGAGGATATGAGTGGATAATATTTTGGAGAATGATAATGATGAGGTGAAGTAGAGGATGATGATATGGTTGGAGAAACAAGGTGTTAAACATAGTAAGCATTTAGCGTTGGGACATACAAAGGATATGGTCAGGTTGGTGATGGCTTCCCCCATGACTGGGGCTTTTGCCATTGTGGTTGAACCTGATATTTCTGTACAAAATCTGGATGTAACATTCCTCCCCAATGCTCATGTAAATGTGATAAAACTGGGCATTGGCCTTTAGGGTGATCGTATAGATAGACATTGCATTGATATGTGAAGTTGGCAGTTGAGTTCTTATCCTTATTATATTCTACCCTTTGTTTTGATTGTTGCGTGGTGTCCTGTCCTATTTCTTGATTTCGCATAGTTGTGCCTCCACTATTATTAGCATCTTCTCCATATTATCTGTGCACCCACTCCGTCATATTATTAATCTTTGCTGCAATTTCATCTAGTGATTGTTGCATTGGCAAAGGTAGAAATGGTTGCACTTCCTCCAAGTGAGTTGATTTCTCCTCTTTATGGTTGCGGACCTTTGCTAATTTGAGATTTTGGTCATATTGAGAGCTTTCAACATTCTCCCATTTAGCCATTTCTCCTTCTTCTTTTGCTACCCTGTTAATAAGCTCTTGGAGTTGATGGGTTTTTAGCTCGTATAGTTGACCTTGGGCATACATCCCTACGATTTCCCTTGTTTCATTACGAAGCCCATCCATGATGTGATACATTAGCCTTTCCTTGGAGAATCCATGGCCTGGGCAGTTGTTTAACAATGCATAATATCCTTCTAAGGCCATTTTCAAGGGTTCATGTTGCTCTTTTTTCCATTCTTCGATTTGTCTCCTCAAGGCCAGCACTCTGGCATAGGTTTGATATCATTCAGTAAAGAGTTCTACAAATTGTTGGTCAATGACAGATTGATTTTGGTTTTAATGATTTGTACCACACTTTTTCTTGGCCAACGAGTCTAAGAGGAAAGAGCTTAATTTTTTTCCATCCATTATCAATATTATTCCATATACAGGCATTGTAGAAGGCTTGTAGATGATGTTGCGGATCTAAATCATAGCCTCCAGAAAACTTAGGAAAGTTGTTTAAGTCAAGCCTAGGTAGACGGATTTCCTTGCGATGCCTGTGGGATATTTGAATGGCCTCTTGTATAGGCATTCGGCTCTTAGTGGCCATAAGGGATTCATCATCACTAAGTGGGTTGTGAGTTTGTGCTTTGGGACAATGTTTTTGTTGTTCATGTTGGCGTTCTTGATTTTCTTTATGAGCTTGAGTTTTTAGTTCTACACCGATCCCTTAAATTATAGTCATCTGTGTCACAATATGACATTGAAGGAGTAGAAGAAGAGAAGGAACTATAAAACTTGTTATGACTTTTTTAAGTCTTCCAATCATCCCCAAATAAGTTCTTGTTAGTTATCAAGAAGGTCCTAGGCCTTTTGGGCCTCCTCATTCTATGGGATGTCTCATCCTTACTAGAGGTGTTAGAGTTGGATGACGAAATTCTTTGAGTATTGTTGGGGTGTTCATGAATGTAGGGAATTCTTGCATAAAGTTGAGTACTCCAAACTTTGTCTTCATCATATAATTTGTCAGTTCTCCAATGAATTACCTCACTAGTTGTGGCGTTAGCATAGTCTTGTGAGAGAGATATTGTTGTGAGTGGTGTGTGAATTAATTGAATTTAATTTAATTTCTTTTCTAAAGGATATATCATTAATACTTGTTACAGCAATCTTGTATGATATAACTAATCTAAATAACTAACACCATCCTCTGCAATGGTGCCAATGATGAGTGGCGAGGTACGCCTACACTCAACCATACGAATACTAATGTTTCAAGTACAATCTAGTCAAACTCTGCAAACGGGCTAGTTGTGGTATCTAGATAGTTACTCATTGATCGCAGTTCACTATCTTCCCACTTGGACTAGTATTTGCTTTGTCACATATGGTTTAGTTCAGAGTAAGGTGTATGATGTGGTCCTAAACTAGTGCTACTACTAGAGGCAATGGAAAGTAACATTGTTTAACCTAAGAGGGGAAGGGTGAAGAGAGTCTAAGCTAGCCTAAGTGCGATGAGCATCCATCCCTTAATTATCCGTACACATCTTGGACCTCGTGCATGATTACTACTAGGATTGCCAAGCGTAGATCCTAGGTATGCTACTGGGTTACCAAGTAGTCACACATAAATGCTCATGATTAAGTCGTACTCATTTCATGTTTAAGGAGTTTAGGGTGAAGAGATATTAACTAAAAAAGCAATAAATAAAAATAACAATTAAATAATTAAACTAAGTGAATACTACAATAATGAAGTAATCTCGATCTTTATTTCTGGTCATGTGCTTGTCCAAGTATGTAACACCCGAATAAAGGTGTCATATAATTACAATCATCACACTGTGGGCATGCACTGGGGGAAAAGAGTTGAGAGGAAAAAATGACAAAAAGAACCTACTCTAATACTAAACTAACTCCTCCTTTCCTGTGCACCCCATTGTGTATGTATAGGCTCACACGGGAACTGCAATATCACGTATGTGATATTGCTTGTCAGGTCGCGATATCGCGGGTGCGATATCGAGGGTCTGATATCGGGACTCATTAGATATCAGGGGTCCAATAAGAGTAGGGATCCGATATTAGCACCTAGTTAACAAGGGTCCGATATCAACACCTGACAAACCACAATTCATCAGCTATCAATAGTAGTAGCTTATGATCTACAATTTAAACAAATGGATGTAAAAACTGCTTTCCTCAATGGTGATCTTGAGGAGGAAATATATATGCTTCAACCTAAAGGCTATGAAGTGAAAGAAAAAGAGCATATGGTGTGTCAATTGCTAAGATCATTGTATGGGCTCAAACAAGCACCAAGGATGTGGAATAAAAAATTTAATGAACACATGTTAAATCTTGGCTTCAATAGAAGTTAGGAGACTCCTACTTATATGTTAAAAAAATGAAAAACTCTTAATTTTACTACTATATGTTGATGACATGTTAATAGCAGGAAGTGACATGGATGAAATTAAGGAGTTGAAACAACTTCTTTCTTCTCAATTTGAGATGAAAGATCTTGGTACTATTAAAAAAATTTCAATCATGAAAATTAAAAGAAACAGAGATAATAACAAACTTTGGGTTGGACAATCTGCATATGTGCAAAATATCTTAAAAAGATATAATATGCAAGATTGTAAGCTTGTGGCAACATCTTATGAAACTGGGATGAAACTCTTAGTTGAACAATGCTCCAAGACAGATGCTAAAAAAGACCTTATGTTAAAAATTCCATATGCTAGTGTTGTCAGAAGTTTGATGTATGTAATAGTTAGTACTAGACCTTATATTGCAGACATTGTTGGAAAACTTAGTAAGTATATGTGTCATCCAGGGAAACAACATTGTATTGCTATAAAACGAGTTTTCTGATATTTTTGTGGTACCATGAACTCTGGTATTTGTTATCAAAGTGATTCATCCATTCTACATGGTTATGTGGATGTTGATTGGGGTGGGTATTTAAACAACATAAAATCAACCAGTGGATATGTGTTTAATATCTTTGATGGTGCTATCTCTTAGAAAAGCCACTTGCAATCTTGTGTGGCTCAATCTACTATTGAAGCAGAATATGTTGCTACAAACATAGCTAGTCAGGAAGCAACATGGCTTCAAAGATTAGTGGTTGAACTTAGAATTCATAAAAAGATTGTAAAATTTGGTTGTGATAACCAAAGTGCAATTTATATATATGAGAATCCCACTTTCCACAGTAGGACGAAGCATATAGAAATATAGTATCACTATATTCGAGAGCCAATAAATGAAGAAAGAATTTTTCTTGAAAAAATTAAGACAGAAAAGAGTTTCACTGATATGATGACAAAATCTTTGAAAAATTTTTAAAGTGTCGAACCGCTATTGGTGTCATGAAAGGTGATATCATCTAAACTCTGAATGAGGCTTCATAGCAACTTTGCCTTCAAGAGGAAGAATTGTGAGCAAAGTGAAAGCAATTGTTATTCACATAAGCTCAAATATTGTCATCTCTTTGATTATAAGCACTATCTTTTTTGTAATTATATAGTACAATAGTTATGTTGTCATAAATTGCAGTGTTGAGCATTTAATTGCAAATATTTGAAATATAGTCAATGTAAAACTATTGTTCATCTCCATCATTTTACTGTTGTTAATATCCCATTTACATTTGGTTAACACTACTTTGTGGATATCCATCCCATGCTATAAATATGGTTACAATGAAGCCTTTAAAATAGTGTGTTTTACTTTCATCCCAATGCTTTCTTCTTTCTCATTCTCTTCTACTCATTGTGATATCTCATTTTTCTACCGGATATATTATTGTGTTTTTCTGTTGATTTATTTATTTTACTGTTATCAAGAACAATGTAAAAATCGCATTAACAAATGAGAGCACTTATATGCACTCATGTTTGCAGCGGCATTTTCCATTTTTTTCGTCTAAAAGAGAGCTCAGTAAATTTTAAGTGTTGACTCATCAGAATTAGCAATATAAATCAAATATAGAAATTTTTAGTGTTGAGTCATCAGAATTAGCAATATAAATCAAATATAGAAATTTTAAGTGTTGACTCATCAGAATTAGCAATATACAATATATTAAACTTGAAAAATCAATAAAATATACACTTGAATTAAATATCCCTTGATTCAATTTTGTAGAGACTTCAATGTTGCGGAATTTGACTTGGCTTCAATGTTGCCGATTTTGAATCAGCATCATTGTTGCATTGCGATTATCCCAAACAAACTATGTTTCCGTTTTAAAATGTAGTTTAGATTTCGCAAACTATGTTTCCGTTTTAAAATGTAGTTTGGAATTCAGCCTACGAATCTTCTTTTTCGTGTATCATCGGCATTTCACTGATCTGTAATTATGGACTACGGAATGCACTGCAGTATCTTAGTTCTGTATCTCTCATATATCACCGGCGTTGCACTATAATTATGAGCTGCTGACGGTAATTTCCGACAAAAAAGACTGCGCTATCTGGTTGCCATGAGAACGGCGACCTGAAGCAGATCCATTTTCATTGCGCAACGAAATTACGACGGTGTAACGAAGTTATACTCTACTGTGCTATCAAAACCAGCATTATGTGAGCTTAGTCTGTGTAAAGTGAGAGAAGCTTTGTTCTCACTGATTCGTCTTCAATAAAATCCTTTTGCCTTGCCATGGATGTGCGTTCTGATTTTTCCTTCTATTTTTATGTTTCAGCCCATATTCTCTTTCAATCGTTTCCTATACACTTAGTGGTATTTACATTTTACAATGGGTTCCAATTTCTGGAAGGGTGCAGCTGAATAGTAGGCCTGTAAAAACTATAACCAAATATAAATTTTTGCAAAATTTTGCTTATTAAATACAATATACAGGGTTTCCTCAAAACTAATAAAATTTACCAATTGGGAGAAGATTTTCTCGAAATCGATGTGATGCCGTCTGGCCTAAATGCTCGTACGGTGAGAAAAGACCCCAGATCATGTTCGCGTGGGATAACAGTGAATGTTACATCCTCGAGATTGACAAAAAGATTACAAAAGGACAATCAAATTAGACTTGGCCTATACATAGTAAACGCAGGGCGAATGTCCTCAGAGACACATAGTGATTATAATGAATAGAAAAGCCATGATCTTTTCCGTGGCATGGTGCTTTTTCCTTTCTAGGATTCCGTAACGTTATATTTGAGATGGTCCGAGCCTCATGTATCATTGCGTTCATTGGGGCTGGAATCCCATGGCAAGTTTCCGTAACAGCCACTTGTTTATTACCACCTGCCCATCGCTATGGTTAAGTCCGCTGCTTTGTCCCTAGCACTGGAATTTTTCGACCCTTGCTCAACAAGGGATAAAAATGGAGGAAAGAGGCATTAATTCGAACAGAAGAGCAAAAATGACAAAAGAGGTAATGCTGGGAGTGTTATTCCTGACTTTTGCAACAAATACTAACTAGCTTAGATATATATATCTATATATCTATCTATAAATTGGCTGAGATGATTTTTAAAAAAATGATGTTAACCAAGCCGGACTACTAGACAAGGTAACAAGATATTTAAAAACAAAATCACTCATCTCTCCTCTGTTTCTCTACCACTTACCCAATTTAGTTTTACCCTCTCGGTCAAGTTTTTAGTTATCTTGTTACCTCATCTAATAGTCGAGCTTAGTTAACATCATTTTTTTTTAAAATCATCTTAGCCAATTTATAGATATATATATCTAAGCTAGTGGAGCAATTTCGTGGGCTATGAGTAGAATTTAATTTTTATTTTTTATTTTTAAGTTGTCATCACTATTTGCATCCAAATAACATAAATTGGTTAAAATAAAAGTTTATATATTTCGTATATGTTGATGAAGGAATACATTGCACAATTATTGCAACAAACATTACAAAGCTGTATAATAGGATTGAGCAAAAGGAAAAATACAATGATAAATGTGAACTCAATATGCCTAATTCTCCAACTGAGCACAATGAACTTCTTCTGCAATTCTACTTTGGAGATGTTTAGCATCTGAAATCTTTTTGTATCTTTGCACATGAAAAGGAGGATGAATCTTTAAAGAATCAATGGTCTTGACTCCTGATGAAGTGCTAAGCAGTCAATGCGTCGACTGGGCTGCGTATACGGGGCCTTGTATACACAATCGTGTCGACACAGCCTCATCAACGCATCTGTCCATGCGTCTACGTGACCTCATTTACACATCGTTTGTTCTAGCCTCTAAATAAGTGTGCTTCCGCCACACTTAGGCATCTTTTTGGCAATTGTAGCGAAGCTCTTGCAGTTTGTTTCCATGATAGTTAGAATATTTTCCAAGTGCCCACAGTAGGTGTGAGAAGGGTGTCTGGCTCTTTATTCGAGCACTAATGTACCTAAGCCCATTGGTGTGACTAGCAAAAAAGACAAGATTTTCAAGCATTCCTTGTAGCAATTGGACTTAGTCATTTGAGCATTTAATAGTTTAATATTTCTATGTTTTAATAATTCCTTAAGCTTTCATTGTTATCACTTCAATCGTCATTGCTTGCTCTTTTTTATCTTGTAAAAACCATAAGTATGACCATCTCAAACGTAAACTTAACACTTAGCAACCTAGTGACGCTTAACGTCTAGTAACCCAGTAGTGGTTAGGGGATGCTTAGGATGTGCACGGAAGATGGGATCGGATGCTTATGCTAGGAAAAGTTAAGAGATAGATTAGGATAATTATAGATTACGCAATATCCCATACTTTACATTTCATTTCAAGAATTAGACTTTAGAAGATAAAGAGAAAAGCCATAAAAATCATTTGCCTCAATCTCACTTAACCATCGCATCAGAACACCACAAGTGACGTTGGGAAGACAACGACCATTCTAACACAATGTTTTGCTTGTTAAGGATTGGTGTATGCAAAGTGCTTACAATCTATGGAATTCAACCAAGTCGTGTATGAATGCTCATGATTCACATGGTTGGGCATAGGAGTACCTCGCCACTCATCATTGGCATCATTTTCGGGGACTATTAGTCTTACATGTGCCATCCAACCTTAGCAAAATTATCATTCACATCGTTGGAATAGAAGCAAGATAGTAACATCTATGCACACTAGGTAGTCTAAGTAAAAAGTAAGGTACACCAATCAGTGGATTTTCTAACATCCAAAATGTCTTCTTCTCACAGGCGAGATGGATCCAACTCACTGGTGCCACAAGAATGTTAGGTGGCATACACACATCCAGATGAATATGTCCTCGACTTCATGTTCATCCTACATCAAGATGAGCATCTGTGCTAGCGAGACATGGAGGGCAACATCGTATTACTGCCTGATCAATCGGCTCCTGGAATGTTGTTTCACAATCTTACCAAGCTAGGCATTCAAGACTGTGGTGTGGAGTACATCATGGAGGACCATGACTACTGGGACTATCGTCCAACTGAGGCACAATGTGTACGAGACTAGTAGCAGGCATAACAGTATGAACACATGAAGGGAAAATAGTTCAGTAACCCCTTATTCTTGCAAGGACTGCAAGACGATGAGGAGCCTGTCTCTCATGATTCTCATTCGATCGAACTTCCTCCAAGGCATCAGATCATTCAATCCATCATTCAAAACAAGCAACCAAGTGACCAAGATCCCTAGGAAGATGGGGGATCATGCGGGAGAGGTCATGGAAAAAGTAGAGATGGACATGAAGATCGAGGCCTTCATCAGAGTAGAGGAGGAGATTGACACAGAGACGATGGTGATTCCTCTCCTTCTTCTCCATCCTCTCGCTCCACTCTACCTTCATCTAGTTCTGATTTCGATCGTAACCATGGTAGAAAGGATCAAGATGATGGTGGTCGCAAGGATCGAAGGGAATGATGTGAGGGAGGGCATGACCAATCACGCGAGTCTCACCATCATGAAAGGAGAGGTAGCCGAAATCATCATAGACATCATGGCCTTCAGTAGAACTATGACTCGAATGAACCACTGTTGGCTACTCAAAGTATGTTCAATATCATCGAGGTAGTTCAAATACCCAGTAGGCACCTGAAAGATAGCTGGATCAAGCGCATTGATATGAACAACATCCCCAGATTTGAAGGGGGATATAATTGTGATCCAAAAACTCACTTGCAAGCATTGCATGATGCTTGCACCTTTCAGAACATAGATAATGATTGGTAGAAACTTAAGTTATTCCCTCGCATACTCATCAAAGAAGAAGAAAGTTGGTATTGGTATTTGGAGCTGGAATCAATCAAGAGATGGAGTACGATGCTGGAGATCGTCAACAATAAGTATCAAACCTACTCCAGAGTGGCTAACTTGAGATGCCAAATCCAAGGGTGGAAGAAAGGTAGTCATGAACCCTTAGATGCATCCATGAGCAGATACTACTCATTATTATATCGATGCCCTAGTCATGGCTACTCTTAGCGAGCACAACTTTGCCATATCATTGATGGGCTCTGCTTTGAAACCAGAAAGACCCTTGGTATGTATGCCCAAGGACAACTATCTGAGCTAAGGGCCCATCAATTATAGCGCTTAATTGAGCAAGTGGCTAAAGAAGAGGGGAAACTTAGAAAGAAGGAAAGTGCAGAGGAGTATAATCAGGATTCCTCCATCAGAAAGAGGGAAGTTCGATTTTGTGAAGATGAGGACAAATCATCACTAGATGCAGTGGTGAACCATAAAACCTTGTCCCTACAAAAATTTTCTTCTGAAATATTAGCAAAGGTTGACAAGATGTGGGACTCTTTGGATTAAAATTTCAAAGTGTTCTAAAAATCACAGAGGAGTCTAAAGAGTAAAGTAATGATCATGATCAGCGTAGGAGGAAGGAAGCTGAATGTGCCTACCATAAGGGTAAGGGCAAAGTAGTTATAACAGAATAGGTTGTAGACTCGAATACAGAAGGAGATGACGAGTGTGACATATGTCAATACGAACATCCTAAGGGGTGTTATCCTGTATTGTCACATCTACAAGAGTCTGGGGTGTATGCGTTGAATCCTTGCCTGGCAAAGAGGCAAACACCTTGAAGGTTGCCTTACCCATAAGGCAATCCCAGGCAGTTTCACTAACAATAAGGGTATTATCCAAGTGGAGTGCCATCGCAACCTTACGAATATTTTTAGCAATGGTAGCACCCACAATCATGTGGGATGCCACCACCAAGGTAGTAGTATCCTTATTGGCAGCAAAGTCCCTATGGGTACTATGTTTAGCAACCAATTTCCCCGTGGGACTCTTCTAGTCACGCGACTTTTCAAAATCATTTCCACCCCTCAGAATACTTCCGAACATAATCTCCATCACTTAGGGGGGAGAACCCACATCTCTACTATCCTCTATCACCTTCTCATGTTGTCCCTACTTAGCAACATCCTACTTAGCTACCACTTGCTCCATCTATGCAGGGGGAAATACCACCATAGCCATAACAACGTAATGCTACGAGGGCTCTTAACTTACAACTGGCTCCTCAGCTGAGTGGATTGGAAGCACAGCCACCAAAAATTCCCTTTTTCTGACCCAATAACCCAAACATACCCTCACACACACCTGTGGCTAGTGTCTCTAAACCTCCAGTCGCCTCCACTGTTCCACCCTTCAAGCAGCCTTCAAACCAAATGCCCTCCAACATACAAACAGTCATGCTCACACATGCTATGAAGAATTGGATAAAGACATGCCATCTTCCCCTGAAATTGACTAATCTAAGAAGCCCCCTTATCTATCTTCAAGTGGCAGGAAATGAGCCATGTAAAGCTCTTCTAGATTTGGGGTTGGGAGTCAACTTGATTTCACATGACATGTACAAGACTTGGAACCTGCCCTCATTAAAGAAGAGCAACATTTGGCTTGAGTTGGCAGACCAATCCATTATTGTTCCCTTAGGATTGGTGGAAGATATTATGACCACCATTTTTGGGTGGTCCTATCCTACTGACTTCCTTGTCATTCATGTTGAGAATTGCAAGGAAAAATTTCCAATCATAATGGGAAGAGCTTGGTTGAGCATGGTGGATGCAAGATTAGGACTTCTAGATCTTTCCTTTGAAATTTCAAAGGAAAATCCTTTTGGAAAGATTGAGAAGAAATGTGTTCCATGCATTGCGTATAGTGACTCCAAGTGCAACTGTGTGCAGCAACTGTGGTCCGCTAAGCATACATCTATTCATGCATGCAGTTGGTGTACCGAGGAAACACAGGTTCAATAATGCCTGTACGTAGTAGCCGAAAATCAAGAAGAAATCCAATGGCTAACTGCTGACCCTACTAGCAACACTTTATGCATGAAACCATCTGAGGGGCTTGTACATGCCTATGTAGAGAGCATGAATGATTTGGAAAAGTTTCATCAAGAAGTATCCACTATTGATGATGATGATGATTGGGGAAAGTTGCAAATCCATGAAAGTTTTAAATAGGAGCCCTTGGAACTCAAATCCTTACCAACCCACTTAGAATATGCATTTTTGCAAAATGGAAAATTGATGATTATCAATGCCACCCTTGCTTTTGAACAAAAGAAGAAGTTGTTGAAGGTGGTAAATAAATGGGATGCTACTTTTGCATGTTCATATCTTGAATTAACGGGAGTTGATCCCAGGGTCTGCCAACATCAGATTTATATTGACTCATCCATGAAGCCACGATGACAACCACAAAGGCAGTTGAACCCCAAATTGAAGTAGGTCGTCAAAGATGAAATCGAGCAGTTGCTGAAAGCGGGGTTCATCTACTCCATTGTGGATAGAGAATGGGTTAGCCCACTCATTATTGTGCCAAAGAAGGGTGAAAATGAAGGGTTTGTATAAATTTCCGATTGCTCAACATGGCTACCTTCAAAGATCACTTCCTACTCTCATTTGTGGACCAAGTGTTGGATATCATCGCAGGGCATTGTTATTATGGCTTTTTGGATGGTTATAGTGGCTATAACCAAATCCAAATTGCACCAGCTAACTAGGCCAAGACAACATTTACAAGTCCCTGGGGGACTTTCACATATAGAAAGATGCCCTTTGGCCTATGTAATGCACCTACCACTTTCCAATTCCTTGTCCTCAGCATCTTCCAATAGCAAATTGGCAATGGGTAGAAGTCTTCATGGATGACTTCTCTACCTATGGACCCACGTTTGATCAAGCCTTGGACCTCCTTGAGAAAGTTCTGAAAAGATGTGTGGAAACTAATCTACAGCACAACTAGCAAAAGAGCCACTTAATGGCCCAAGAGGGCATTGTTCTAGGGCACTGTATCTCACAAGTAGGGATTAGCATCGATCCTGAAAAGATTAAGGTCATCCAAGGAATCACTAGTCAACCAAGCACTGTGAAAGATGTTCGATCATTCCTTGGTTACACTAGTTACTACCGGTGCTTCATTGAAAATTTCTCAAAGATTTCCAAGCCATTGGTGGAACTCATAAAGAAAGATGATCCGTTCGTCTGCACCAGGGAATGTGAATCTACATTCCAAACACTTAAGTAGAAACTCATAAAGACTCCAATTTTATGGGCACCTGATTGATCTAGACGGTTCCACATCATGATGGATGCATCCAACTATGCATTGGGAGCCATGCTTACATAGTGGGACAACTAGAAACACCCATACTATATTCACTATGCAAGCTGTAGAATTGTGGGTGCTCAGCTTAACTACACCACCACCGAAAAAGAGTTCATGATAGTGGTATTTACCTTGGAAAAATTTTGACACTATGTGCTCAGGTACAAGGTGTTCGTGCATACCACCACAGTGCCATCTAGTTCCTTATGAACAAAGCAACGATGAGCCTCGGTATCATATAGTGGTTGGTGATTCTTTAGGAATTTGACCTCACTATGGTAGATTAGAAGGGAATCGAGAATGTGGTTGCTGACCACTTGTCTTAGTTGCGATGGGATAACACAGAAGAGGAGGAGCCACTTTCTGACCAATTTCTAGATGAACTCCTCTTCGCAGGAGCAATCCATAAGCAGGTGCCCCAAGAATCACCTTGGTTCAGACACATCCTCACCTATCTCACAACCCAGGAATTGCTAAAGGAGTGGGATCATTAGCAGAAATAGCAATTTCTCCATAAGGCCAAGTGCTTCATGAAAATCAATGGCCACCTTTATAAGGTGTGTGCAGATGGCCTAGTTCGATGGTGTGTCCCTAATGATGATACACTATGCGTCCTCTAAGATGCTCATGAGGATCCTTGTGGAGGCCACTATGTTGGACGATGCACAGCCATTAAGATCTTACTTGCAAGATATTACTGGCCTACACTCTTTAGGGATGCCCAATGGTTCACCTACTCCTATGAACGATGTTAGAGAGACTGTGGGATGACTGCACGAATGGAGGGACCTCAATAGTGGATCCAACCACTGGAATCCTTTGACATTTAGGGCATCGAATTCATGGGTCCCTTCACACCCATGTCCAATACGAAGGTGTACATCATCGTTGTTGTTGATTACTACACAAAGTGGGTAGAGGCGGCAGCTGTCATCGATTATTCCTAAAACATCACCGCACGATTTGTCCAACAACAAATTGTAAATAGGTTTGGAGTGCCATGTGCACTCATCTCAGACAATGGAATGCATTTCATGGGCATCACTTTTCGTAAACTCATGCAACACTTAGGGGTCACCCATAAATTTACAACACCTTATCACCCCCAAGCCAATGGCCAAGCTAAAGTCACCAATAGGGAGATCACCAAGATCCATCAGTAAATATAGGAGGGATTGGAGCACCAAACTTAATGATGCCCTTTGGGCCTATCGCTCCACTTGGAAACTTCCTATAGGTTACTCTCCTTATGAGTTAGTGTATGAAAAGCTACCGAAACTTCCAATCCAGGAAGAACTCTGAATACTATCTATAGCCAGTGACGTGGGTGTTGACCTGCCCCTAGCACAACGTGAATGACTTATCAACTTAAGTGTGCTAGATGAGAATCAATTAGTAGCCCTATTAGCAAATGAGACATACAAGGCCTATAATAAGAAATGCCATGATCTTAGAATTCAGAAGGTAACATTTCGATGTAGAGATAAGGTACTCTATTGGAACCCCACACACATATAATACCAAGTTTCAAACACTATGGGAGGGATCCTATATTGTCTTCGAAACCTTCCCATTTGGGGCCTTTCTTATACACCAAACTTGAGGACCCCACAAGAACATAGTTGGTCAATAGGCAATAATTAAAACCTTTCTATGAGCTCCATCAAACTAGTGCTACTACCTTAACATCACAAGGATAGCCTTGTTCCATTTTTCAGGTCTCCTCCTCCTAGCCTAGTCATGGGGTTGATCGTTCGCCATGCTAATCCACTCTACTAAGCTCCTCACCATTTTTTGAACTTTTTTGTTTTACACTTTTTTATTTTCCAACATTGTTTGTATGTTTTCCAATTCTTACTCAATTTTTCTTTCTTTCTTTAATTACTTTTCTATTTCTTTATTTGCTTATTTATATGTGTGTGTGTGTGTGTTTAATTTCCAGTTGGTTACTAATAAATCATCTTATTTTCATCAAATGTGTGGTGTGGTTGGTTTTCGTTGCAATGGATCACGTGAAATGGTCCACCTATTCTATCTCTCTCCTACCCTCACATTGTTGTTCTTGGAAGTTATGTCTACTTTCATCTCATAAAACTGGTAGTGAGTCCATGTCATCCACCCATTCATCCACTCCATGGTTTTCCACCCTTTGGAATATGCAAACCCCCTTCACTTAAAAACATGTTAATTAATGTGTGACCTATGTAGTTCCCAAACTTGGGGATGACCCAATGGTTTAAATCGAGTGTGACTTCAAGGGGAATGCAACATTCGTCGTACTTTTCTATTCACTAGTTTGTGAAAGTTCCCTCACAGACTTCTTACCACTCCAAGTTCTTTTATACAAGGAAGCTCCTTGGCAATTTGACCTTGCATGGTATGGTCCTCATCACAAAAAATGAAAAATAAAATAAAATGAGGATTCAAAGCACACCCCTTGATCAAACGCATGCAAACTAGCATGGGTCTTTACATGGTGTGGTTCCCACAAAATAAAAATAAAAATAAAATAATAACTATGTGGGAATTCAAAGCACACCCCTTAGATTGCCTCTTAGGGGCCACAAGCACTAGTTATGGGACTTGCTTCATCCCCTCTAACTTTGTTCCGTTTCACTTCCTTCCTCTCATGCATGTTGGAGTGGTGGTTCTCTGTGAGTGTGTTCTTGTACTCTTGGGGGTAAATGAGTCTTCGCATGTTGCTGCGATGTCATTGTATGTGGTTGGATTTGGGTCTAAACTCAGGAAAGATCCTACTGGATTACTTAACCACGATTTCACATGGGGTTTCAGGTGATCAATAACCAGAATTCCAATTTCCACTCCTCTCTCTTCACCCATTTCTCTCCATGACTCACCTCACTACCCATCTTATGTTTTGATAGTTTGTCGTGATTTCCATAAACTCCTAATGCTTTGATAAGTTCTCATGGATGAGAGTATTAACTTATGATCATCGCTCCTTGACTCCGAGGCCCATGGACTTTAATGTTAATGATATGAAAGGGCTACTAAGGCTACTTCCATCCTCTCCACAGAGTTCTTTCTCACAACATTATCCTAATTTTGACTCTTTTTCTTGCCCCACTTACCTTCCTCTTTTTCTTAGCTAAGTCCCTAGTCTCTCAAGCTCTTAAACTGCCCCAATTTTGCATTTTAAATCAATTTTTTGGGCTTTTTATTATCTAGTCAATGTTGGTCAATGCTCGCAACACCCCTGCATCAACTAGGCCCCGTATATGTAGCCCCCTATGTATACATGGATGCATACACAAAACCCCATCGATGCAGCGCAAAACCTCTATCTATATCCCCGTTGCACTATGCATCCTTGACCATTTTACACACAAATTGGGGGGATTTTTTTCATTTTTTCCACCGCATCTCTTCTTTTCAAGTGCTTACATTGTCCATCGTGTGTCCAAATCAACCTACCCTTCTCCTCTTTTGCAACCGAAGGTATGCTCTCAATCGTGGGGGGTGAGGTCTATAGAAAAATTAATTAATTATAATTATAATTATTAAAGACTTAACACCTCTTAGGAGAAGAAAAAAAACAACAGTTTAACCTACACTCATGCATCATTGTTTTTGTTTCTAAACCATCAACTAATACTTTGGGAAATTTAATGGGATGCACGTGCCACTACCATAACTTAGTCAAACTGAGAAGGTGTATGAGGGCCATTTTGAGCAACATGTGCATAATTTAATTAATGGTTATGTTTGATTGCAGATGGCACCAAAACCAAGGCATCCAAAGGGAGAAG
>MNCI01031161.1:23477-42484 GCA_015680685.1 Gnetum montanum
GCAAAGGACCTAATGTGAAATCTATTCATTAGATTTCTGAAGAGGAGATCCCCAGCGAACAATCGCAAGGGGCCCTAGCGATAGCGCCATGGCTTGAGGTCACCCTAACCTAGGCATGTCTTGATGCTATTAGGCCAAGGGAGGTGCAACAAATGGTCCTACAAGAGTTGAACTTTGAACCATTTCTTGAGAATGCACTAGAAGATGTGAAGACCTAATTGCAAAACTCTCCTATGTGGCCAATCATCACATCCAGTGGTGAATGGTATTTAGGAGAAACTTACCTATTCTAGACAAATTAGCAACCAAGGTCCAGAGTAAGAATCAAGGACATTTATGTCTCTTACTCTGTAGAAGCAATTGCACAAGCTCTAAGATTACCAAAGATCGGAGTTAATGTGGTGGAGATCCCCAAGCAAGCAAATCCTAAGGTAAAAGGGGAGTGGATCAGGCAGTGCTATGGGGTAAATCGTAAGGAGTTTGACACTTTAACCACCACAGAGAGGGTATACTCAAAAATTGTGTCTTACCATTTGAACCCAATGGTAAGACCTAGCAAGATCATGACCTTCTCTGCTTGTGCATGTGCCACTCTAAGTGGAAATTTCCCAATCATCCTTTCATAGTTATTGTTTCTAGAAATTAAGAGAAGATTCACTAAAAGCGAACGTGGAAGGTGGGCTCTACCCTTTCCCTGCTTAATTCAAAAGTTATGTGAACAAGTAGGGATAGCATGATAAGCCAATGACATACTTCATCATGCCCCGATTGCCTCATGGCAAGAGATGATGAAAGATAAGACTCCAGCCACCACATGACTTGAGGAAGAGTAGCAACCACCTCCACCACCTACGCAAACAACAAGGTCGGGCTCACAGACAATCATAGAATGCATACACGAAATCTGACAATCGCTCTTGAGTCAACAAGAACAATTTGTAGGGACTAGTGGAGGAGAATACCCTTCAGTCTATTGTCCTACAATGAGCCATCTAGAGCAAGTGGCTTAATCAGTGAGTCTACTAGAAGGAGCAGGGCCAATATTCTCTGTCACCTGAACACAAGTTCCCACAAGAACTAATCCTAGTGTCTAAGAAGTAACGGTCTCCACCCAACAGTTATTTCCTAAAATTTCAGGAAATGCTGCTACTTTTCTAGTAAGCTTGGAGGATGGAGAGGGGGTGACTATCCTAGTAATGCAGCACTAGGGACAAGAAATTATGGCTGAAGTGGTTGCTGACACAATTGCTACTGCCCTTAATGCACCGGTGGAACCTGTACCAAATGTACATGGACTTGAAGATGTACAGGCATCCGCATGGACTTCATGCAGTAGGATTGATGTAGCCCAACATGAAGAACTATTAGACCAACTGGTGGAAACTAGGCAACCGCTTCCAGATGTCTTTGATCTTCCAAATTACATCATTGCAACCCAGTTGGAGCTACTCTCAGCAAGGTGTAAGAGCCTCATCTTGGAGGGGCAACTCGAAGTAGCTCAAGAAAATTGTCAACACTTCATGACAAAAGTTGCCCAATTAAGGACCCAACTTGTTGATCCAACTCTTCTCAACCGTGAACTCACTAGAGATGAAGCTTTTCAATAGCTTCAAGCCAAACTCTAGATAGTTGAGAATGAGTGAGAGTTGGTGATCTTTAATAAGTCCTTGATAGATGCTTAGACATATCATCTAAACAAGGACTTGGTGGAGGTTTGCCAAGAGAATGTCAGGTTGACCATGGTAGTTCATCACCTATGCAATGTTGGTATTGAAAATCAGCACATGAAAAACTTTATCCACCAATAGCAGGAGGAGCTAGCCAAGGTGAACTTTGATGTGAGGAGATTGACCGCTAAAAATTAAAATCTTTCTATGGAGGAGGTTCGAGCCTTGCGATAAAAATCTACCATCGAAATCGTTGCTTGGAAAAATGAAGCCCTTAAGTTTGAAAAAGTTAAAAATCATTACAGGGACCAAGTGGGATTACAGAAGGAAGTGAATGAAAAGTAGATTCAAGTCACAAAGGCTAAATTGAACAAAGTGCTCTAGCAGCTCCGAGAAGGAGGCAAGGTGTGGCAACCCATCTTTGATGGATTGAATGCCTACAACTAGGCTGAGATCCACCTCAAGGAACTACAGGTTGAAGAAATGATAGAGTACATGGAGTTGGCCAACCTTCATTATGCAAACCTAGCTATGCTAACAACTAGAAGGTCGTGGTCTAACCTAGAAAAGCAAGTGGCCACCTTCTATTCTTTATACGAGGGTGATTTTCAAGTGCATAAAGCAACAAAATAAAAATTGGAAACAACAAATGAAGAACTTGAGGTTCTCTACACACATTTGGAAGGGCAACATGTGGTCACTGAGAACTTGGCCCAATGAATGAATGAATACTAGTAGCTGCAGACATCAATCTGAGCATTTAACATCGAATGAAAATAGTTGGTAGCCTAGTTTGTCAATCTAAAAGAACTATTTTCTGCACTTCCATGCCCTTGGGAGGTTCTAGTCCCAGCACACATTGGTGAAGCTATTTGGACAATGAACAATCCCAGAAGCAAAGAAGAAAAAATGAGGGCTCTCTTGGAGGCTTTTCGATTGCCTCCAAAAGTTGTAGCTGTTGCGAGACAATCATCGTCCACGCCACCACCGCCACATGCACCAGAGGTTGGTGAAGGTCCATGAAAACCACCGCCACTAGGGATGGTGTGATCTTCTCCAGTAATTTTTGCATCTTTCAACATAGCAAAGAATCTAGGATTGTCATGGTGTTCAATTTTATCTCTGAACACCACCATTTTGTAATTCATTCTTCTTTGTANGCATAGCAAAGAATCTAGGATTGTCATGGTGTTTAATTTTATCTCTGAACACCACCATTTTGTAATTCATTCTTCTTTGTAGACTTGAGCACTTGGTGCATCAGTAAAGTTGGTGTCTTTGTAGTTGTGTTGTGTCATGTGTGTTGTAATCAGAACTTCATACCTTCCAGATTGTAATGAAACTCAAGGAGAAGTTTTTACTCAGTCGTGGGGGTATGATGAAGTGCTAAGCAATCGATGCATCAACTGGGTCATGTATATGGGGCCCCATATATGCAGTCGTGTTGACGTGGCCCCATCGATGCATTTGTCCATGCATCTATGTGGCCTTGTTTATGTAGCATTTTTTCTAGCCTATAAATAAGTCTGCTTTCGCCACACTTAGGCATCTTTTTGGTAGTTGTAGCAAAGCTCTTGCAATTTGTTTTCATGAGAGTTAGAATATTTTCCAAGTGTCGGTAGTAGGTGTGAGAAAGGTGTCCGGCTCTTTATTTGAGCACTAATGTACCTGAGCCCATTGGTGTGATCAACAATAAAGATGAGCTTTTCAATCATTCCTTGAAGAAATTGGACTTAGTCATTTGATCATTTAATAGTTTAATATTTCTATGTTTTAATAATTCCTTAAGTTTTCATTGTTATCACTTCAATTGTCATCGCTCTTTTTTATCTTGTAAAAACCATAAGTACGACCATCTCGAATGTAAACTCAACACTTGGCAACCCAGTGACACTTAACATCTGGTAACTCAGTAGTGGTTAGGGGATGCTTAGGATGTGCACAGAATATGGGATTGGATGCTTATGCTAGGAAAAATTAAGAGATAGATTAGGAAAATTATAGATTATGAAATATCCCATTCTTTACATTTCATTTCAAAAATTAGACTTTAGAAGATAAAGAGAAAAGCTATAAAAATCATTTGCCTCAATCTCACTTAACCATCGCATCAGAACACCACAAGTGAGGTTGGGAAGACAACCACTGTTCTAACACAAGGTTTTATTGGTTAAAGTTTGGTGTATGCAAAGTGCTTACAGTCTATAGTATTTGACCGAGTCACGTGTGAATGCCCGTGATTCGCATGGTTGGGCATAGGGATACCTCGCCGCTCATCAACTCCAGATAATGCAAAAAACGTTAATAGTAGCCTTATCTAGTGTCATTCCTTGAGATTTATGAATAGTCATGGCACATGCAAATCGTAATGGTGACTGACGAGATGCTCCTCTGACCACAAGTACAATTGGCACATGATGGGGATTACCATTATCAAAGGCACATCCAATGTAGAAGTCAAAATCAACAATAACATATAATGGTAATGCAAGTGGCTATTTACCTTAAGGATACATAATATTTTGAATCATGCTAAGTGCACCATTCACCAATCCTACTTCAGGACAAAGGTTAACTGTAAGCATTACCCTTGCACCTTCACATATAAGCAAAGATTGCATTACTTGTTGCAGTAGATAGTTGTTGCACTACTCGTTGCAGTAGATGGTTGTTGTTGCTAATCTTGAAGAGAGTGTTCTTCACCTTCTCTATTGGGACTAATAGCAGTAGGATCCATGTTTCTAAAAATGCATGAATTCCAATATTGCACCTCTTAATCTTTTAGCATGATGCCTAAGTTCAATATTTTTAAATACTACATCACATCATAACTGTCATCACCTTAACCATTACCATGATCGTAACCATCACTGTAACCATAATTTTCACTGTTTATAGTAATAATAAATATTCATTATTACTATGATCGTAACCATCGCCATTTATAATAATAATAAATATTCAATATTACCCACCACTTATAATAATAAATATTCATTATTACCCACGTCAGGCCCTACATGTGAGGGAATACGAAGAGATGAATGGGGAGCCCAAGGGTTAGGGGGCATCAATTCAATAGAGATTCAGCTCCCCTGCAGTGACTCTTTGGCTCCCTTGCATGTAGTGCGTGCATGTGAAGGAATATAAAGAGACAAATGGGAAGCTCAGTGATTAGGGGAAATTCATCAAGTAGAGATTCAACTCCCCTACACTGATTCTTTAGCTCCCATGCATGTGGCACATGCGTGTGAGGGAATACAAAGAGATAAAACTAAATTGACACTGCAACATATGGTTTGTCACACTACCACTAGTCTGAATTACTAGGTGTCTTTTGATGTGGCGGTCGGAATGTACCAAAGTGGGGCTCACACACTTGTTTAATGTTGGCATAGTAAGGAAAATTATAAGATGTGGTCATGTGATAAGGAGCTAACCCACTATGGCACCCATGACCGTAAGATGGTATGCAAGGATCAATATGTCCCCTTACATGGTTATAGTCATTGGGTCGCATGGTATTTGGAGTGTTGATTGGTGGCTCGGATAAGGTAACAGGAGGCATCATGTTCAAGGGGAAGGATGCACCACAGTTTTGGGCTTATGCTAAGTTGGTGGATGCAGTGGGTTTAGCATCGTGTTTATTCTTTCTACAACCATGCCTCAAGAAAGGTCACTTTTGAGTACTTTCAGTATTATTGATAGTAGTAGCACAAGTAGCATTCATAGGTTGGTGCTGTGGAGAAAAACCTTCTGGTACAATTGGTGGTGATGTAGAAGGAGGTGAAGGATGAGAATATTGTTGTTGAGGAAAAGTGTAAGGTACATGAGGTGGCGACCTTATTAGAGAGGGTGTGAGTGGATAGTATTCCAAAGAATGATAACGATGAGATGAAGCAGAGGATGATGATCCAGTTGGAGAAATAGGGCGTTGAACATAGTAAGCACTTGACATTGGGGCATACAAAGGATATGGTCAAGTTGGCGATGGCCTCCCCCACGACTAGGGCTTTTGCCACTATGGTTGAACTCGATATTTCTACATGAAATCTAGATGTAACATTCCTCCCCAATGCTTATGTAAATGTGATGACACTGGACATTGGCCTTTGGGATGATCATACAGATAGACGTTGCATTGATATCTGAAATTGGTAGTTGAGTTCTTATTCTTATCATCTTCTACCCTTTGTTCTTATTGTTGTGTGGTGTCCTATCCTGTTTCTCGATTTGGCATAGTTTTACCTCTACCATTGTTAGCATATTCTCCATATTTTCCTTACACCCATTCCATCATCTTATTAATCTTTTCCCCAATTTCATCTAGTGATTGTTACATTGGCAAAGGTAGAAATAGTTGCACTTCCTCAAGGTGAGTTGATTTCTCCTCTTTATGGTTATGTACCTTTGCTAATTCAAGATTTTGGTCCTATTGAGAGCTTTCAACATTCTCCCATTTAGCCATTTCTCCTTCTTCTTTTGCTACCCTCTTAATAAGCTCTTGGAATTGATGGGTTCATAGCTCATAGAGTTAACCTTGGGCATACATCCCTAGGGTCTCCCTTGTTTCATTATGGAGCCCATCCATGATGTGATACATTAGCCTTTCCTCAGAGAATCCATGGCCTGGGCAATTGTTTAACAACGAATAGTATCTTTCTAAGGCCATGTCCAAGGGTTCATGTTGCCCCTATTTCCATTCTTAGATTTATCTCCTCAAGGCTGACACTCTTGCTTAGGTTTGATATCTTTCATTAAATAGTTCTACCATTGTCAACCAGCATCGAATTAATTTTGGTCTTAAGAACCTATACCATACTTTTGCTTGGCCAATGAGTGTCATAGGAAAGAGCTTAAGTTTTTTCCATTCATTATCAATATTTTTCCATGTATAGGCATCATAGAAGGCTTGTTCATGTTGTCAATATTGAGTTGGGACAATGTTGTCCATGTTCATGTTGGCGTCTTAATTTTATTTGTGAGCTTGATTCTTAGTTCTACACTAATCCCTTGAAAGATAGTCATCCGTGTCACAATCTGACATTGAAGGAGTATAGGAAGAGAAGGAACTATAAAACTATATATATTTAAACATAATAGAGTAAATTCCTTAGATCTTGTTTGGTTACATGAACAATGAGGTGTTAGCCTAGTGGTAAGATACTTGATTTGGAAGTTCTAAGTTATGGGTGTGATTCTGGTGGGAAGTGTTGAGTTATATAAAGTTCTAATTGGACTATATATCTTCAAGTGTACTTATGTTTCACTTATTTCAAAATGAGGTATTAGCTTAGTGGTAATATTCTTTTTTTGAGAGCTCAAAGTTATGGGTTCAATTTTGGTGGGCAATGTTGAGTTATAAAGTTTTAATTAGGCTATATATCTTGGGGTGTACCTATATTACAATTATTTTAGGGTTCCAACACCCCTTGTTTGGTTACATGAGTTTGTGAATGTAGAATTCATAGAGATGTTGATTTTATAGATTCATGAATTTTGAAATATTACACCTTGAAAGGTGAAATCCAATTAACATCTAAAAGAATGGTAGGCTAACATGAATCAGAAAATAAGTAAAACTCTATAAACCAATTGAAATCAAACAAATTTCTAAATAAAATAAATAGAATTAGTACAAACAATACCCCACGAAGGCAACCAAATAGGCCCTTAACCATAACTTGAATTTGAACTTGCACCATTTAAAAACAAAAAAAAAAGTTACTCTCTACCAAATAATTTTAAAAACTAATTTAAAACCTTTTTAAAAAGGTCATTTCCCATGCCCACATGAACAAGGTTAACCTTGTCTCATTAGGCAATTACAAAGCCTATGATGTGGTAGGTGAGGGCATGGGTATGCATGATGTGATTTTTTTATTGATATACATGGATAATGTGTCATCGTGCTCACAAATGTATTTCATGTTGACATGTATGTATACTCATGTTGTTGTTGTTAGACTTCGACTTGCATATCCTTGCATTTCTTGGAAATTACAAGGCAGTGCAACTAGCACCCTCCTGCAGTTGCTACCAGAAGGTAGTCAAACCTACTAGAAGGGAACAATTACTCATAATTTGATTCTACAAGAAGGAAGATGATTATCTGGAAGGCTCAAGATCAATTGAAAGGCATTAAAACCTTCCAGTTACGAATAATTTTTTGGAGATCATGGGTTCCAGAAGGCAGAGGATCATCTATTTGCATATTATAGCTAAATTGCAAGGCAATGCACCTAGCACCCTTCCACAGTCCCTACTGAAAGGCAATCAAACCTTCCAAAAGAATTCAATTGTTTTGTGATCCTAGCTTTCGAAAGGTAAATTGCCAACTGAATGTAACTTCTAGTAGAACTGTGAGGAGGTGTGACTAGCACCCCCCATAATCCCTATTAGAAGGCAACCAAAGCTTCTAGAAGGGAAAAATTTCTTGTAATTTTCTTCTATCATAAAGAAGATGGTCAACTGGAAGGCTCAAGATCAACTAGAAGGCATTAAGACCTTCAGTTATAAATAATTTCTTAGAGATCATGGCTTCTAGAAGGTAGAGGATCATGTAGTAGCAAATTCTAGCTAAGCTACAAGGTAGTGCAAATAGCACCCTACCACAATCCCCACCAGAAGGCACTCAGACCTTGAGGAAGTGTTCAATTACTTCAAGATCTTGGCTACTAGAAGGAAAATCAACAACTGGATGCAATTTCTAGCAAAAATGCAAGGGGATGTAACTAGCACCCTCCTACAGTCCCTACTAGAAGGTAGCTAAACCTTTTGGTAGGAAAAATGGCTCATAATGTAATTCTACCATAAGGAAGATGGCCATCTAGAAGGCTCAAGATCAACTAAAAGGCATTAAGACCTTTTAGTTATGAATAATTTCTTGGAGATCGTGGCTTTCAAAAGGTAGAGGATCATCCAATTGCAAATTCCTGTTGAACTACAAGGAAGTACGACTAGCACCCTCTTACAGTTTGCACCAGAATGCACTTAGACCTTCTGGAAGGATGTAACTACTCCATGATCCTGGCTTCTAGAAGCCAAATCATCGTTAGGTTGCAATTTCTAGCAAAAGTGTGAGGGGATGTGACTAGCATCCTCTCGTAGTCCCTTCCAAAAGGCAACCAAACCTTTCGGTAGGAAAAAATTGTTTGTAATTTGATTCTACCAAAAGGAAGATGGTCATTCGAAAGGCTTAAGATCAACTAAAGGTCATTAAGACCATTTTGTTATGAATAATTGATCGGAAATCATGGCTTCCAGAAGGTAGAGGATCATTTGGTTGCAAATTCCTACTGAACTGCAAGGGAGTATGACTAGTGACCTCTCATAGTTCCCACTAGAAGGCACTCAAACCTTCCAAAAGAATGCAATTACTTCATGATCGTGGCTTCTGAAAGGTAGTTATTCATTAGGTTGCAATTTCTAGTAGAACTAGAAGGAGGTGTGACTAGCACCCTCCTACAATCACTATCGAAAGGTTATTGAACCTTCTAGAAGGGAACAATTTCTCATAATTTGATTCTACTAAAAATAATATGGTCATCTGGAAGGTTTAAGATCAATCAGAAGGCATTAATACTTTCTAGTTACAAATAATTGCTTGGACATTATGGCTACCAATAGGTAGTGGATCATCTAGTTATAAATTCTAGCTTAACTATGATGCAGTGCAACTAGCAAGCTCCCATAGTTTCTACCAGAAAGCACTCAAACCTTCTAGAAGGGCTTAATTGCTCCATGATCTTGGCTACTTAAAGGAAGATCTCCATCAGGTTGTAATTTCTAGTCGAACTACAAGGGGGTGTGACTAGCACCCTCTTTTAGTACCTATTGGCAAGCAACCAAACCTTCCAAAAGGGAAAAATTTCTCATAATTTGATTCTATCAAAAGGAAGATGGTCATCTGAAAAGGTCAAGTTTAACTAAAAGGCATTAAGACCTTCTAGTTGTGAATAATTTCTTGGAGATCATGGCTTCTGAAAGGTAGAGGATCTTTTAGTTGCAAATTCTAGCTTACCTATGAGGTCATGTAACTAGCACCCTCCCACATTCCCCATTGAAAGGCACCCAAACCTTCTAGAAGGGTTTAATTGGTCTAAGATCCTAGCTACCAGAAGGTAGATCATCATCTAGAGAAGCTTCTAGTAGAACTATGAGGGAGTGCAACTAGCACCCTTCCATAGTCCCTATTGGAAGGCAGCTAAACCTTCCAAAAGAGAACAATTGCTCATAATTTGATGCTACCAAAAAAATATGGACATCTGGAAGGCTCAAGATCAATCGAAAGGCATTATGACCTTCTAGTTATGAATAATTGCTTGGGGATCATGGCTTCTAAAGGGCAAAGGATCATTCAATTGTATATTCCTGTTGAACTACGAGAGTGTGTGACTAGCATCCTCCTGCATTTTCCACCAGAAGGCACTCAAACCTTCCAAAAGGGTGCAACTACTCCAAGGTCATAACTTCTAGAAGGCTAACAGAGGGTTATATAGATGCAATTTTTAGTAGAACTACAAGCAGGTATGACTAGCACTCTCCTGTAGTTCCCACCAGAAGGCAACAGGACCTTCCAAAAGGGAACAACTACTTGTAATTTGATGCTACCAAAAGGAAGATGATCATTTAGAAGGCTCAAGATCAACTGGAAGGCATTAACACCTTCCAATTGTAAATAATTGCTTGGAGATCATGGCTTTTGAAAGGAATAGGATCATCCAATTGCAAATTCCTCCTAAACTATGAGGGAGTGCAACTAGCACCCTCTCGCAGTTCCTACTAAAAGGAATTTAAACCTTCTAAAAGGATGAAATTACTCCAATATCCTAACTTTTGGAAGGTAGAACATTATCTAGTTGCAAATTCTAGTTGAATTACTAGGTCATGCGACTAGCACCCTTTGGCAGTCCTAACTAGTAGGCACTCAGACCTTTTAGTAGGGAATAATTGCTTAGAATTTGAGGCTATCAAAAGGAAAAGGATCATTTGGAAGACCATTCTAACTTCGTTAACCCTAAACCTTAAACACTAAAGTATTACTATGTTTCCTTAACCCTAAACCCTAAAGTAATGTTACCTAAACCCTAAAGTAATGTTATGGTTCGTGCATAATGTAATAGAATGTTTAAATTAACATCCAACATTAAATCATAAATGAAGGAAGAGGCTATTGGAAGGAAGAGGATCATTTCATTGTGACTTCCTTAACCATAAACTCTAAACCCTAGTATCTTCCTTAATCCTAAACCTTATACCATAAAGCCTAAAGTAATGGTATGGTTTAAGTTCAATGTAATGCAATGTTTAAATTAACATCCAACATTAAATAATAAATGAAAATCACATACTCTATCTAATAATAAATAGGAAAACTTTTACAATTCCTATTGTCCTTCTTATGTTTTCTAGTTATTATACTTAACCTTCATGTAATGACTATTCATAAGTTTTCCAATTAAATATTTAGTTTACATCATAAGTAATGGTATCCTAAGAGATTCTTATGCCTTGGATGGTAATTTTTAGTCTTGGCTGTTATACTAAGGTGTCAGACTCATCATAGTTAACTATCATCCAATGACTAATCATAATTTTTAAAATTAAATACTAACTTTACAATAAAAGTGTTGGTATCCTAAGAGGTTATTCTACCTTGGGTGTTAATTTTTAGTTTTCATCAATATATGTTAGGATTTTTTTTAATATGCTATGAATATTGTGAGGTAATTCTACTAGCAACATCACAATAGCTCACAATTTCTTGAATGCAAGAGAGTAATCCTCACATGTCCTCGTGACATACATGTCAAACTATGAGTAGCATAATAATAATGCAAGACGCATTATTAATTTTAATCTATGATAATACATTTAAAGTGCAACTTGCAATTTTTGAAAAATGATAGTCATAGACCCTTGCATCATAAGGTAAAATGTAAAAAAATAAAATGAATTGCCTCGACCATTATTATCACTTTTACTTTCACTTTCACCTTCACTCACACGCAACAAACACTAGGTAAGTAGCATTGTAGTAGAAGGCTACAGAGCAAGGCTACAAAGGTAGTAGCAAAGAATTTCATTTCAATTTTAGATTTTGAAAAAACAATTGAAGGGGAGGGTAAGTTAAACCACACTGTAATTCTAGATTTATTATCTTTTTCTCGTGCTAGGATTAGGTTTGACAATCTACGATCAAATTAAAATGGAAATTTTTATTTTCATATATTTTTGTATTTCTTTTTAGTAAGTACTAAAGCTAATGTTGGGATAGGGTGCCATGATACCCAAAATTACATTACTGATTTTTCTTAGAATCTAGTTCTACATTCTAAAAATCATTAAACTTTGTAATTTTTTCTACTTGGCACTATCCTTAGGTAGAAGGGGTGAATTGTAGAAAATATTACACCAACTCGTTAAAAACAAACATTTGAAGAATATGAGGAAGATGAGAGTGTGCCAATTTCTAGGAAATTATGTGGCAGCAAGAAATACAAAATCCCCCAGTAGGGCATTTGTCAAAATATGATATTTGATGGTCTTATTTCTATGATGATGCATTTTCTTGGATATACAAAGATAGAGTCGATGACTTCATTGAGGGCAAACAAAAGAATAAGATCTTTCCTTGCAAAGTTTTCTATAGAATTAAAAAACAAAAATGGATAAAGGAGGCACACTCACGAGCAAACCATTACACCAGTCGCGTAATGTAAGTTACTCACCATTGTTTTGTATTTATGTAATAATGTCTTATAATACAAAAGATGCACAATTTAGAAGACTATGACCCTTGTTTGAGTATTTTTTTTTTATTAGTTATCATTGCCAATATGGACCAAATGTTACCATAGGGATAGCACCCAAAGAAGGTAGAAAAAGAAATAAGACTAGAAGAAAGACTGGTTGTTAATTTCATTTTATAGTTTGCCATGTGAGAGGATTTGATCATGTTGCATTTATTATATATAAAGAAATTAATCATATTGACACATCAGGAGGTTGGTTTCATGGCTTGCTTGATCCCATGACAAATAAAAAAAACTCACAATCCATACACATTTCTAATAAGGTGCATGATAAGATAGTGTGTTTATGGATGGAAGGATTACCAATTGACCTAATCTATGAGAACTATATAAAAGATATTTTTAAGGGAGGATAAGAGTTTGGGCTATCAAGAAAGAGGGATATTTTTCTTGTTATAAAAGAAATCTACAACATTTGTAAAAATGTAATCCCTAATTACAAGAAAAGTGAGCATGATAAAATCAGTACCCAACTATGGTACCAAACAACCAGTGATTTTTTTTTTTACTACCAGGAAGAGAACTAGGAACAAGGTGTCCCATTGATCATTAGGCTATAATCACCTTGGGTGCTCAAAAAGATGATATCTCTATCTCAATGTAGTATCCTTGTAATGGATTCCACATTCAACACTAACAAATATGGTGTAAGTTTCAATACTGGGTGTTTTTGTTCCATTTTAAAAATTGTTGGTGTGCTAGAAGAATTAGTGACTAATTACAAACATATGGTTCTCTTTGTAGTTTCATCTTCATACTGTGATGGCTTTTAATTCATCTTATAATAGACTTCCAATTTGCATGGGTGATATCCTCAAGGTGCACCGAAATTGATATAAGAGGTTGGCTTTCAAAGCTCATCGAAGAGGCAAGTCTAAGGATCCTAATTGGACGATAAACACTCTCATGCTAAATAACTCCAAGGCAGATATGAATGCAGTGAGGTAACTTTTAAGGCATTCAAAAACATACTTGAAATCATGCCGCCTTAGTTTGAGATATCTTAACATGTGCTTAAATTTAATAATTTAATAGGTCTATTTTTGGCAATATAATTTTTTTATGCATTTGGCATGTTTGAAGGGCATGAAGGAAGAAGTTGGCAATCAAAGTTAGAGATGCCAATTAAAGAAAAGCAATGGGTAATCATCTTAATCATATTATGAATGAATGCAAAACTATTATAAATGTTATTGTGGAAATAGATAAATTTATTGACAAGTTTCAAGAGAACTTAGAATTCATTAAATACTTAAAAAAATAGTGGTTAGATGGAGAAAAATTTAATAAGTTTTTATTCTTTGGTATTATTTCATAAAATTTCATATTCACACTCATATACTCTTTGCCCACTTGTTCATTACTTATTTTTATCTTTAACCTTTTGTTTCCAAAGATGTGGGCAAAAACACTCCATGATGTTCCCCATGCACAATAATAGACAAATAATGTTGTCAAGTCATACCATGGATTTTTAAAGGGTAGATTTCTAAGAGATATAAGAAACGATAAATAATGAAGGATTGACTAGCTTATATGGAGCTTCACAAAGGTACAGCTATATTACTAGCATAATTCAAGAATAAAAGCTGTAGAGTATTTCATTAACAAGAAAGATCAAGACTTCAATAAGAAATCATGGGAAAAGGCATTACAAATGTCTAATGTAGACTATGTCCAAGTCATGAAAAAGGAAGATGAATATGCTATGCAAAGTTAGAATAGTTTGATGCTAAACACTTGGTATAGGGTTTCAAAGGTGTTTTCTTTTAGTATATCTTGCAAGTATAAATGGTCTTGCCTAGGCCATTTTTTCATGCACTAAATGAAAGTTCTTGTAAGGGTCAAGGGTTTCACCAATGCATTTAAGTTTTTCTTTCAAGATGAGTTTTATGATTCACGTGTTCCTATAGAATTAAATTTATTCTAGCCACATTAGTTCCCTAGCCAGGAAGATGCTTTAGAACTTGGAATAATGTCGAAGACATTAGGATCAACTAGCCAAAGGTCTATAACAAATGAGGTGAACATGGAAAAGAATACAAATAAAGATACAAAGGAGGATAAATGTAAAGTAGATTCAAAGTGGGAGATAAAAATTTAGAAGCTTAAAAACATATTTAAAAAATTTGCAAAGATGTTGCCTATAGACAAGGATAGTATTTTAGAAATAGAAAAACATGTGGGATTGTTGCACTTGAAGTTTGTATTTTCATGTAATGTAGGTGGATAGGTAAGCAAAAAAATATTTTTTGTTTGGAATAGTCCTACCAAACGTATTGCCCAAAAGCTTTTAAAGCCTAACTATGTAAGAAAACTTTTTACTAAGAGTGAAGATAGTATTTCTTTGCTTAATAATGGTTTTTAACATATTTTACATTGTCTTCTTTTAATTTTAATCAATTTTGTTTTGCTTACAGATTGGAGTGTAGATGGCCAAGAGAATGAAGGTTAGTCCTCTAATCCCGTGTCTACCTTAAACCAACAGCTCATGTGATGACATTTTTATCAATTTATTTTTTGTTTTGCAACTTTGAAAAGAAAACTATGATTGGAGGATACTATGTACTTGTTTTTGATTCCTCAACATCATGTTTTTTGCTCTATTCTATTGGGTAAAACTATGCTTTATGTTAATTAATTGGGTGTTGCAAGACTATGTGTTAGATGTGCTAAATCCTAAATTTACATTATCAATTATGTTTTAGATAATGATCCTTGTATATCATGATTTATTTTTTATCAATACTACCAAGAAGACTACACTTTTTAAGAACTATGAGAACATGCAATTCGCACATTTCCATAGTCCTCTTTTTTTTTTAGGAACTGCAACATCATGCACTTCACATGTACCCCCAAGTTGATGAGCAGAAAATATACCCTATGAAAAACCATACAAATTACAAGTGTTGATGCACAATCTGATCAAATCTCATAGACCTTAAGTTCCTAAGTACACTGGTTCTAGTAAGTGAAATCTAATTGTGATGATTATTGTCTTCCCAACTACACCTATGAAGCTTAGTTGTATGGTTAAGTGTAATTAGGGCACATGATTTTTATTATTTTATATTTTATTGACCTAGGATTGATAAAAAATTAAAATTCATTTTTTAAACCAATTTAACTAATCTAATTACTAATTAAGAACTAACTATCCTAACATAAGCATTTGGTCCCACTTTCCATACACATTCTAAACGCATACAACACTACTAGGTTACTAAGTGTTAAGCACTGCTGGGATTACCAAGCATTGTATGTTATGCTCAAAGTGGTTGTACTTATGTGTTTAATCTATTTAACTTAATTAGTTAAGTAATTAAAGTCTCACTTATCTTAATTAATTGTGTAATTAATGAAAACGGTAAGTGCAAAAATAAATCATTAATCTATTGCAAGTGTTGAAAGGTTTGATCAAAAGGTTCATCTTTATTACTGTTCACACTAGTTTGCTTAGGTATATTAGTGCTCAAATAAAGATTCATACACTTTCTAAGTCCTGCTATGAGCACTCAGAAAAAAATATTCTAACTTCAAATGACAAAACTACAAGAGCTCTACTACAACTATGAAAAGACCTCCATAAACATGATAGATGAGCACATATTTATAGACTTTATTGTATAGTTGCATTAATAGGACCTCATAAATGCAACAAATGCTACATCAATGTAGCCCTGTCAATGGGGCAACACCATGTTAACGAGCCCACATCAACAAGGTTTTTCCGATGAGGATCCATCAACAAGACTAGGTCAATAGGGGTCCATTGACATGACACTTTTATACTTCATCATACCCCCATGACTAAATGAAAACTCATCCTTGAGTTCTCTTACAAAATTGGGAAGGTATTGAATTACTAACTAACACTTGACATAACAAAACTAAGTGCTCGAGTGTACAGATTGACATCATTACAAAATTTGTGATGGTCATGACACAAAATTAAACACCATGATATGACTACTTCAAATTGTATGACACATCCTCTGATAGCATGAAGATGGTAGAGAAGATCAAATGGTCTCAAGTGGTGGAGGTTCCTAAGATTCCGAAGGGCCTTCACCAACTTTGGATGCACATAGGAGGTTGTGGCTGTCTTGCTACATCTGCTACCTCTAGTGGAAGGAAAAAGGTATCCAATAATGTTTCATCTTCTCCTCCTTACTCTGGGGATCATTCACAATCCATGTGGCATCACCAAAGTGGGCTAGAATGGGGATATCCCACAGACAAGACATTATTGGAAATAGCCCCTTGATGTTGATGAACTAGGCAGTGAATTATTTGCATTCAACATTGAATACCCTGACTGCCTTTTGCAGCTCCTAGTAGTCATTCATTCTTTTGTTCAGGCTCTTAACTGTGGATCTCTTATTGATATATTTTCCCTTGAGAACCTCAAGTTCAATGTTTTCCTCTGCAAGCTTTTGCTTGGTGTCCTTATGATTCTTGAACTTAACCTTGTACAACAAGTATGAGCTAGCCACCTACTTTTCCAATTCTAACCATAGCTATCTAGAAGTTAACATTTCTAGATTTGTGTATCAAAGATTGGCAAGCTCCATACATTCAGTCATCTCCTCTATCTACAACTCCTTTAGGTGAATTTCTACTTTATTGTATTGATCAATACCATCAAAATGATGGGCTTCCATAATTCATGTCCTTGTTGGAGTTGCTGGAGGGTCTTGTTCACCTTTTCCTTCACCACTTGAATGTGTTTCTCATTTATTTCCTTCTATAGGCTGACCTGGTCACTGTAGTAATCTTTGACACTCTCAAATTTTAGAGCTTTTGATTTCTAGGCAACTACCTTTATTATAGCCTCTTGGTGAAGGGCATGGAACTCCTCCGTGAAGAGGTTTTTGTTCTTAACTACCAATCTTCTTAATTTTGTATTTTCTTTGGCTAGTTGCTCCTGCTATTGATGGATAAAATCAGTCAATTATTGCTTATGTGCATTAACGTTTCAGAGGTGATGATTTTTTGTGGTCAACTAAACATTTTCCTAGTGGGTCAAATCCAAGGCCTTCTAAATTTTATGTTGGATGACCTTTGCCAAGGATTGGTAGAACACCACCATCTTCATCACACCCTTAACCCCATTTAACCTAGTGTGAAGTTGTTCATGATCTTCATCCCTTGTTAATGCTAGGTTGAGAAATATAAGGTTGGGAATCTGGGCTCTCAGTTCAACAACTTTTGCAACCAAGTGTTAATTCAACTCCTTGGCTATTTTGAGTTGTCCTTCCAATAGAATATTCTTTCTCATTTCCTCTAGTAACTCTGACTATGTTGTAGTTATATTATCCAAAAGGTCAAAAACATCCAGAAGTAGTTTCCCAGTTCCTCCCAGTTAGTCCAGCAATTGTTCATGTTGTGTTGTGCTTAGTCTATCACTTATGGTCCCTACAAAAGTTTACACATCTTTAAGTGTAGTGACATATAGTACAAATGTTGTAGGTGCATTAAGTGTCTCGATGATTCTATCAAGAACCACCTCTATTGCTATCTCTTGCCCTTGGTACTACATCACTAGTACTATTGCCTCCTTGCCCTCCTCCAAGTGCACTGAAAAGGTCGTGGCATTCCCAGAAATTTTTGAGTTGTTGTTATTCTAAGAGAGATACTATTACCTCTTTGGTGCTAGGATTTGACCTCAAAAAAACTACATTCATTGGGTAGAGAAAATGGATTCACATTCTCCCATTTGGCTAACTATTTAGGCTAGCTCATTTAGGTGACTCATCGTGGATCAGTACATAGATGGGTCTCCACCACTCATGTCTGCCTATTACTCTTGCTTGCTCAAGATCCATTCTCAAAACTTGTGCAACTATTGGGATGTTATAGCAACATCCATTACTATTTTCTAAGTCGTAGGTGGAGGTGGTAGCTACTACTCCCCTTCATAGATTATTGTTGTAGGAGTGTTGTCCTTCATTATATATGCCCAATTAGTGGTCAAAGCGCATTGGATAGCATCATTAGTGTAGCAAACTATTCCTCCCCTTTAACATAGTTTTCTAATGAGGCATGGAAAGAGGACTGTCTTCCTTCCATGTTCATTCTCCTTGAACTACTTCTCTATCTTCAGATAGATTAGCTGTAAAAGGTTAACCAGGAATCTTCCACTCAAAGTAGCACACGCATAGGCAGAAAAGGCAGTGATCTTACTAGGCCTCACCATGGGATTTAGGTAAAAGGCCACAATCTTGTAATGGATTATTTCTACCAATGTGAGCACACTACACTTCTTGTAGTCAACACCATATCACCACTGAATCCATTCCTTTTTGATGTTTGGAACTACCTACATTGAAATCTTAGTAAGATTCACACTAGTTTCAGGCAACCCAAGTGCCTTTGTAATGGCTTGCATCAACTATGACATTGAAATATCCTTGATCTTGATCATTGAACTAGCCTACTCATTATTCCAAAATAAGAATGTCTCTCCCATATGCCACTCCCTGCTAGAAGTGATAATTGGCCACATGGGAGAGGTCTT
>MNCI01031162.1:0-13703 GCA_015680685.1 Gnetum montanum
TCCATGCATCACTAATAGTAAAGGGTGCAGTTGTGGACCAGAAATCCAAAATATTAATACAACCCACAACAAAGCTAAGGAACAAGTGTGTGAACAAAAACCAACCTACATAGTAGCCACTAAACTAGAAGACACCTAGTGGCTTGAAAATGAGAATATAAAATTGTTTCAAAGGTACATGAAGGCAATTGATCTAATTATTAGTTCTAGATTTAAGAAAATGAACCAAATAGACGATATAGACACAAATATCTTACACTCTAATTATACACTAGAAAAGGATATTAAACACAAAGACTTGGGAATTAAAACAAAAAATTAAGAAGAAGAACCAAACACATATGGACCCCCCAAAATGGAAATACCTTCAAGTCTAGATAAAGATATGTCTCCGAATGATCCAAATGAGACTATCACCAATGTTAGATATGTTACCACGTGATTAATTAAATCAATAATAGTAATAGATGGAAAATCGGTGGTTTATAATCAAGGGATTGTGTAGTCCATCTCCTAAATGTGCAACCATAATATTAGTCGTGGGGGAGATGCTTCATCTTGGTTCAAGAACTAATAAGTGTTTTTCACCTTTTTTAATATAATTTTTTATCATTTTTCTATATCGTCCAAAATTTTTTGATTCTTCATATGTTTTTCATTTCTTAATATTTTTCTTTTCTTTATATTTTTCTCTTTTTCTTAGTCATTTGCTTTATGTTTTATGAATGTATTTCATGTTTTTGTTGCTAATATTACCAAGTCATGATGTAGAAGTCAATGCTATGTGTTGGGTTTTTGTGCTATGCTATCAAGACGATTGGGTAAGTAATTATGTAAAGTAGTGAGACCACCTCATCCATCCATCCAATTCTCTGAATAAAAGGTCTTTATCATGGAAATAATTTTCTTCTTCTTTTATGAAACTAGAGTTCATTAATGATCATTGTACCTTGAAGAAAGAGGGAATGACCAAGTGGGAATGGCAAAGGATGTGGACTCAAGGGGACTTGTCAGGTTCTCTTCTTGACTTCCTTCATGTGGTTTATGACTCCTCTTGGAACATGTCATCACTCCTCCATCAACTGATAACAGGAAGCTAAAATTATTTGCATGGTGTGGTTTCCATAAAAAAAAACAAAAAAAAGAGAGAAAAAAACAATAATGGGAATTCAAAGCACATCCCTTAGACACAATAATGGACCACAAGCACTAGTTATGGGGTTGGAAAGACATGTTACCTATGCATGAAGACATCCCTCTAAGTAAGACCTTTCCTTCTTCTCTTTCCTTCTCTTTTTGGAGTGATGATTGTCCTTTGAGATGGTTGTAAACTGATGGTGGTTGGTAGCATGGAACACATCAATGCGAGCTCATTGTTTATTGTATGGACTTGTTCTAAACTTGGACAGATAGGTATGTTGATCATTTTAATCACATTTTTCACAAGAACCTATTGTGGACATGGTCAAGTACCTTACATCTTGATCTCTGCAATCCCTTCTCGTCCCACTATTTACCTCACTACTGCATGTGATTATGAGCCATTTGGTTTTGTGTAGTATAGTGCAACATCCCAACCATAAGAATTATGTGTTATTTGAAACAAATACATGATTTACATTTAACTTCTAGGCTGCCCACAAACATCTATAGATGTGGTTATGCAAGGGCATTATGGTAGAAGCCTGCTTTAAAGAGGCTACACTTGCATAACTTTTGTTAATCATGGCTTTGAACTAACATTCACATCTTCCAAACCATCAATGACAGTTTCTCTAAATTTGTGCATACTTTTGGGACTAATTCAAATTCATTTCATTAAATTTTCCTACTTTCCTATTTCCATATCCATTAATATTTCTTGTCAATCTTCTGAATCAAACCCTATTTTTGAACTTATGTGCTTTGAATTTTTTTGAAATTTTTGAAATGTTTTCTAAGACCCTATTTTTGAACATTGTGGTAACCAACAGTAATTGATCAAAATAATGTAAACAGCTTGATGATTTTAGTTACCTCATAGCCTTAGGCATAGTATTCTTTTATCACATTGGGATTAAAAGCAACTAAGGCATCTAAAAAGGGTTAATTATTAAGGAAAATTTATCAAAACTAATTTTGATCCTTTTGTGACTACAGGTGATGCTAAAAGAAACACCTAAGGAAGGAGGTCTTTTTCCAAGCACAAAAATGAAGCCAAGAGGGGGACAATAGAGAATATGCCTACGGACAAATCATAGCACATACAAGATAGTAGCTCAAACTTCGCATGTTTTCTAGATCCATGGGACGATAAGAAAAAATTTTAGTCTATCCTTTAAGAATGCTCTGCATAACCAGAGAAGCATTGACATAACAATCAAGGTTGGAAGTCTGCCATTGCTAGTTGCAACAAGAAGAATCATCTTCAGCAAATTTTTGAAGAACTCTAAAAATTTTGTAATCTTCAATGTTTGTCCAGTATTTTTGTCACTCTGTCATTTTGTATGCATCCACTCGAATAAAATTTTGTAATGTGGCACTTGGAATCAATTAGTAGTTAGTGTCAGTTAATAATCTCATCATTCCAAAATTTTTGTAAAGAAAGCTCAGTCTTATCCTGTTAACTCAAGGATGAGTTTTTACTTAGTCATGGGGGTATGATGAAGCATCGATTGGCTATGTTGATGCAGCAGTGTTTAGGTAGATGTCTCAACACATCTATTTGAATAAAAAGTTAATTTTTTTCATCTCCGATATCGAAGCCTTGATATCAAATACCTAATATCAAGGACAAAGAAGTGATGTTGGATATATGATATCATGGGATGTATGTCAACCTATAAATATAACTCTTTGGTGCATGGTTTGGGAGTCATATTAGTCAATACAGTAGTTGAACTCTTGTAATTTTATTTTGTAGTCTCAAAGAACAATTAGTGAGTGCCTATAGTGTAGATCTAAGTTAGTTGTATGGTATCTTATTCAAGTGGCAATGTACCTAGACACATTCTATGAATAGTAATAAGATCAAGATTGATTCTTATTCATTACAACACTTTGACTTAGATTAGATTTACTTTCCATGTAATTTACTTTTCATGTACTTAGTTAATATTTATGTTTCTATGCATATTAATGAATTGGTGGAATGAGCATGACTAGTTTCAAGCGTAAACACATATTCACTTGGTAATCCTAGCAACGTTATTACTTGGTTTACCTAGTAGCATATTGCTTGGTAATCCCAGTAGTGGATACATAGGTTCATGATGTGTACAACAAGCTAGGAACAAATATTCATCATCCATAGGTTAGTTTAGACTTTATTTTCCATTGTTAATTAGTTTAAATCATTTGATGAGTGACGAGGTACCCCTACGCTCAACCATACGAATATGAGCATTTCACGCATGATCCGATCGAATTCCAAGGACTAAGTACCTATGCGCCTTTGTAAAATAATAATGGGTTGGTTAATCATTATCTTCCCAAACTTACTTGTATGTCACGGTTGTATGGTTAAGTAAGCTTGAGGCATATGATTTTTATAGCTTTTATGTGTTTTATATCCTACGCTAGTAAGGAGGGGGAGAGAGATAACTAAGTAACTAATCTAATTTAACTACTCATTAACTAAGTTCTAATTACTCCTAACACCAGTATTCGTTCCCACTTATTTTACAAATCCTAAACTAGTGCAATGCTGCTGGGATTACCAAACGCTAATCGTTACTGGGTTACCAAGCGCTACACGCATGCTCGAAGTGGTCATACTGAGTGTATTTAACTAAGAGAGTTGTAGGGTAAGAGAAATCATTAATCAACTAGGAAAGCATTAAATAATAATTAATGCTAATTAATCTATTCTGAATGTTATAAGGTTTATCATAAAGTTCATCTTTATTGTCATACACAAAGTGTTCTCAAGTACACAATGCTCAAATAAAGATCCGTTCACTCTATGACTCCTACTGCCGGCACGCAGAAATAATTCTAACTCTGGAGGGAAAATGGCAAGAGTTCAGCTAAGGTTCTAACTTTCTAATGTGAAAACCAAGGGCATCGCCTCTTATTTATAGGCGAGGAGACAGGTCCCGATATCGGGTATCCGACATCGAATGGTTGGATCCGATATTGCGGACATGATATCGTGGTCCCGATATCGTAGTTCATCATACCCCCATTACCAAATGAAAACTCATCCTTAAGTTCCTTACAAAATATTGGGAAGGTATGGGATTATTAACTGAATGACCATTAACGGTGGAATGGGGTGACAGACTCAACATGCCTGGTGAACGGATCAACAATAAGATACATGATAGCATTAGTGTTCATGACCATCGAGGTGAACAGTATACATAAATGACATCCAACCTTTATTTGGCAGCTGGAAGAGAAAGAGAGAGAAAAAGAATAAGGCGTGTTGTTGTCAATGCCAAGATTGCACCTTCCATTGTTTATCCATAGCCACGCCACCAATCTTGCTCCTTTCATAAACGCTATAATTCTGGTCTAGCCTGAGTGTTTCCTCCAAGCCCAGTCCATTGTTGTATGAACATCATCTGCACATACAACATGGTCACAAATGAGCGTGGGTAGATAAATTACAATGCAGTTGATACCTTGCCTCGATGTAAAGTGCATTAGCTAAGTTGTGGTTATGGCAGATACTGATTCTAGAGATTTAACACTAGTGACTACTAAGGTGTAGGGGTTAGGAAAATTGAAAAATTTATGCTAGGGCCCCCATGACTAAGAGCAAACCTCCGGTAGCAATAGGATGGAAAAAGATAAGGAATAAGAAAGATGGAGAAAAAGCAAAAATGACAACGCCAATAAAATGGATGTCATGGATGGGGATGAAACAAAAAAAATTGCTGATTGCAAGAATGTTTAAGGAAAAAAAGTTAACAAATGCACCAAAAAGGAATGCCAATGGGTCCTCCTCAAAGTAGGCTCATGCCCTTGATGCCTTGACAGACCCACAAACCAAAGAGTCCGTAGGCTCTAGGAATGTCATTTGGAAGCAAGAGTTAAAAACTTAACCACAAGAATTTACCAAGAAAAAACAATGCATCAACCAAGATACAAACTAATGATAAAACTAGCAATGAGATGAAAAAAGGAAAAGAAAGGTTGAGAGGAGAGAATGGAATGCAAACCCAAGAACAAGGTTGTGTAAAGTCCCTTGTGTGTGTTTTATGGTTAACGTGACTGAGTAGAACTCATTCCAAATCCAAGCTCAACAAACCATATTCAGTGACCTCTCATCAACACATTTAACCAACCTATCCATTTGAAGCAACAAGCAAGCCTCTACAAAAAGTCACCACCATTTTGAGGAGAGCGAGATCAAGAATCAGGAAGCGAGAAAGGGCTTTAGTTAGAGGGAACCTTCATGCATGGGTAACATGTCTTTCCAGTGCCATAACCAGTGCGTGTAGCCCAAGTTCATTATTATGTCTAAGGGGTGTGCTTTGAATTCTCACTCTTTTTTTTTCTTTGTGTTACAACCACACCATGCAAAGACTTATTTTTATGTACTCCATTTCCAGATATTTGATGAATGGAAATGGAAAAAAAACCCAAGGAAAAAGAATCCAAGAACTCAAGAGAATAGCCAGCATAACTACATCGAATCCCCTTGAAGTCACACCCTTTTCATCCTTTGAGTCTTTCCTTAGTTTGAGAAATACCCAGCCACCAATTCGTTAACAATTTTATTAGAGAAAGGGACTGTACATTTCCAAGTCAAGGGAGACCATAGGATTTTATGGATGCATGAACGATGTGGATTCATTACCTATTTAATTAAAAGAACCGTACCTTAATATCAACATTATATTTCAAAGGTAAAACCCAAACATTAGCAATCAATATGGTATTATTCATGCCACCATTATGAACACTTATTGGATGATGAACAAAATAAAGTAATCACACAAAGAAATGCGAAAATAATGAACAATGGTGTACAGAAAAATAAGAAAGATTAAAGAAATGTGCAAAACAAAAATGTGTAAAACAAAAATTTAGAAAGAACTGAGGGCCTTCAATGGTTAGCAGAGGTGGCCATCTCCCCCATGACTGAGTTGGAAGGAGGAGATCCAAAATAATGAACAAGGTTGCCAACCTACAGAGGTAACATGTGTTCTGTTTGTCCTAAACTCATGGAAAGGTTTTGTTTGTTGCATGTTGACTAATAGTCTCTTATCTGGGCTCTCAGGTTTATATATGGTCATGGCCCCTGAAGGAAAAGTTTCATAGATAATGTAAGGTCCTTTCCACAGTGTTTGAAATTTGGAACGTTGTGACACATGTGTGGGGTTCCAGTAGAGAACCTTATCTCCTAGCTAATACTTAATTAGTTATTTATTAAATGTCTTATGCAATTCATTAAATTATAGTGCAATTAGTCAATTCTCATCTAGCAAGTTAAGAGTCATCAACCTTTTTTTTGTGCTAGATCAAGGTCAAGGTTGAGGGCACATGTCGTGGATAGTGTATGGAGCTCAGTTTGGATAGAGAGCATTGGAAGTTTTCCATACACTAACTCTTAGGGAGAGTAACCTATAGGGAGTTTCCATGTGGAACGGCATGCCCAAAGAGCATCTTTTAGTTTAGTGCTCCAGTCTCACCTATACTTACTAATGGTTCTAGTCAGTATCTTAGTAATCTCCCTGTTGGTGACCTCGACTTGACCATTCGCTTGAGGGTGGTATGGTGTAATCAATTTATGCTCAACCCCTAAGTGTTGCATTAACTTCCAAAAAGTTGCACTTGTGAAGTGTGTACCATTATCTGAAATAAGTGCACGTGGCACACCAAACCTGTTGACGACTTGTTGTTGAACAAATCATGCAGTTGTAGATGATGTGCAATCTTTAACGGCAACTGCTTCAACCCATTTTGTTAAGTAGTCTATGGCAACTATGATGTAAGCTTTTCCATTGGACATTGGTGTAATGGGCCCCATGAAATCAATTCCCCAAATGTTGAAGAGTTCCAACAGTTGAATCCATTGTTGTGGACCCTCCATTCTAGCAATCATTCCCCCATCACGTTGACAGTGCTCACAAGATTGGACAAATTGATGGACATCCTGGAACAAGGTAGGACAATAATACCCTGAAAGCAAGATCTTGATGGCCATTCACCTCCCAGCATTATGACCCCCACAAGGGCCCTCATGAGCATCTTGGAGAACTCTCAGTTGATCTATATTGGGAACACACCATTGAACCAAGCCATCAGGACATACTTTGTAAAGTTGTCCATTAATCTCCATAAAGTACTTTGCTCTGTGAAGAAACTGTTGTTTCTTCTTAAGGTCTAGCTCTTGTGGTGTTTGTTGGGTAAGGAGATAGGTAAGAATGCTACTATACCAGTTTGTCTCCATGGGTGATTGGTTATTCACTACACCAAAAAAGAGGAATTCAACAAGGAAATGATCGAAAATTGGATACTCATCCTCTTTACTATCCCAACACAACCAAGATAAATGATCGATAACTACATTCTCGGTGTCTTTGTGATTGATCATCGTTAAATCGAACTCTTGTAGGATTATAAGCCATCGTATAATACAGGGGCTTACCATTGGCTTATTCATTAGGAATCGGATTGCACTATGATCTATGTGTATGAATACTTTGTATCCTAATACATAGTGTCTAAACTTTTCTAGTGCAAACACTACAACCATTAATTCTTTTTCTGTAGTAGTGTAGTTAAGTTGTGCACCAGCGATACTTTTACTTGCATAGTGGATGTAATAAGGATGTTTCTGGTCATCTAACTATGTAAGTACAGCTCCTAAGGCATAGATGGACATGTCAGTCATGACATTGAATGGTTTGAACTAGTCAAGAGCTTGTAGAATGGGTGTTTCTACCAACTTATGTTTCAAAGTTTGAAAAGATAGTTTGCATTCCCTAGTCCACTTGAAGGGTATGTCCTTTGTCGTTAGTTCTACCAATGGTTTGGCAATCTTTGAAAAGTTCTCTATGAATCTCCTATAGTAGCCAGTGTGTCCAAGGAATGACCGAATGTCTTTGATAGTTTCCGATTGATGGGTAATTCCTTGGATGACTTTGATTTTCTCAGGGTCTACATCTATCCCTGTACATGAGATTTTATGCCCAAGTACTACACCTTCTTGGACCATCAAATGGCTTTTTTGCCAGTTGAGCCTCAAATTAGTTTCTACACATCTTTTCAACACTTGCTCTAACCAGTTCAAAGCTTGATCAAAGTTTACTCCATAAGTGGAGAAGTCATCCATAAAGACTTCCACACCATTTCCTATCTGCTACTGGAACATGCTTAGAACTAAGCATTGAAATGTTGCAGGGGCATTACACAAGCCAAACGGCATTTTTTTGTATGTAAACATTCCCCAAGGACTGATGAATGTAGTTTTGGCTTGGTCTTCTGGGGCTATTTGTATTTGGTTGTATCCGATATATCCATCCAGAAAACTATAATAGCGATGCCCTGCGATTATGTCTAAGACTTCGTCAACAAATGGCAACAAAAAGTGATCCTTGAATGTTTCCATGTTTAGTATCCTAAAATCTATGCACACCCTCCATTTGCCTTCCTTTTTAGGCACCATTACTAAGGGGCTAACCCATTTGCTATCAGCAATGGGGTATATTAACCCAACCTTGATAAGCTATTCAATTTCTTCTTTTACTACTTGCTTCAACTTTGGGTTCAATCACCTCTATGGTTTTTTTCAAGGCTTCATGGAGGAGTCAATGTAAATCCTATGCTGGCATATCCTAGGATCTATTCTAGTTAATTCTAGATATGACCAAGCGAAGGATTTTGACCACTTTTTTAGTACCTTTAGTAGACTCTCTTTTTGTTGCAAAGCAAGTTTTGTGTTGATGATTATCGATTTTCCATTCTTAAGGAACATGTACTCCATACTGGTGGGCAATGGGTTTAGCTCTAGAGGCTCCTATTTAAATTTCTTAGGAATTTCCAACTTCCCCCAATTGATGTTTTCAAGGTTAGGACTTGGAAGTTGGCGATGGACTTTCTCTAATGCGTTTATGCTATCTATGTAAGCACAAGTCAAACCCTTACTTAGTTCCATGCATATAAGTGAGCTGCTTTCTTGATCAGTTGTCAACCACTAGGTGTCTTCTTGTCATGTGGCTGCTGCATATAGGCACCTTTGTATATTGATCACTTGTGCACACTAATTGCATGCAGGCAATGTTAAAATTTGCACAACCCATGATCTCTGCATGAAATTACACCCTGTGTCACCATATGCGATGCATGGAACTTTCTTCTTCTCGATCTTTCTGAAAGTGTTTTCCTTAGATATTTCTAAGGAAAGATCATGGATTCCTAAGCACGCATCGATAGTGCTATGCCCTTCCCATTATGATTGGAAAGTCCCCCTTACTGTTGTTCACTTGAATCACTAGGAAGTCAGCTGGATATGACCATCTCCATATAGTGGGAATAATGTCCTCCACTGATCCCAAGGGAATAGTGATGGACTGGTCGACCAACTATAAACAAATGTTTCTCTTTTTTAATGGAGGCAGGTTCTAGGCCTTGTACATTTCTTGGAATATTAGGTTAACACCGGAACATGAATCCAAAAGAGCTTTGCATGGCTCATTCCCAGTGATTTGTAGATATATCAAGGGACTCCCAGGATCAGAGAACTTCCTAGAAGCTTTGATCCAATCGATAACAGCATGTGTTAACATGACTGCATGTGTTGAATGCAGTGTTAGGCTCAAAGGGAGCTCTAAAGCTTTATTTGATACTTGTGGTTGCAAAGGCTTGGTTGGACTGTTGGTTCTGAAGAAATGTCTTTTCTTCATACGGTTGTCAGAAGTAACAGTAGGTTGAGGATTAATAGCCCTTGTGGCATTATGTTGCTGTGGCTGAGTAGGGAGTTCACCTTGCATTACTGGAGCAGGTGGTAATGGAGCTATTGGTGAGAGAGATGCAGCCATATTTGAAGAATGGTACACTTTTGAAATATTGCCCCTAGGAGAGGGAGTCCTATAGTACTTGTGGGCTTGGTAGTGATGTTGAGGAGTAACATGACCAACAGAGTCACGTAATATCCATATAGGTCATGTTTCTGGTAAGGATATTGTTGCCTTGGTGGTGGCATTCCCCATGATTGTGGGTGCTGCCACTGTTGATGTTGCTCAATCGGTTGTGGTGGAGTTCCACTTGGATAATACGTTAAAGGTTGTTGAAAAATACTTTGGGTTACCTTGGGGATAAGGTAACCATCGGGATGTTTGTCGTTTGTTTAATTATGGATTAAGTGCATACACCCCAAACTCCTGCAGATGTGAGATCACAGGGCAACATCCCTTAGGATGGTCATATTGACATATCTTGCATCCACTATCATTGTTTGTATCTGAGTCCACAACCTCTTCAATAATAGCAACTTTGCCCTTACCCTTGTTACGTGCATTTTCCGCTTCTCTCTTTTTTCTTTTGTCACGATCACTACCTTGCTCTCTAGACTCCTCTACTATTTTGAGAATAGTTTGAATCCTACTATCCAAGGAGTCCCACATTTGGTCTACCTTTGTTAATACTTCTAATGTTAACTTTTGGATAGGCAAGGTTTTTCTATTCACCATCTCTTCGAGTGGTGACTCTTCCTCATCCTCCCAAAATCTTACTCCCTTCTTCTGAAGGGAAAGATCTTGGTTATATTCTTCCACACTTTCTTGCTTTCGTAGCTCACCTTCTTCCTTAGCAACTTGATCCAATAGTTTGTGAATTTGATGGGACCTAATCATGGATAACCTTCCTTGGGCATAAGTCCCAAGGGCTCTTCTCATTTTATGCCTAAGCCCATCTACAATATGGCGTAGCTGATCCCTTTGTAAATAACCATGGCCAAGACAATGATGTAATAGTGCATAATAGTGGCCCATGGCAGCATCCAAGGGTTCATGACTTCCTTGTTTCCATCCTTGGATTTCCTTTCGTAGGTTAGACACCAGGGAGTACATTTGGTACTTATCATTGAATAATTATAACATAGTACTCCACCTACGAATGGATTCCAGTTCTAAGGACTAGTACCAGCTTTTAACTTCTTTTACTAGTATCCATGGGAACAACTTAAGTTTTTGCCACTCGTTCTCTATGTTATGCAAGGCACATGCATCATGAAATGATTGTAAGTGATTTTGAGGATCAACATTATATCCCCCTTCAAATCATGGGATGTTATTCATATCTAACCTCTTGATCCTACTATCTCTTTGGTGCCTTGTTGGAACTCTCAAAACCTCAATTATGTATACCATGCTTAGAGTAGCGAGTAGGGGTTCATCATGATCATCTCGTTCGTGGCATCTATGATGCCTACGCTATTCCCTACTCACCCTTCTTCTATGTCGTGATTTCCTAGAGTGCCCTCATCCTTTGTCTTGGTTGTTTCTTCTGTGACTTCTACTTTGCTTGCCCTTATCCTCATGATCTTTTTCTCTATGGCTACATTCGGACACTGAAGGAGAGGGTGAAGAAGATGATGAAGGTGAAGAAGAAGGAGAACCGCCATCATGACGGTGTCTACTATCTTCTCTTTGGTGGTCATTGCCTTGATCGTGATTGCAATTAAAATGCCCACCTTTGTCATGTATCCTTGTTCCTTTTTTAGACACTTTGTGTCTGTTGGTATCAGCACTTGGGTTATGAATAGTATAATGAAGGTTTTGATACACAACCCCTTAGCCAAATTCAAGGGAAGGAACATTGTTATGTGGGTGACTACCTGACACAGGTTCATCACCCTCAATTTTGCTTAAAATGTGGGGGGCATCCTTGGACCATTTTCCCTTCAAAGACTTATGGTGTCTCTCCTATTGCAAATCCCTTTTAAATTGTGCCTCTATGGGATAATAATCTCTCAAATCATAGTCTTGCACAACGTATTCTACATCTAAGTGTTGCATGCCTATTTGTGTGAGAGCACGAAGAAGCATGCTTAGGACTGAACGGTCGGGAGGTAATACTATGTTACCTTTCAAGTCACACCAATGCAGTTGTTCATCTTGATGGAGAATAAAGGTGAAGTCAGGTACATATTCATCGAGATGAATATATACCACACAAAACTATTGAGGGATTGGCGGATCAACATCATGTGTATTATGCCGCCGATTGCTTCTTGTGTTAGTCCTAGGTGGTGAAGTGCTTTTGTGCGAAGAAGAAGAAATTTTGTCTTATTCAGTGTGCAATGTACTATTATCTTTTCCTTAACCAACCATAAGGGTTCGTTCCAACGATGTGAATGATTTCCTAAGTTCTACTTAGCACACAAACAACTAAGTCCCCGGCAACGATGCCAATGATGAGTGACGATGTACCCCTGTGCTCAACCATACGAATACGAGCGTTTCATGCACGATCCAGTCGAATTTCAAGGACTAAGTACCTATGCGTCTTTGTGGAACAATAATGGGTTGGTTAATCGTTGTATTACAAAACTTACTTGTATGTCACGGTTGTATGGTTAAGTAAGCTTGAGGCATATGATTTTTATAGCTTTTATGTGTTTTATATCCTGCGCTTGTAAGGAGGGGGAGAGAGATAACTAAGTAACTAATCTAATTTAACTACTCATTAACTAAGTTCTAATTACTCCTCACACCAGTATCTATTCCCACTTGCCATACACATCCTAAACCAATGCAATGCTGCTGGGATTACCAAACGCTAATTGTTACTGGGTTACCAAGCGCTACACGCATGCTTGAAGCAGTTGTACTGAGTGTATTTAACTAAGAGAGTTGTAGGGTGAGAGCAATCATTAATAAACTAGGAAATCATTAAATAATAATTAATGCTAATTAATCTATTCTGAATGTTGCAAGGTTTATCATAAAGTTCATCTTTCTTGCCATACACAAAGTGTGCTCAGGTACACAATGCTCGAATAAAGATCCGTTCACTCTATGACTCCTACTACAGGCAAGCAAAAATAATTCTAACTTTGAAGGGAAAAATGGCAAGAGTTTGGCTAAGGGACTAACTATCTAATGTGAAAACCAAGGGTGCCGTCTCTTATTTATCGGCGAGGAGACAGGCCCCGATATTGGGTATCTGACATCGCATGGTTGGATCTGATATCGTGGACCCGATATCGCGGTCCCGATATCATGGTTCATCATCATTGATTTTTTTATTATCATTAGGAGTAGCATAAGGCCAAAACAACATCAAAAATCATGTGTCTCACTTTTGACTAAACCATACGTGACAAAGCTACCACTAGTCCAAGTGAAAAGACAATGAACTACAATAAGGCATAATGATCCAGATGCATAACTAGTCCCATCCATGGAATTCAACTGGATTGTGTGCGAATGCTTGTGATTCGTATGGTTGGGCATAAGGGGTACCTCACCCGCTCATCAAGTGACTATCAGGATCTTGCAAATTTTTTTCATGATTTTAGAGTTAGTTGTGAGTACACGTAGTGTGATGATTAATAGTTGAATGACATCTTTATTCAAATGAAGTATACCTAGATACATTCCATGGCTATCAATAAAGTTCAAGATTGTTTTCTTGATTTTAGAGTTAGTTGTAAGTACCCACAATGTGATGATTAATAGTTGAATGAAATCTTTATTTGAGTGAAGTGTATCTTTACACATTTCATGGACAATAATAAAGATCAAGATTGTTCATTGTTATTATAG
>MNCI01031167.1:2992-71020 GCA_015680685.1 Gnetum montanum
GCGATATCGCGTACGCGATATCGCGTACGCGATATCGCAGGAGAAGACACGATATCGCGTACGCGATATCGCATGGGATGTGATATCGCGTCGTCGCGTCTCATCAATATGTTACTGAATTTTTCATTTTCACATTCTTTAATCTTTTCTTATTCTTTGATACTTATCATTTCATAAATTTTTGACATTCTTTGATATTTTTCGATTCTTTAACATTTTCCATTCTTTTAACAATTTTATTCTTTATACCTTTTCACAATTCTTACGATCTTTTTCATTTCTTTCATACTTTGTTCTCAAACCCTTTGTAAATACTTTTGATTACTAATAAGACACATTACAAATAAAGGCACGATGTAGCCCAATAAGATGAAGATTTCTCTATGTTATTAAGTCATAAGGGATTGATTATTTAAACAATAAGCCCACATCATCCATCCATTTATTCCATTAATAAGAGATTCTTACCATGGTCATAACGATATTCTTTTCCATCATACAACTGAGAATAAACTTGTGATCATTATGCTTGGACCAAAAAGTAAAGAACCAAGTGGGAATGAAAAGGGTGTGACATTAAGGGGATTTGTGGATTCTTTTGGATTAATGTTGTGAGTTATATCATGTTGCTAAGGTTGTATTATATCCTTTTAGATCTAATTAAACATGGGAGTAAGAGTCAAATAAGTGCTGCCTTGAAAGGTTGAAAAAAAATAAAAATAAAAGAGCACATAGTAAATTTTGGGGGTCGCACTGGAAAGACATGTTACCCATGCCTGAAGGGAGGCAACTTCTCAAAAATCTAAAAATAAACCAAAGTGCCATGAATAAACTCCTCCCTTAAACAATATGCTAAGTGATAATACTCCTTACAACATTGATAGTCTTATAGTTGTAATTCTAAGAGATAAAATGATGCGATGTCACTAGAATGTGTTCTTGACTTGGTTTGAATCTTGGAAAAAAAGGCTAGTGATTACTTTAACCACTAGTAAAACATAAGAATTCATTATGTCTATGGTAAGATACCTTACGTCTTGATTTCTGCAATCCCTTTTAAGTCTGTCTCATCTCATTATTTGAATAATCATAACTTGTGGTTTTAAGTAACATAGTGTTATTGTCTCAATTTGGTGGTACTAACATGTGTGTTTTTCTAAGTAGGTATGCATTACATTCAACTAGTTAAGTGCCTAAGGACACTTTTAGGTGTGATTATACAAGGGAATTAAGGGCTAGAACCTACTTTGAGGAGGATCCACTTGTATAACTATTGTACCTTATACTTGCCAAGCAATTACACATCATATTAAACCTTCCAACATTAATAAATGTCAATAAATACTTCCCATATCATTTAAACTATTTGTTCTGACTACAAGAATTCATTACCCTTCTTAATCCATCTTATGAATGTTCATAGCCTAAGATTCCTCCTCTATGAACTTTCAATAACAAACGTTTGACAAAAATATGGATATCCCTATCATCCAAACCCTTTGAGAAACCTTACAACTTCTAGAAATCTAAAAGAATTAATTTTTTCCTTTAAACCCTTATGAAAAGTGCATATTTTTGGGCTCCAATATTGGGTCCACACCGATATCGGATCCTTGATGTTGGGTCCCCGATATCAAGTCCACCAAATAGTGTATATACATCGGGACTTAGCTAATTTCCTCATCATTTCTCATTTGCACACAAGAAGGATTTTTTGAATTTTTTTCTTTGATATAATCTCTAACCTCTTAGCTTCCCAAGCAATAACTTGATCATTATCATTTTGATTGTCATGATTTTTGAACCTATTTGATCACGAAGTGCTCATCTTAGTCGTGGGGGGTGGAGGGAGGGGAAGTATTGGGTTTGGGGGTGGGGATGCTAGTGTGGAAAATCTAATCCAATTTCTCAAAATTTGCTAAAACCTAGAAGGTATTTTAATAGTAAGTATGAAGTGAAATTTGAAAATTGTTAATAAGAACCAATCATGAGGAAGCTAGAACATTCAAATAATACTCTTAAAAAATCATAACCAATCATAATGAGACAAAAATAAGGACAAAATGAATAATTGTGAAGGGTTACAATGAAATTAACACTTATGGAATAACTTTTTGCAAAACTTTTCTAACTCTGCAATCCTAACAACTAAGAACTTGATCTAACTAAATTTATGAGAAAGGAAGGAAATTATAAAACTTAGAGAACACTTTCTAATGATTCCCAATTCCTTAATGATTGCAAATGGCCCCAAATAGAGGAGCACAAGGAGGATCCTCACAAGGTACAAGTAAATGACCAAGAGGCCAAGGTAGAGGCTAAACTAGAGCATAAGAACTAGAACATGAGGAGCAAGAAGGCCAATAATTTAGCATTCATCAAGAGACTCCTACTATGGGACAATTGGCCCAAGGAGAGGTAGAAAAACCACCAGTGCAAGGACACTGCCTCACATTGTCACAAGACTACCTCCAAGTTATTCAAGAAAGATCTATTTTGACCACAATCATTGTGGAGATGAACTTTGGCTCGTTCATGGACTTTATGCTAGAAGTAGTAAGGACACAACTTAAGGCATCACCATTATGGCCTATCCTATTTGATAGTGGTGACTGACACCTTGGAGAAACCTACCAATTTTGGCATAACAAGGAAGAGGGTACTACAATTAACATTGGAGGAGTCTCAATTTCATTCTTAATCAAGGCAATTGCAAAAGCTTTGAATATACCCAATGAAGGGGCAAGGTTAGCACATATGTTTGCCCAATTAGACCCTAAAACCAAAAATCTATGGCTAAAACAGGCATATGGCAAAGAAGATATGGGCTATAATGAGCTAACCCTTGAAGAAAGAATTTACTTTAGAATTGGCACTTATAACCTTTTCCCAGCAAAAGGACTCAAATGACTATCCACTTATGTAGCTAGAGGAAATGCAATCTTGATGTGCAAATACAATGCCAATCTTGCACAAATCTACTTTATGGAAATACAGAGGTGGTTTGAAGAAAGGAAGGAAGGAAAGCCAACACTTCCATTTTCCTGCCTTATCAAAAAGTTGTGCAAGCAAGTTGGGATCCTGGGATACACTAATGACATTCCCAGGAGAGTCCAAAATGCTTCATATGCTAAATAACTCCAACCAAAACCACCTAGGAAAGATCAAGGTGAAGAATAAGAACAAGATCAAGAATAAGAATAAGAGCAACAATAGGAGCAATAATAGAAGCAACAACAACAATAAGAAGAACAACATCAATAGCAAGTTTCACCATCACTGCCATAAGATTATAGACCATTGATGAGTCATAAGCAATAGATTGTAGAAACCATTAACTAGGGAATCAAGGAGGAAGCCAACCTTTACAAAGTTATTGATAGTGCCATCTAGCCCATAGTTTCAGCAGATCCACCAAGTGGTTAGATCTAACTACAGTTTGGAGGAGGAGGTCAATGGTCACAATAAATCTCTAGGAATGCTTCATCATTCCAAGTGGTGCTTAAGACTAGAGAAGGAGCCATAGTTGTTGTAATGTAACATAAAGATGCAACAGGAGTAGCAAAGATGATCACCGATCATATTAAAGAATCATTCAATGTATGTGTTATGTCATCAGTAGATCTAACTAGAGCCAAAGATGCTCAAATATTAGCTAGAACCTCAATGACTACTATTGACCATGAGGATGTGCTTGATAGACTACTGTAGGCTAAGAAACTCATGAAAACACTTTTTGACATTCCCAGTGTTATCATTGCAATATAGTTTGAGCTCATTGCTACCAACGGAAAACTAGTCATGGTAGAGATAAAGGTGGAGCATATAGAAAATGAAATTCTAAAATTACAAGAAGAGCTCGCAACCCTAAGAGTTAAACGAAGAGATCCCACACAATTTATTATGCCTAACTAGATAGAGAAGTTTAGGATAGAGTAGATGAATCATCTAATTGAGCAGAATAAATAGATGACAACAGAGAAGGAGAAAGTGATATGGAATACCTTTGTAGCAAATGCACAAACATATGCACATGTCAAGGCACTTACCATAGTCTAAGAGGGAAATCAATAACTTGTTGTTAATAACATGAGGTTGATAATTGTGGAAAAGAAGAAAAATGAGTTTAGAGGAGAGCATCTACAAGTTAAGGGAACAACTAGTGAGGGTCAACCAAGACATTAGCCACCTTGTACAAGAAAATTAAACCCTCTCAATGGAGGAGGTACACGCTATCCATTAAAAGTTAGCCATTGAAATAAGCACAGGGCAAAATGAGGCAAAGAAACACAAAGGCTTAAGGAATACTTCCATGTTTAGGTGGGCATGTACAAGGAAATCAATGGGAAAGAGATGTAGATGGCAAAAGCCAGAATTAGCTTCATTTCAGCACAAAATCTTGATTGGCAACCCATCTTAGATAGCTATGCCCATGTTCACCAAGCGAAAATGAAAAATAAAGACTTGTAGATCAAGGACTTGAAAGAGTACATGGGGTTAGCTAACCTTTGTTATGCTAACTTGGTCATGTTAATAACAAGTAGGCCCATAAATGAACTAGAATAGCAAGTAGTAGTCACATATGCTCTATATGAAAATCAATTTGTAGATCGTAAAGATTCTTTATAGAAACTCCAAGTGGAAAACTCTAAACTAGAAGTAGTGAAGGCTGGCTACCAAGGGTAGAAAGATGTACTAGCAAACTTGGCCAAAATATTGATTGATTACTATCAATTACCAGAAAGGGCTAGAGCATTTGAAAGGGAGAGGAGGTAGTTTGTAGCTTGGTATGTCAAGGTGAATAAGATGTTTTGGTAGCTACCATGCCCATGGGATGTACTTGCTTGATCGCATATCGCACGATAAGCATGAACAGTACATGATCTAAGAATGAAAGAGGAGAAACTTTAGAAGCTCTTGAACTGGTATAAATCTCAAAAGCTTGATGACAAGGGGAAGCAATTGATGGAGAAGCCACCACCACTAGGAACTACATAAGGCTACATCAAGCTTCACCAATTTTTTTTTGATAAAGTTGTCATGTCATATCTTGTGTCATTTTGTAAACACCACTATGGCAATTAAGAGTTATGTACATAGTAGTCAGTTTCATGTAAATCTACCTTCCAATTTTGTAAGGAACTCCATCCTCATTTTGTTTTAACTTGAGGATGAGTTTTCAATTAGTAGTGGGGGTATGATAAACCCTATTTTGATTAGCTATGATATTGAGCATATGATGTTGGAGTTGAGATATCGAATCCCCAACATCAGGGCATAAGCTACAATGTCAGATATCTAATATTGTGGGCATGGGAAAGCCTATAAATATGATACTTAGGCACATAGTCTAAACAACAATTTCATTCCACCTTAGTGAAACTCTATCAGTTTGTTTTCTTGATTTTAGTACTTACCACTTAGCAGTGTATGCCCACACTATGGTGCGAAGTGATTGTATAGAGCCATTATTCGAGCATGTTGTACTTGGATACAAGTGTGAATAGTAATAAAGATTAAGATTACTTTTCACCATTGCAGCATCTGCTTAGTTTCTTTACTGTTTACTTGGAATAATGTTTATTGTTTTCACTTAGCCTAATGATTACTATTTTCTTAGTTAATGTTTACTTTTCCATGAACTTTACCTTTACTATTGTTAAGCAAAATGGATACAACTGATTCTAAGCACAAAGTATGATCATTTGATAACTTAGTAGTATTATTGCTTGGTTTTCCCAGTAGCAAGTGATGAGTAGTGGAGTATCCAACACCCAACCATACAAGATACGAGTTTTCACACACAATCTTGATCAAAATTCGTAAATAAGGCAATGTGACTATGTAAGTAATTGATTAGAGGTTGTGATCATTGTCTTCCCACATGAGCTAGTAAATTCAATGTGTATGGTTTAACTCATGATGAGGTATATGATAGATGATGTTGTATTAGCCATATTACACCTAGTGAACATGAAGTAAATGGAATAGTTTCTAAATCTAAGTGATAGTAAAAAAATCTAATCTAGCTTATGCAATGAGCAATGGGTTCTAACCTTCTGTTCACACCTTGGACTTCATGTAACTACTACTAGGATTACCAAGTACCACACTACTAGGCGTACCAAGTGATAGTACTACTAGGTTACCAAGCTGCTACACTTAAGTGCTTGAGATCAGTCGTACTTATTTCGCTTAATGATAGTAATGGTAAAATGCATAGAAAGTAAATTAATAATGAGAAACAAGTACTCCTATGCCCAACCATATGAATCATAAGTGTTCACACATGATCCAATCGAATTTCATGAATGGGACTAGTTGTGGCATCTAGATTGTTAAGCATTGGTCGCAAGATGCTATCTTCCCACTCGACCTAGTGGTAGCTTTATCATGTATGGTTTATTCCAAAGTGAGGCATATGATAATTAATGTTGTTATGTCTTGATTACTCCTAGTGATAAACATAATCGGTCATGAAATTTAGTCGTAATTCTAAGTAATGACAGTAATGTAAATCTACTCTAGCCTAAAGTGATGAGCATCCGGTCCTGGCTTACCGTACACATCTTAGGCTCATTTAATCATTATTGGGTTACCAAGTGTTATGCTACTAGGTGAACCAACCAATAACACTACTAGGATTACCAAATGATTACACTTAAACACTTGAAACCAATTGTACTCATTCCACTTTATTAATGAATAAGAAAGTAAAGTACTTGGAAATGTAAATGATTAAACTAAGAAAATAGTAAAAACTATGCTAGATAAAATAGTAAAACTAAGTGGATGCTGCAATAATGAAAAGTAATCTCAATATTTATTTCCAGACATGAACTATGCCCAAGTACACTTCACTCAAATAAAGATTCCATACAATTGCTCAACACCATACTATGGGCATTCACTCTATCACTAAAACTATGAAACTAAACTACAAGAATCTACCTAAGGATGGAATGAAAGTTCTTTGGATTTGTGTACCCAAGTGCTATATTTATATGCTACACACATCCTTCAATATTGGATCTACAATGACGTAGCTTGTGCTATGATATCGAATATGCAACATCATAGATATGATATTGTAGTTACGATATCATTGGTGGACAAAAATTGACTTTTTATCAAATAGATGTTATATAGCATTAGCAATATCCTAGCCAATTGATGATTCATCATACCCCCATAATTGACTAAAAAATTGTCCTCAAGTGAACAAAAGGAGGAACAAGTTCCTTACAAAATATTGGGAAGGGATGGAATTATTGATTAACTCTAATTACTGACTGACTTTAAGTGCCACAGTGGTGTGTACAAAAATGACACAGTTACATGACAAAACAAAAAGAAAATTTGAAGTGGCTTAATGTAGTTCATATTTCAGGTGATGGTGGCTCTTCCATTGGCTTCTTTCCTTTATCATCAGGCCTCTAGAAAGTTTCTCCTCTTATGTCCCTATCTTCTATTTTCCATATGTCCTTTCTATTGATTATGCATAGAGACTCCTTCAATTTTCATCATAGCATTGGCCTATTTGTTCTACTAGAATTGGTAGGTTTCTCCTAAGTTCCATTCATCACTGTTGGTTACTGTGGACCATAATAGAGATGCTTACAGTTGTGTCTTCACTGCTTTTGGAGAAAATTCCATAATGAGACCAAAATTCAATTTCATGATGATTGTGGACATCATCAATCTTCTTAGATGATTTGGAGGTAATTTGCTAATAACATGAGTCATTATCCTTGTTTAGGTGCTTGTGGAATTTCAATTTCTTGATGCTATATGATTGAGCCTCCTTCTTTGTGTGTTCTGCTTTTGGGGTTTGTTCCCCTACTCAGCCTCTCACATGGCCTCTTGCTCTTTTGCTCTTATGTTGTGAAGGTCTTCCTTCTGGTATCCTCTTCAAGGCCATCTACAATTAGCAAGGGTTTGAAATTATTAGGATTTTCCTACCAATTCTTAATAGTTCTTTACCTTGCTCATACCCTTGGTTAGATCAAGTTCTTATCTTATTACAATTGTAGAGTTTGAAAAATTTTCAAGAAGGAATCCCTTAGGTGTTATATCTTTTAGTTACTTATGACATTCTATCATTTTCCTTGCTTATTATGGCCTAAAATAGTTAATATGGTCTATTATAAGTATTATCTGAATCTTTCTGAACTTAGTTTGATTTATTAACTTTAAGATTCTTATTATCCCCTTATACTTACCCTTTATAATATCTTTTGGTTGTTTGGAATTTGTGGCCAAAATTTTTTAAATTTTCATTTGTTTATGTCATGCAATGCACCTCCTTGACTAACTTGAGCACTCTAGGATCAACAAGATTGAAGAATGTTTGGAAATTAGAGCTACAAGGGCAAAGTTATGGCCTTTGGAAGCTAGCGTGCAAGAAGACGGAGGAAAAACTACAAAAACTTCTCTTGCCACAAATGTGAGAAATGAAAAATTTCACTAATTCTTGCATGTATATATGTTATTTTTATATGCACAACATCGTAGATATGATAATGTAGGTGCCTACGACATCATAACTACGATGTCACCATTAAAATGTTCAATTTTTTCATTGATTTTTTCCTAGAAAAAAATGAGTTCGATGAAATGTCTAAAGATGTAAAGCTTGTCTAGAGGCTCATGGGCCATGAGTGATGCACAGTTTTCAACAAATTTGCATTCAAGGTTCATGAAGAAGGAATCTCGAGAAACAAAATTTTATAGTATGGATAAGAAATGGATAATGAATTTCTAATGTATGGACAGATTATTAGATGAGATGGAAAGTTTATTAGATGTTTTAGAAGGTACAAGATGATGTGGAATTTCTTGTCAAGTGTGTAATATAAGAGTTATACAAGTGGATCCTCCCCAAAGTAGGCTTCAATCCTTAATGCCCTTTTATAACCACACCTAAAAGTGTCCTTAGGCACTCAAGGAGTTGAATGTATTGTATACTTTTTTAGCAAAATACACATGTTAGTACCACCAAATTGGGAAAATAACTCTATGTTACACATAATCATATGTTATGTTTATTCAAATAGTGAGATGAAATGGGCTTAGAAGGGATTGCAGAAATTAGGATGTGAGGTGTCTTACCATAGGCATAATGAATTCTTGTGTTTTATTAGTGGTTAAAGTAATCATTAGCCCTTCTGTCCAAGATTCAAACCAAGTCTAGAACACATTCCAGTGACATCACATTATTTTATCTCTTGGGATTATAATCATAAGATTATCACTGTTACAAGGGGTATTGTCTCTTAGTGTATTGTCTAAGGAAAGAGTTTTATTCATGGAATTTTATTTTTATGTTGAAATTTTTGAGGAATCATCTATCTTCAAGCATGGGTAACATGTCTTTCCAGTGGGACCCTTAGAAATTTATTTTGTGCTCTTTTATTGTTTAAATGTGTCAGCCTTTAAGGTAGCACTTATTTGACTCTTACTCCCATTTTCATTAGATCTACAAGGATATAATACAACCTTAGTAACATCATAGAACTTTCAATAAAATTCCAAAAAGAATTCACAAGTTCCCTTAGTGTCGCACCCTTTTCATTTCCCCTTGGTTCTTTACTTATCTATCTAGGCATAATGATCACAAGTTTATTCTTAGTTGTATGATGGAAAAGAAAATCATTACGACCATGGTAAGAACCTTGTATTAATGGATTGGATGGATGGATGATGTGGGCTCACTATGCAAATAAGTAGTTTCTTATGACTTGATATCATAGAGAAATATTCACCTTATTAGACTACATCTTGCCTTTATTTGAATGTGTTTTATAAAAAATCAAAATTATTTATAAAGGGTTTGAAAACAAAGTATAAAAGAAATGGAAAATATAGTAAAAAATTGTGAAAAAGTATAAAGAATGAAAAAATGTTAAAATAATATGAGAAATTCAAGAAATGGAAAAGTATAAAAGAATGGGAAAAGATTAAAAAATATGAAAAATGAAATGAATTGTAAAACAAAAAATAGAAAAATCACTTATTAATTCTGAAATCAAAGTAAAGTATCTCTCCCATGAGTAATCTCATGGGTGAGTATTTGGAAAATGCTCCCTAAATCTCCTTCGTCATACACTATAGACGATTCACCTACCATCTTTAGTGATGTAACTTTTCTATCATTGTCCCATGTAATTCTAATAGTAATGGAGTTATGATCATCTAAATCCTTGTTCTCTTTCCCTTCTAGTGTATGATTATGAGTTAATTGTTTCATTTTTAGGTTCTTAGTCAGAGTTATTTTCTGAATTTGGGAATTAGTAAGTGTTTCAAATGTATCCATGCATATGTTCAACAAATTAAGATTCTTAGTTAGTGGCCACAGGGTGTCTACTAGTTTTGTGACTTATACTCTTCTTTCTACATACATTTGTGTTTCATTATTATTGTCGATTGGTATGGTGTCTATGTTAGTATTTTGAATATTTTTTTCACTATTGCACTCTTCTTTTTTAGTAGTTATGCATGGAATTCTTTGTTTATGGATGGCTCCATGTTTGTCCTCTTTTGAGATCTCCACAAATAAATCTCTCATCTTTAGTCTAGCACCAATGGTGCCAAGCCATGCCCTCCCCATGAATATTGGACATTCCTTATCAAGATCCTTCACATTGATCACCAAGAAGTTTGTAGGATAGGACCATCCATTGACAATGATCACTACATTGATCCATCCCAAATGGATGGCAATAGATTGATTTGCAAGCTCTAACCTGATGTTGCATTCTTTGAATGGTGGTAGGTTCCATGTTTGATATGTTTGATAGTTGATCATCATGTGAGGCCATGTTATCATTTTTAATGGTTTGTGTTAAGTGTGCTTTATATTAAGGTTGTGAAGATTAGAGTTAGGTTTTGATACAATGAACTTTAGAAAATTTTTCTTAGTATAACATTGACTTATCCCTAGCAATGACGCCAATGATGAGTGGTAGGTACCCCTATGCCCAACCATACGAATCACAAGTGTTCACACACGATCTGGTCAAATTTCATGGATGGGACTAGTTGTGGCATCTAGATTATTAAGCATTAATTGTAGGACATTGTCTTCCCACTCGGATGAGTGGTAGCTTTGTCATGTATGGTTTAGTTCAAAGTGAGGCATATGATAATTGATGTTGTTAGGACTTAATTACTCCTAGTAATAAACATAATTGGGAATGAAGTTTAGTCCTAAGCCTAAGTAATGATAGTAATGTAAATCTACTCAAGCTTAGAGTGATGAGCATTTAGTCCTCGCTTACCATACACATCTTGGGCTCATGTAACCATTACTGGGTTACCAAGTTTATGCTACTAGGCGAACCTAGCACTAACACTACTAGAATTACCAAACAATTACCCTTAAATGTTCAAAACTAGTCATGGTCATTCCATATTACTAATGAACAAGGAAGTAAAGTACTTGGAAATATAAATGATTAAACTAAGAAAATAGTAAAAACTATGCTAAGTAAAATAGTAAAACTAAGTGAATGCTATAATGATGAAAAAAAATCTCGATCTTTATTTTTGAACATGAACTATGTCCAAGTACACTTTACTCAAATAAAAATTCTGTACAACTGCTCAACACCACACTGCAAGCATTCACTCTATCACTAAAACTATGAAACTAAACTACAAGAATCTACCTAAGGGTGGAATGAAAGTTCTCTAGATCTGTGCACCCAAGTTTTGTATTTATAAGCTGCACACATCCCATAATATCAGATATATGATGATGTAGCTTATGCTACAATATTGAATATGTAATATCATAGTTACGATATTTTTGGTGGACAAAAATTGACTTTTTAGTAAACAAATGCGATATAGCATCAACGATAACATAGCCAACTGATGATTCATCAATCCGTAACTATGAAAATAGTAAACATTAAACTAAATGAAAGCAAAAATAAAACTAAGTATTGCTACAATGATGGAAAGTAGTCTTGATCTTTATTTCTAGTCATGCAATGTGTCCAAGCACATCACACTTGAATAAAGAATCCATTTAATCACTTAACATCACACTACGGGCACACATTGCTAAGTACTAAAAGTTAAAATCATGAAAACAAACTAAAAGAGTTTTGCTACTATCTTATCAAATCTATTACAAATCTGTGTGCCTAAGTGTTGCTTTTATAGGTTGGCATGCACCCCATAATATCATTTATACTATAACGTATCATGAGATACAATATTGAATCTATGACATCGTAGATACGACATTGTAACTATAATGTCATTATGATGAAAATTTTGACTTTATCATTCCCCCACGATTGACTAAAAACTCATTCTCAAGTTAAAAAAAATGAGGATAGAATCCCTTATAAAATTGGAAGATAGATTTACATGATACTAACTACTATATACATGACTCTTGAGTGCCATAGTAGTGTTTTACAAAAATGACACAAAAATGACATGATGAACTTTAACAAAAAACAAAATTTGGTAAAGCTTGATGTTACCTTATGTTGTTCCTGGTGGTGGTGGCTCCTTCATCGATTGCTTCCCCTTGTAGTCAAGCTTCTAAAATTAATAATAGTTTAGGAGTGCTTGTAATTTCTCCTCTTTCGTTCTTGGATAGTGAACTATCCATGCTAATGAACTAATGTTTGATGGAGTTAGGACATCCCATGGACATGGGAGTTTTGGAAACATCTTATTAGATTTTAACATACCATGTGGCAAACTATCATCTTTCTTCTTCAAAAGTTCTAACCTTATCTCTTAGTTTATGGTAATCTATTAATCATTTGGCCAAGTTCACTACTACATGTTTTTGTCCTTGGTAGTTAGCCTTAACTACTTCTAGCTCTGAGTTTGCTACTTGAAGCTTTTGTAAAGCATCTTTGCGATCTTTAAACTTCTTCTTGTATAAGGTGTACATGGTTGCTACTTGTTGTTCAAGCTCACTTTTGGACCTACTTGCTATCAACATGGCCAAGTTAGCATAACAAAGGTTTGCTAACCCCATGTATTCCTTTAAGTCCTTTATCTGCAGATCTTTATTTTTCACTTCTATTTTACCATTTCAGATTTTGTGCTAACATGGAATTAATTCTAGCCTTTACCATTTAGATCTCTTTCTCATTGATTTGCTTATACATCCCCACATGATCATGGAAGTGTTTCTTAAGCCATTCATGCTTTTTTTCCTCATTCTGACACATGCTAATTTTGATGATTGACTTCTAATGAATGACATGTACCTCCTTCATGGAGGGGATTCTATTTTCTATTGCAATGTGGCTCATATCTTGATTGACCCTCACTAGTTGTTTCCTTAGCTAGTGGATGCTCTCTTCCAAAATATGTTTCTATTTTTTAATAGTAGTCAACCGTTTGTTATTTGTAGTGAGCTTTGCTCACTAAAGCATTCCATACTACCTTTTCTTTTTCATCTTCCATCTCTTTATTTTTCTTAAGGAGGTAATTGATCTACTCAGTTCTAAATTGTGCTAGCAGTTCTGGTGCAATGAACTAAGTTAGATCTCTTCTTTCTACTATTAGGGCTACAAGCTCTTCTTGTAATCTGCAAAGCTCATTCTCAGCATGCTCTACGCTAGTTTCAACCATGATTAGTTTTCCTTTGGTGGCAATCAATTTAGACTGTGTTGCAATGAAATTACTAGGAATGTCAAAGAGATTTGTCATAACCTATCCTGTTTGCAATAGTCTATCTAACACATCTTTATGATCTGCAAGAGTCATATAGGTACTAGCTAACATTTGAGCATCTTTGGTTCCAAAAAAATCAGCTAGTGACACAACAGGTACATTCAAAAATCACAAAAATCAAAATAATAATGTGCAAGTTATGGACACTAGAAGATGGGGTGACAAAGTGCTTAGTTGCAAAGAAAAATTGGCAACAACTCTCCTCTTATGAAAATTAGAAATGAAAATGTTTTTCTAACTCTCCCAGGCTATATATAGTATTTATAAGTAAGATATTGTAAATACGTCATTGTAGATGTGATATCGTAGGTGCCTGCAATATCATATCTACAATATCACCTTAGCAAAAATTAAATTTTCTAAAGGTTTTTTAGGGAAACATTGAGTTCCATTAGATGGCTAGAAGATACGCATTATGTTGAAAGGATCCTAAAATGGAGATGTTGCTTCAGGATGAAAAATAAGCATTAAAAGTCTATGATTAAGGAATCTCAGGCTATGAAAGTATGATGTGTTAATGGAATGAATGAGATAGGCAATGGTGTTGTGTCATTAGAATGGATAGTGTGAATAATATGAAAAGTGTTTATTGTCATTTTTTGGAATTATAAGACTCAAGATGATGTGGAATTGCTTGGCAAGTATAAGATACAACAATTATACAAGTTGGTCCTCCCCAAAGTAGGCTCCAACCCTTAATGCCCTTGTATAACCATTCCTAAAAGTGCCCTTAGGCACTTGAGGAGTTAAATGTAACACATACTTGTTAAGCAAAACACACATGTTAGTACCACCAAATTGGGAAAATAACTCTATGTTATACAAAATCATAAGTTACGACTATTCAAATAGTGAGATGAGATGGACTTAAAAGGGATTGTAGAAATTAGGATGTGAGGTGGCTTACCATAGGCATAATGAATTCTTGTGTTTTATTCATGGTACTTTATTTTTATTTTTACATTTCTGAGAAGTCACCTACCTTTAGGCATGGGTAACATGTTTTTCTAATGGGACCCCCATAAATTTATTCTATGCTCTTTTATTTTTTTAACTATGTCAACCTTTGAAAGTAACACTTATTTAACTATTACTTCCATTTTTCGTTAGATCTACAAGGATATAATACAACCTTAGTAACATGATATAATTCACAATAATAATCCAAAAAGAATCCACAAGTCCCTGTAATGTCACACCCTTTTCATTCCCACTTGGTTCTTTACTTTTCGATCTAAGCATAATGATCACAAGTTTATTCTTAGTTATATGATGGAAAAAATATCATTATGGCCATGGTAAGAACCTTGTATTAATGTAATGGATGGATGGATGATGTGGGCACACTGTGCAAATAATCAATCTATTATGACTTGATAACATAGAGAAATCTTCACCTTATTGGGCTACATCTTGCCTTTAGTTGAATGTGTTTTATTAACAATAAAAATTATTTACAAATTTTTTAAAAACAAAGTATAAAAGAAATGGAAAAGATAGTAAAAAATTGTGAAAAAGTATAAAGAATGAAAAATGTAAAAGAATATGAAAAATTAAAGAAATGGAAAAGTATAAAAAAATAACGAAATGTCAGAGAATATAAAAATTAAAATAATTGTAAAATAAAAAAATAGAAAAATCACTTATTAATTCTGAAATCAAAGTGAAGTATCGCCCCCATGACTAAACTCATGGGCGAGTGTTCTGAAAATGCTGCTTGGATCTCCTAGATTAAACACCTTAGGTCGGTTTTCCACCTTATTTATTGATTTAACTATTCTATTATTATCCCAGGTAATTTTGATGGTAGTAAAGTTATGATCATTTAAGTTCCTATTTTCTTTTCCCTTTGGTGTATGATTATGAGTTAATTGTTTTGTTTTTGGGCTCTCAGTTGGAGTCATTTTCTTAGTTTGGGAGTTAGTAAGTGTTTTAGATGTTTCCATGCATGTGTTAGACAGTTCTTGGTTCTCAGTTAGTGGCCATAGGGTGTCTTCTAGTTTGGTGGCCTTTGGTCTTTTGGTTGCACATAGTGGTTGTTTATTGTTATTGTGGACTAGAATAGTAACTGTGTTAACGTTCTAAAGTGTTGGTCCACTATTGCACCCTTTACTTTTAGCAATTATGCATGGAATTCATTGCATGTGTATGGCTCCATGAGCATCTTCTTTAGAAATCTCAACCAAAAAATCTCTCATATTTAGCTTAATTTCGATTATGCTAAGCCATGCCCTCCCATGATTATTGGGATTTCCTTATCAGCATCTTTCACATCAATAATTAGAAAGTCTACTGTATATGACCACCCATTGATAGTGGTCACTACATCATCTATCTACCAAAGGAGTGATGATAGATTGATCTACAAGCTCCAACATGATGTTGCACTCTTCTAGTAGTGGTAGGTTTCATGCTTGATATGTTTTATAAGATATCAAATTCACTTTGGAACTTGAGTCTCATAGAGCTTTGCAAGGTATATTTCTAGCTATTCGTGGATAGATCAAAAGAATTCCTAGATCAATTCTCTTTTTTGGGTGTGCCCCTACCTTGATCCATTCTATAACAATTTTAGCAAGCATGACAGTATGAATATTTGGACTTGACTAAAATGGAAGCTTGTTAATAGTGAGAAGATTTTTTTTAAGAGAAGATGGTCTCGATGAAACTATAATTTTTTTAGCCTTTCCTAGACTCATCATAAAGAAAGGAAGTTTCTTTGTTTGGCCCTTAGTATGGCTGGTGAGATCTTCCACTTGTATATTTACTACCATTGCCACTCTCTTTTGTTGTGATTATGAAGGCAACTCTCATTGCATCATGGATGATGGCACTAGTGGCAAAGGATTTGGATTGAGATTTGAAAAATCAGCTGCTTGTGGAGGTATGTATAAGTCTGAATTGGCCCTTGGTGGCGTCAGTCGATGGTATTCTAGTAGATAGTACTATGGAGTTTGAATAGTCATGTTTGTTGGTGAGATTGGATGCTGGACATAACATCCATAAGGATCAAGTTGTCAATATGGATATTGTTGGCATGACAGTGACATGGCCCATGATTGAGGTTGCTACCACTACTGATAATATTGCTCCTATGGCTATGGCAAATTTCCACTAGAATAATACGTTGGCTAAAGGTTTTGTTGGTAGTTACCTTGAGGATAAGGTAACCATTTGGGCATATTTTTTTGAACAAATTTAGGGTTAAGTGTGTATGCCCCCATTTCTTGTAGATGTGTCATAACTAGACAACATCCCTTAGGATGTTCATACTGGCACACAGTGCAACCTTCATTATCTATAGAGCTAGCATCTAAGACCTCAGCTATTGAAGCAACTTTGCCTTTATTTCCACGTTTCTTCTTCTTCCTTTTGTCTTTGCCTATTGCAAAGGCTTGTTTTGCTCTTTCCTCCATAGTCTTTAATGCTGTGGTATACTTTTCATCAACTAAATCCCACATTTTTACTACCTGTGTGGCTACATCACCAACATATTTTTGGATTAGTGGTGTCTCTTTTTGGATTGCTTGGTCGAAGGTTTCTTTCTCTTGGGTATCACACACCTATGCATCTCTCTTTTTTATTGATGGATCCCTATTGTACTCTTTAGTTGATTCTCTTCTCTTTTTCTAAGTTCTCTTTTAGCTTATTGATGGATCCCTATTGTACTCTTTTGCCACTTGATCAATTAGTCTTTGAATACAATGGGTGATCGATTCTGATAATCTTCCCTAGGTGTAAACCCCAAGGATCTCTCTACTTTTACTTCTTAGCCCATCTATGATGTGCCTAAGTTGTTTCTTTCATGAAAATCTATGGCCTGGGCATTTGTGTAATAAGGAATAATCTCTACCCATTGCCACATCAAGGGTTTCATGAGTCCCTTGTTTCTAGCCATGGATTTGTTTTCATAGATTTGATACTCATGAATAGGTATGATATTTATCATTAAAGATTTTAAGCATGGTACTTTAGCATTTGATGGATTTAGGTTCCAATGACCCATACCAGCTTTCTGCTTCCTTCACAAGTGTTCTAGGAAACAACTGCAATTTCTGTCAATCACTCTCTATGTTTTGAAGAGCACATGCATCATGGAATGCTTAAAGGTGATGTTGTGGGTCAACGTTGTAACCACCTTCAAATCGGGGCATATTGTTCATATCTAGCCATTTAATTCGGCTATCTCTCACCTTCCTAATTGGTATGTGGATAGGTTCCTGAATATTGATCATGCTTTGGGTTACCATGAGGGGTTCATCATCATGATTGAGTTCGTATGCTCTATTGTTGCAGTGACCCCTTCTATGCCCATGCCTCTCCTAATCCTATTTTCTGTCTCTTCTTCTCCTTCTTTCATGCTCTTCATCTTTTGAATCAGAGTTCACCTTTCATCCCTATTAGAGTCTCGGTACTTGTGCCTTCTCCTGTTAGAGTCCTTCGATGATCATGATGAGGCTAATGAGGTAGCAGGAAAACGGTGTCGGCTGGTTCTCCTTTCATGACTCTTGTATGTTTCTTTGTAAGATTTGGTAGGAACCCTTGGCCTAGAGTCTCGCTTGTTTTTTGAGTCAATAGCCTCCCCCTTATGTGTCTCTACTAGAGTAGAATGAAGTTGGGCTTTAACAAGTTCCTCTAGTTTGATTATAGGTGTTTTCGACAACTCCTCATGGTTCTGGTGGAGTTGTTCTAAAATGAATTCATCAACATCAAGTTCTTCTATGGCAACAAAAGTGTTAGCTTACTTCCCTTTACTATGTATATGTTTGATCTCTATGGCAACATCTCTTCTCATCTACTTCTTTATAGGTTCATAGGGTCTAGTCATGTGTTAAGTCACATGATACCTGATGAGAAGCGATTTGCATGAGCCGCGATATCGCATCCCATGCGATATCGCGTACACGATATCGCGTTGTCCCTTGTGATATCACGTACGCAATATCGCGGTCCGCCGCCATATCTATAAATAAGAGGCGGCTCTCCCTTGTTTCATCATTTTAGGCTAGAAGTAGGGAAACTCTAGCAGATTGATCACTCCAGAGATAGAATATTTTCCATGTGCCCGCAGTAGGAGTCCCCAAGTGAACAGATCTTTATTTGAGCAACATTGTACCTGAATGAAAGTTGTGTACGGCAATAAAGATGAGCTTTGTGGATAAACCTTGCAGTGCATGGAATAGGATTTATTACATGTTATTTCTTACCTATTATTTATTACCCTGCAATAGCGCGGCATGAGTACGACTTGATTACGAGCATTTACGGATGTGTACGGCCAATCAAGGAATCGGCGGCTCATCGCGATTAGATTCTCTCACCCTCAACTCCTAGAATGTGGAATGAGTACGACTTGATTACAAGCATCTAAGGATGTGTACGGTTAGTCAAGGAACGGATGCTCATTACGCTTAGGCTAGTTAAGTGCCTCAGTATGACCACTTCGAGCACGTGCGTTACGCATGGTGATCCCAGTAATGATTAGCGATTAGTAGCCGCGGTTGCATAGTTCAGGGTGTGTACGGTAAGTGGGAACGGATGTTGACACTAGTTAATTTAGACTTAGTCATTAGTTAGAGTTAGTTAGTTTCTCAACCCTTCACCTCGATAGCATAGGAGAAAAACATAAAAGAATATAAAAATCATATACCTTGGACTTACTTAACCATACACCGTGACAACTACAAGTAAGTCTGGGAAGACAATGAATGATTAACCCCAAGTGTTCCATGGGGCGTGTAGGCATTTAGTCTGCGGAGTTCAACCGGATCATGCGTGCTACGCTCGTTTCGTATGGTTGAGTGTAGGGATACCTCGCCACTCATCAATACCCTTCTTGAATCTGGTCCAAATGCAGTAATTTGTAGCATGTTCACTGCTACACATTCTAGAGGTAGGACTATGTTGCCTTGTATGTCTCTCCATCTCATTTGTTTGTCCTAATGGAAGATGAAAGTAAAGTCTGGATGGTGTGAATCAATGTGAGCATAAGTGATTCGTGTTTGCATTGGCATTCCCCATTCATCTTCATCAACAATTTCATCACTACTTCTTCTTGTCTCCTTGGTAGGTGATGGTTGATTATTATGTGAAGCCATATTATAGTTTTAGATGATTTATGTTAAAAGTGTGCTTTACTTTTAGTTAGGTTTGACTTTAAGTTTCAAATACAATGAACTTTGAAAAATCAATTTCTTAGTATAACATTGACTTGTCCTTGGCAATGGTGCCAGTGATGAGTGATGGAGTATCTAACACCCAACCATACGAGATACGAGTGTTCACGCACGATCCCAATCAAATTTTGTAGATAAGGCAATGTGACTATGCAAGTAATTGGTTAGAGTTCATGATCGTTGTCTTCCCACGTGAGCTAGAAATGCAATGCATATGATGTAACTCACAATGAGGTATATGATAGATGATATTGTATTGGCCATATTAAGCCTAGTGAACATGAAGTAAATGGAATAGTTTCTAAATCTAAGTGACAGTAAACAAATCTAATCTAGCCTCTACGATGAGTAGCTATTCCTAACCTTCCGTTCACACCTTGGACTTCATGTAACTACTACTGGGATTACCAAGTACCACACTACTAGGCATACCAAGTGATAGTACTACTGGGTTACCAAGCAGCTACATTTAAGTGCTTGAGATCAGTCATATCCATTCTGCTTAACAATAGTAATGGTAAAGTGCATTAAAGTAAATTAGTAAAGTGTTGCTACAATGATGGAAAGTAATCTTGATCTTTATTTCTAGTCATGCAATGTCTCCAAGTACATCACACTCGAATAAAGACTCCATTTAATCACTTAACATCACGCTATGGGCACACACTACTAAGTAATTAAAGCTAAAATCACAAAAACAAATTGAAAGAGTTTTGCTACTATGTTATCAAATCCATTGTAGATCCATGCGTGTAAGTGTTACTTTTATAGGTTGGCACGCACCCCACGATATCATTTATACGATAACATATCATGAGATACAATATCAAATCTATGACATTGTAGATACAATATCGTAACTACAAGATCGTTATGGTGAAATTTTTGACTTTATTAACAAGGTACTTGGTAATCCCAATAATATTTACATAAGTCCAAGATGTGTGTGGAGTTAAAAGAGAATGTCCATCACCGAGGGTAGGCTAGATTCATTTGTTGTTTACTTAGACTTAGAAACTACTTTCATTTACTTTATGTTTACTAGGAGCAAAATGGCCAAAGAAACATCAATTATCATACACCTCATTGTGAGTTAAACTATATGCATTGATTTTACCAGCTCACGTGGGAAGACAACGATCATGAACTTAAATCAATTACTAGCATAATCACATTGCCTTGTTTACGAAATTTGACAAGGCTACGCATGAACACTCGTATCTCATATGGTTGGGTGTTGGACTACTTCACCGCTCATCAATTGACTTATGACATCATAAGCTTTTATGATTTCTAATTTAAAAAACATTAGTAAGAATTTAAATTTGTTACAATAATAAAGAAGTTTCTTTTGAATATTTCCTTACTTTTGTAGCTAAAATAATCTAAGTATTTTTATTTCTCTTCTTCTCTAAGATAACAACCATACCATTTCTAAGTGATTTTTGTCTACCCTTCATCTAGTTCCAATGCTTAGCTCTATTATTAGTCTCTTATTTTTTATTTTTCATTCAAAGCAAGTGATGCTTTTATCTATGTAGCATTTTTTCCCAATCTCTAATTTCTATTATTCATTAATATATAATCTAAGCAATGCCACCATAGTATCTATAATTTTCATTTTAACATTATGAACAAATATGTTTTTACTAAAATGAATTCATCTTTTAACATACTCGGCATGAAGTTGTGATATTTTCATTGACTTAAGGCAATGAAAAGTAATATTTTCTAACTAGGATTATGTAAGTAAGAGGTTATGAGTTCGAATCACATGCATTTTTATGTTTTATGAAAGTATTTTGTTGGCTATATGTGTTAGGAGTACTTATAGTCAAAATTTTCAATCTTTTTGTTTGTTTTTGAGAACTTTTTTTTTTTTTTTTTGGTTTAGAAAACCCCTTTGCCCCTAGCTTAGGATACTTCACTTGCATTAAAAGTGAATGTCCTTTATATTTTTCATATCTTTTTTCTTCATCTAAATCCATAGTTATGCTAGGATTGATAGGGTAGCTCAAGTGGTTAACTCATTGTCTCTTCAGTATGCATCCAAATTTTGGTTTTCATTGGGTTCCTTAGCCACATTACATATAATCAAAATTTTAAGGGTTTCTTGTATTATATTAGGTTGGCTATATGTCTTAGGGTATACCTATAGTCAAATTACATGGAGTAATAAAGGATCATCACCCAAAGCCATAATGCTCTTCCTCCCAAGCAAGGTCTTGGAGGGTTGGTAGATGAGTGAAACCCTAACTTCTTGGAGTGGTTGTGCCTAGGCCTGAAATATGCGAAACATAGGTACACCCCAAGATTTTATATAATTTTATAACTTGATGCTACTTAGTAGAATTGAACTTGTGACCTGTTGTTACTAGGCCAAGATTTGTAATAGGCAAACACCTCATTGTTATCATGTGGTTGACATAAGAAACGAGCTACTTATCATCACTTCAAATAAAAGTTATAGAGTAATAAATTGAAATTTAAAAATGCTTTATTGACCATAAAAAACTTTCAATTTTAAATATTTTAAGAATTTATTAATCTTTGGAACAAAGGTAGTGGAAGCTAGTTCTTTTATTTAAGTTTTATATTTTAATATAACTAATCCTTCCAAGAATGCAACCAACCATGTTAATTTGTGAATAATACAGATTCTGACTCGTGGATAATCTAGATTTTTTGATCTTCCTGTAAGGTTAAAATCAAAGTTTGAATGCCCTGAGCACGTAGTTTACCAAAACAAAAATAAGAGGAGAGGGAAAGAAAACTATTAGAATGTTCATCAGCAAGGAAAGACATAAAATTATGACATTATGGAGTACTCAAGTGGTTCGTAAAACCTCTTTGAGTTAAGTTTCCCAAAAGCTAAAAGATTAAATTGGCATCTAATTTAAAAGAATTTCACCCTGGATGACAGAAGTACATGCTAAGTTGGTGACCCAGTAATAATTAGAAAGGTAGTCGTTTAGGATTCCTTTTCCTGAATAGGAAGCACCAATAAAGGGAATATTTGCTGCTTCTGCACTAGCCACTCGGAGACTGAACCATGAGTCCATGACTGAATATTTGCTGCTATAAAGAAACACAATTATGTGGCAGAATTCTCTCGAGTTTGGTAAAATGAGAGCGAATCCTGAACAAAGAGTGGCAGTAGTAGTAGTAATTTATTCTGAGAAGGATTTGCAAATTGTAATTGCATGAATGAAATTATATCTAGCCAAGTGGTGAGTGCAATTGAATTGAATTCAAACAGGTGTTGTGTTGTCCAACTCGAATTCAATATGCTACGGCATTGCAGATCATGCTGAAACCAATCCCAGAAGCTGCAGAGAAACAGACCCAGATCGGGCTCTGAACAGACACCAGCAGCAGGACAAATTCAAAACTAGACCCCACCGAATCAGGAGGAGGGCAATTGAATTGGGGTCTGATCCATCCATCCATCATGTTTTTTGTGGCATTTGAGATTTGCACAAGAAAACTTCTGTGGGTGGGTGTGTAACTGAAACTAAGAATGTAATCCAGCGTGTGTTGCCTAGGATTCTAGAGCAGTGAGTGAAATGCATAGCCCAAAATCTAAGAATCCCGCTGAATGCGGTCAAGTGTTAGATGATCTGAAACAGACCAATCTGTTAGGATTGTTGGGAGATTAAGCTTGGAATATGTGTCTCCCCACAGGCGATTTGATATTTGAACGGTTTTAACTATTTTAAGCCTCGCCACAATGACCCTTACGTGTCAGGCCAGTGTCTGGTTACTGTTGTTGATAACATGAAGGAGAGTTTGCAATCTAAGAAAAAAAAACTTGTGGGTATCCTAGGCTACGCGGTTCTCTGATTTCTGCTCATCCTATTCCCCCTCTCTTCATCATCATCTTAATCGAAACCAATTTTCAATTGAATGCGTAGCACCCATAGAAACCAGGAACAAAAAACCAAAAAACCAGTCCCCTTTTTCTGTCAGAGTCTTAATAGCCTTGGAGCCAGGTTTTTTGGGGTGTCGAAAATTCAAAAGGCAGGCTTTAGCTATTTCAGCAGCGGATTAGAAGATTTTGCACAACAATTTGGAAAACAACAACCTAATGTGAGGAAATCTCACACAGTTTCTGATACATTATTTGTTCTCTGCTTTTTAGGATATTTTATTTGCATGAGCTATAGTTCAATTTTGTCTTTTTTTTTTATAATGTTATTGCCGATGAGCTATTTAGGTGTCGCGGTCTCCTGTTCATATTCCCGTCTGATGGGTTCAGAAATGCTTGAATGCGTGCTCTGAGGACATATTCGACAAGCCGCGTTTGTGGGTTTTTAAAACTTTGAATTGTCTTGTTTTCGACGATTGTTCATGGGCTTTTCTATGGATTTTGAAATATTTTGAGTATCTTTGATTTCTATTATTCTTTTGCTGAGCGCTCTTGTTGATTTGTACGTGTTTGAATTATTATTATTTTTCCTTAAAGTCAGCTTTTCTGAAAAGCTGCTGCTGGGTTGGGGAGTTTGAAATGTTTGAATATACATCTGTGGCTTAAGCATTTCGGTAAGAAGAAAATGCCTTTTTTTTCCAGGGTTTTGTAATGCTGTGTTGATTTTTGCTTTTCTGTGCTGCAGGATGAAGATGGGCAGCAAGGGAGGCACAGGGCAGGCCTGTGCTGCATGCAAATACCAGAGGAGAAAATGCAATTCAGACTGTCCACTGGCGCCCTACTTTCCTCCAGACCAGCCCAAGCAGTTTCTGAATGCTCACAAGCTCTTTGGAGTGAGCAACATCATCAAGCTGCTCAAGGGTTTGGATGAAAACCAGAAATTGGATGCAATGAAGTCCATTGTTTTCCAGGCCAATGCCAGGGAGAAGGACCCTGTTCATGGCTGTGTTGGCATCATTTTGTCTCTCAGAGCACAGATTGATTACTTGTCTCACCAGCTTGGACTTGTGAGAAGCCAAATTATGTTGTATGAGCAACAGCATTACCAAGATGTCTATAACAACATGAATAGCAGCAATAATCATCAACTTCAAGCAATGGCTAACAGTGGAGGGATTCATGCTAATGCTGCAGCTGCATCTTGGATGTACCCTTACACCAATTCTTCTTCTTCTCTTGCTCCTCCTGCTCCTCCTCCTGCCCCTCCTCCTTATTCTACTCCTGATTATGATCATGCCCAGGCATTCCACAGTATGGATTTCAGACGCCCAGATAATAATAGTAGTAAGATGCAGCAGCACCAGCTTGAATTCCATCGGAGGCAACAACATTACAGTGACTCAAAAGAGTCGTATGAATCTAGGTATGATAATGAACGACCAAAATCTTTTGTGTGAGTAGTTATATTAGTTTTGAAACCACGCTGGGTATCTGGGTTCTCAGCGGCAGAATATTTCATATGCCTTTTTTTTTTTGGGACAATTTTCTTTCAGGTGTATTTTTATTGAGATTAGTTAGGGCACAGTTTCTTCTCCCCATTGCCAATTTCGGCTTCTGCTGGGGGTCAGAACTTGTATTTCAGATTCTCATTTGTCTGTGGCTGTCAGTGACACGATGTAGTGTTGTGGAATTGACTGTTCTGTAAGCATGGTTGCTTTTCTTGTTCATAGCATTTCTGAGGCCATGTTCAGGTTCCAGGACACGAGCTTGCATTGACTTTTTCCCCCTTGTTTTTTTTGATAATGTTTTTTTGTCGTTGTTCTCAGTTTTCATTGCTTGCTACGAATAGAAAATCTTAAAGAATGTAGCTTCTGAGTGTCAATGTTCTTTTGAACTCCCATAGTCCCATCCACTGTGTATAACTGTGCATGATATTTTTAACCAGGTATCACTTTGAGCCATTATTTTAGGTCCCCCAACAATGTGAGCTACTGGTTAGGTGGGTTGAATTCAATTTTACGGCTACAGGTTCCAGTTTATAAATAGCTCCACACGATCCAAGAACATTCTGCAACCATGAAGTTTTGATTTCATTATGCGAAGAGCTAATTTTTGTTTAAATCCTCTTTTGATTTGGTGGGTTTAATGATATTCCAGTGCAGAGTCATCAATCAAAATAGAGGGCCATTCTTTGGATCACTCAACAGTTGCAGAACATGAACTCAGAAGTGCAGCTGCATTGTTCCCACTCTCCAGTCAAAATTAGGCCAAGTCGGCTATATCATTCTGTGTCATCTTCCTTCCGCCAAAAGTGTTATATTTCAATCTTGTGCTCTGTGGTTAGAACAAACTGCTAAGGCTTGGCTATGTATAGCAAAATACAATCACAGTTACCATCAAATCTTTCAACGGTGCTGTAAGATCATGATCTGTACGTCCTTTTTGAAATTAATGTGCAGATTCTTGCTGCACACAAAATGAATATTTATCCATGGAGATCTTTTACTCTTTTGTCTTTTCGGGTTCAATGATGGGCAGAAAATTTAGAGATTGTATGCTAATTTGGGCCAACGTGCACGGAATAACCCTAGTTACGGCAGATTCTGGAAACCAGGAAGCAAAGGTTAGCATCAAATTTCTGGACAATAAAGGCAAGAACGAAATTCGAAATTCGAGCGAAGCAGTGAACGAACATATACACGTGCGTGACAGAAATTACACGGCTTTTTCTTAAAAAACACTTTGATACTCTTTGTTAGTTTTGATACCAGCCGATCAGACAACATGTGCGTTTGTAGTCCAACGGTTAGGATAATTGCCTTCCAAGCAATAGACCCGGGTTCGACTCCCGGCAAACGCATGTTGCTTTTTGAAACTCGTTTAATTTTTTCTAAAGGTTTTCTTTGCTTTTTCTTTTTTGTTTGGATTTTTCTTTTTTGTTTGGAGTATGGAGATCCACTTGGCTTTAATGTTATCTTAACCATCGCTCCATAGAATTACATTGTCTTAATTCCTTGTAAATGTAGTCACAATGATATATAAGCTTGTTGGGGCTTTGGCCTCTCTCTTGGGGCATTGCCCCTTCTCTACAAAGTAGAGGCTTAGTACTAGATGCGTTAGAGGAGGAACACATCTTAGCTCTTTAAGGAACAATGTCTCTTATAGGTAAGTTAATGTTCTTTGAGTATGTTTCGAATGTTGCATTGGTTCAATCACTTATATGATTATTGAGGCATCTCTGCAATACTCCTACCCTTAGAAGAACATGTGGCATGTGAGTTATATATTTATAATATGCTTACAAATTTTGGAGAACATTGAGGTATAGTCCAGCTTGAGTTTGCCTTGAAACACTTGGCGACTTTGAGGGTGGTGCCAAGTGGTGCTTCCCTAAAGTGTCATCAGACTTGGTATTAGAGGTAAAGTTTCAGTTCAAGCAAAAGACCCATTCAAATACTTTTGCAAGTAGTTATGAATGATAGATAAGATACTGAAAAATAAGTGAATAGATCTTAGTCTTGCTCTTATAAAAGATCCAATTATGAAAACAATTGTTACAAGTAGGCGATACAATCATTGGTTGTCTACCTGAGGTAGAAATGGCCAAATGAGTCAAGCATTGGTTGATCCCAAGGAAGTTTCTTTCTTATTTGGGTAAGCTCTAGCGCAAAACACAAATGTGCTCTAGATCAAAATTTTATGTTAAAAAATCTTGTCGTGTACCAAGAGAATGTTATTGATGATCTTTGGTTTGTACAAAAAAGTTGTGCCTGAGTTGGTTATGATGAATTGTGAAAGAAACACATTCTCTCTTACCGATTGATCCTTGTGATAGTTTAAAATGGTGATTCTATCATGAAGTGAATATGAGGCAATGTATTGGATTAGTGCTTCTTATTGCAATGTATTACTTTTATTGTGTGGTTGTTCCTGAATGCATTACTTGTGAAAGGTCTTTCGCTTGAATGCCTTGAGAACTGTATAATTTGGTGTTACAATGTGATGGTTTTATGTTCATGTACCATGGAACAACCTTGGATTCTCATTTGAGGATCCTTTACTAATGGTGCCTTAATGGATGAGCTCATGATCCATAGAAGAAAATTGATAGTGTTTCAAATTGCTCTATTTAAAAGTCTCATGTTTGAGGGGAGTGTCCCCATGTCCTTACTCTTAAATAGCAGTTTGAGTATAGGATGTTTCAATATCTTGGCTCTTTTGTTCAAATTTTCCTCATCAAGAATTTGATTTGGTTCATAAAACAACGATACGTAATGTGGGTGGTTATCTAGTCTTGTATAAAATAACATCATGCAAGGTTGTCGACTTGTTAATTCTCAAATAGAGAATGATTAGTGTGTTTGGTGTTATGGTAAAGATCATCATGTTATGAGACTTATCACAACCTAACCTGAAACTAAGTCAAGCAATCTTGTGGCCACCAAATGATTCAAGAAAGCCAATCTCTTGATTAATCTCACTTAAATCAAAAAGGAACTTGTAGGTCATTGGAAAAAATGTGCCAACTTGAGACAAGCATTTTTGCTAAACACTAGTGGATAAAAAGTAGAAAATAATGTGTGTGGAATAGTTGAGAGAATAAAATTGATATACACCATGTATGTAAAATAGAATGTACATGGGGTTGACAGTAGAAACATTTGAAACTAGAGCATAAAGCAAGATAGATCTAATTCATTTAAAGGGCTAGATCCGAAAAGGAATATAGAATATAGATCTAAAAGTATATCTAAACAATGCCAAAAATAAGAAAGATTGAAACTAGAAAATTCAGATTACAAAATGAAAGAGGATTACAAATTGTTGTAAGTGTTCTAGAAGGCGTACCAATGATTAGAGGTATTTGTCGAGGAGGTTGTGTTGCCTCGTCTTTTCTCTAATGCATGCACTTGATGTACATCTAGTAAGAGTATTGCAGATTTAGAAGTTGACTAAGTAAAAGAAGTGGACTAGATCTATGTGTTGACTTGATTCTAAGTGATTCTTCACGTGTTAGAAGGGCAACACAAAGGGGATACAAATGTGTCAACAGGGAAAAAGAAGAAAAGAAAAGAGAAATTAGAAGAGCTAATATCTCTAGCAAGAGAATGGTTGTTTTGCAAAGAGGCAAAGTCCTTGAAAAGGTTTCCAAATCACCAACAAGTAAAAAACCAACTATGCTTAATAACAAAGACAACCAAAAGTGTTAACCATTCAAAAGGCTTACTAATTGGAATGGTTGCCAACCCCTTGTTGATTAGGGATATCCTCCTATTTATAGGCTGAACATGTCTTGTAAATTGTGATAGAACGACGTATTGGGACCCACAGAATCATTTGGAATGTTCTAGATAGGAGAATTGATGTGTAGATAGTTGATATGAAAAATGACATTAGACATCAAATATAGGATTGAAGTAATATGTCAAGAAGAAAAATGATGTTGCACGTTGAAGAAGCGAATTTGCTAATGAGTTGAAGTTAGGATTGATGTAGGAGCTAATGTCGAATGTTGAAACTGGGAGTTATAGATGAGAAACCAAAAATAATGTTGCTAATTATGTAAGATGTTACTTCTGGCAAGAGCTCAAGATGAGACTATAAACCACGTTGCAAATGATGCAGGACATCAAATTTGGGCTACTAAAGATGGCTTTGAAATAAGCTATAAAATGTACCCAAAACTCTTACTCATGTAGAAAAAAGCCGAAGTGGGTAGAACACTTGGTTGCATGACTTGCAATTAGAAAACAAAGGAATATGTAAGAGGACTCTTAAAAGAGCAATGATTGTGACGAATAAGTCTCTATGTTCACTATCTTCCTCTCATGTTCACACATCTTACATGATTAAGGATCTAAAAAGATTATCTTCTACTCATGTGATACAATCCTTTTGGTTGCATGTAAACATGATGTTAAATAGTGGTTCTTATTTTATGGGAGATCTTAGCAAAGATTCTTTTTTAATACCAAAGACTTTGTTGATTATGATAATGAATGAGTGATGGGATCTTGTGTTTAACCATCTTAATGAAAGATGGAATATCAAATTTTCTACCAATATAGTTTGTGCAAAAGTGGTTGGAATATGGCTAGTTTAGTGCTACTACTTCCTAGATGGGTTGAAGCATCAATGTGTGTGGAAGAAAAAGAAAAAGAAAAAGAAAGAAAGAAACTAGAGAGAGAGAGAGAGAATGTGTGTGTGTGAATGCACATGCACATGCATGCATGTTCTTTGTCATGACTTCGAGTAAGAACTACATATTTTTATTATATGAAATAGGCTAAATGACATTAATGGATCCAAGGATAGGCCATGTTTAAGGATTGGAGAATCAATATATTTCTCCTCTATTAATGAGTTTTTAAATGATTGTCATAGTGAGGCTAAAGTTCCATAGATCCCTACTAGTGCAAGTGCAAAACTTCTACTATGCATTAGACATCAACTACCTCAAGGTATATGGTAACCTCCCCTTGGGTGTGAAGGATCAACTCTACACTCTCCAATCACTATCAAAGGTAGAGGAAACAACTTGCATTTAAAGTACGTAGATTTTGCTCCAAGAAGAATGATTGGTACTACTTGGAAAATGAGACATGCATATTCGTCCTTAACCTATGTTGCACGAACATCTCTAAATCTTTATCAATTGGATGTTAAGTTGAGTTCACCATTTATGCTTTATGATTGAGAACCCTAGCTATTAAACCTTCTTACCTATAACTGTCTAATAAGCTTTGAGTTATGCAATACCCTTGATATCCAATTTGCTCTCCATATTTGAAAAGTACACAAACAAAGACTTAGGCTCCAAGGATGTCATTTCTTTCAAGCAAGAAGAGTGTAGAGAGTATGCTTCTTAGTGCTTCAAATACTACTTTCCTTATGAAATGGGAACTAGAAAAAGTATACAGATTCACTTGGGTTCTATGCTATCTAAACCATCACCCTATAGAACTACATTGCTTTGATTCCTTGTAAACATTGTTAGAAGGATATGTAGGCTTGTTGGGGAGGCTTTGGCCTCTTTAGCTTGAGCACTACCCATTCGCTACACAACGAGGGCTTGGGTCTACATGTGTTAAATTAGAAACATGTCATAGCTTTCTTAAGGAATAATATCTTTTATGTGTAAGCTAGAGCTCATTGAGAATGTTGTGTATGTTGCACTGGTTAGTCACTTATATGATTTTCGAGGTGTCTTTGTGATGCTCATAACATTGAACTAATGTCTGACATGTGAGTTATGTATTAATGTTTTTCTCACAAATTATTAAGGACATTAGGGTGTAGTCCACCTTGAATTTGCTTTGAAATACTCAACAACTTTGGAACTCATGGATGGTGCTGAGTGGCACTTCCCTAGAGTAGTGTCATTACACTTCTAGAGTGTTAGACTTGAACTAGTGGTTTTAAAGGAATAGATATGAACTCGTCATAAAACAAAAATAATGGAGACATATGTAGGTCTAATCCTTTAGGTCCTTTCAAAAAAATTAGATGTGAACTCATGATTCCAAAGATTAGACATGAATTTATGCTAAAACAAGAACTATTGATGAGTCACATTAACGAGGCCTCATTGATGCTACCCTAACAACGCAGTCACATCGATGTCGTATTTGATGCATTGATGTGGCCTTGTCAATGCAATGTCTATTTTCACCTATAAATACGCACTCACTAGCCACATTTATGACATAAGTCTCATAGTTGTAGAGAAGCTCTTGCAATTTTCTTATTTGAAAGTTAGAATATTTTTCTAAGTGCTTGTAGTAGGAGTCAAAGAGTGTATAGATCTTTATTTGAGCACTATTATACCTGAGCACGGTAGTGTGTGCAAAAATAAAGATGAGCTTTCTGATAAACCTTGCAGCACTTTGAAATAGATTAATTATTTCCTTTATGCATTTAGTATTTTTATGTAATTTTTTTAATGCTTTAAGTAATTAAATAATTAATTATGTAATTGATGAGCGATGAGTATACCCTACACCCAACCATAAGAATTACAAGCGCTCACATGCAATCTTGTCGAATTTTGCAAACCTTAAGTTCCTAAGAACGCTACTTCTATGGAGTAAAATCTAATCATGATGATCAGTGTCTTCCCAACTACACTTACGAAGCTTAGTTGTATGGTTAAGTGTAATTAGGGCACATGATTTTTTATTATTTTATATTTTATTTGCCTATGATTGATAAAAAGTTGAAACTCAATTTATTAACCAATTTAACTAATCTGATTGTTAATTAATAACTAATTATCCTAACATAAGCATCTCGTCCCACATTCCGTACACATCCTAAATGCATATAGCATTGCTGGGTTACCAAGTGTTAAGCACTGCTAGGATCACCAAGTGTCATATGTTATGCTTGAAGTGGTCATACTTATGTGTTTAATCTATTTAGCTTAATTAGTTAATTAATTAAAGTCTTACTTATCTTAATTAACTGCATAATTAAAAGTAATAATAAATGCAGCAATAAATCATTAATCTATTCCAAGTACTACAAGGTTTGATCAAAGGCTTGTCTTTATTACCATTCACATTGGTGTGCTCAGGTACATTAGTGCTCGAATAAAGATCCATACACTTTCTGACTCTTGTTGCAGGCACTTAGAAAAAATGTTCTAACTTCAAATGATAAAACTACAAGAGCTCTATTATAACTATGATAAGAATTCCTCTAAACATGGCAAACAAGCACATATTTATAGACTTTATTATGGAGATAGATCGATGGGGCCTTACAAATGCAGCAAATGCTACGTCGATAGGGAAACACCACATTGATGGGGACCATCAACACAACACTTTGATGCTTCATCATATCCCCACGACTGAATGAAAACTCATCCTTGAGTTCCCTTACAAAATTGAGAAGGTATGGGATTATTAACTGACACTTGACACAACAAACTAACACAAAAAAATGGAGTGCTTGGGTGTACAGATCAACATCATTACAAAATTTGTGATGTTCATGAAACAAAATTGAACACCATGAAATGACTACTCAAACTAGGTAGCACATCCTCTAAAAATGTGAAGGTGGTTAAAAAGATCAAACAGTCCTAGGTGGTGGAGGTTCTTGAAGCTCCAAAGGACCTTCACCAACTTTGAGCATGCATGGTGGTTGAGGAGGCTGTGATTATCCTGCTACAGCTATTACCTCTAGTGAAAGGAAAAAGGCACCTAGTAATGCCTTCATCTTCTCCTCCTTGCTTTGAGGATCATTCACAGTCCACATAGCATGACCAATGTGGGCTAGAATGAGGATATCCCACAAATAGGGCATTACTAGGAACAACTTCTTAATGTTGACGAACCAAGCAACGAATTGTTTGCGTTCGACATTGAACACCCTAATTGCATTTTGCAACTCTTGGTAGTCATTCATTCTTTTGGCCAGGCTCTCAGTAGTGGATCTTTGATTGGTATATTTACCCTTGAGAACCTCAAGTTTAGCATTTGCCTAACTTTTTCTTGGTGTCCTTGTGGTGCTTCAACTCGGCCTTGTATAGTAAGTACAAGCTAGCCACCTGTTTTTCTAGTTCTAACTATGATTATCTTTTAGTCAACATAGATAGGTTTGTGTATTGTAGATTGGCAAGCTCCATATATTTAGTCATCTCCTCTATCTGCAACTCCTTTAGTCGAATTTATGCTTTATTGTATTAATCAATCCCATCAATGATGGGCTATCATAATTCACATTCTTATTGGAGTTATTGGAGGGTCTCATTCACCTTTACTTTGACCACTTGGATGTGTTTCTCATTTATTTTCTTCTATAGGTCAACCTAGTCTTTGTAGTGATCTTTAACTCTCTCAAATTTGAGAGCCTCTGATTTCAAGTTGGCTACCTCTATTGTAGTCTTTTGGTGAAGGGAATGGACCTCCTCCATGGAGAGCTTTCTATTCTTAGTTGTCAATCTCCTTAACTCTATATTTTCTTTGGCTAGTTACTCTTATTGTTGATGGATAAAATTAGTCAACTATTGTTTATGTGCATCAATGTTTCGCAAGTAATGATTTTCTACGATCAGCTACACATTTTGTTGTTAGGTTAGATCCAAGGCCTTCTAAATTTTATGCTGGGTGGCCTCTACCAAGGATGGGTAGAACACTGCCATCTCCATTACACCATCAACCCCTTTCAAGTTGGTGTGACATTGTTCAAGAGCTTCATCTCTTATCAGTGGTGGGTTGAGAAATGTAGGGTCAGCAATTTAGACTCTTAGTTCAACAACTTCTACAACCAAACATTCATTCAACTCCTTAGCTATTTTGAGTTGTCCATATAATATAATATTCTTGTCCCTTGCCTTTAGCAACTTTAACTTGGTTGCAGTTATATTATCCAGAAAGTCAAAGACATCCAGAAGCAGTTGCCCGGTTCCTACTAGTTGATTTAGTAGTTATCCATGTTGTGCTGCACTTAGTCTACCACTTATGGTCCCTATAAACATTTGCACTTTAAGCACAGATTCCATAGGTGCATTTCGTATTTTGATGATTTTGTTAGCAACCACCTCTGCTACTATTTATTGCCCTTGGTGCTGCATCACTATTGTTGTTGCCCCCTCACCCTCCTCCAAGCACACTGAAAAGGTTGTAGCATTCCCAGAAATCTTTGAGAGTTTTTGCTATTCTAAGAAAGATACCATTACCTCTCTGGCACCAGGATTTGACCTCATGAATAACTGCATTCGTTGGGTAGAGAAAATCAATTCACCTTCCCCCATCAAGATGGTTGTTCAGGCCACCTCATTTAGGTGACTCATCATGGGCCAATACACAAATGGGTCTCCATCACTCATGCCTACTTGTTGTTCTTACTCTCTCAAGAGCCATTCTTGGTACTCATGCAACTGTTGGGATGTTGTAGCAATGTCCAAAACTATTTTCTAAGTGGTAGTTGGAGGTGGTGGCTACTACTCCTCCTCCTAGATTATTATTGAAGGAGTTTTATCCTTCATCATCTTTGCCCAATTAGTAGTTGGAGCACGTCAAATAGCATCATTAGTATAGCGGACTATTCCTCCCCTTCAACATAGTTTTCCTTCAACGTTCATTTTCCTTGAACTGCTTCTCTATCTCCAAACAAGTTAGCTATGGAAGGTTGACTGGGAATCTTCCACTCATAGTAGCACACACATGAGCAGAAAAGATAGTGATCTTGCTAGGCCTCACCGTGGTATTTAGGTGAGAGGTTGCAATCTTGTAATGGATTCTTTCTACCAATGTGAGTGCATTGTACTCCTTGTAGTTGACACCATAGCACTATTGAACTTATTCCTTTTTGATGCTAAGATCCATCTACATTAGAATCTTGGTGAGATTCATCCCAATTTCAGGCAACCTAAGTACCTCTGCAATGGCTTGCACCAAGTAGGACACTGAAATGTCCTTAATCTTGACCATTGAACTGATGTACCTATTATTCCAAAATAGGAACATCTCTCCTAGATACCACTTCCTATTGGAAGTCATAATTGGCCACAAGAAAGAGGTCTTTAGTTGGTCATGTACCTCTTTAGGTGCTTACTCCAAGAAAGATCTAAAGTTCAACTCTTAGAGCATTTTTTTCTAGACCTTCCTTGATCTGATTTGGTTCAGGAAAGCTTCTGTCAAGGTCACCTCAAGGTTCACTTATTGAGCTAGTGCCTCATCCTAATGGGAATGTTCTATTGTTGCCACCTATTCTAAAATCTGATGGATAGACTCCACTTCGACCTCTTCTCTAAGAGGTTCTATGGCATGGGCTGCAAGCAGTTCTTCCTGGGCCGGTTCTTGGCCCCTTTCCATTCTTAGTTATTTTTCCTTTGGTTGAGACAGTCCTCCTCGTGTGTGTTTGCCTTTTGGTGCCATCTGTGATCACAAAACATCCATGGATTAGTGGATATAATGTAACATAAAATTTTTGGATACCTTATCTCATTAATTAGTTACACTTGGCTATGGTTGGACCATGGCAGATTGATTATTTTATTAACTAATTTTGAATTTTTTTATTATAAGTGTTACCAAAGCTCATTGGAAAGATTTAACTCTTGTAATTTTGTGTTTTAATGATGATTCCTTAGTTAAACCTTTGTGGAAGTTAGAAAAATGTCAAAATTTTTTTTGTCAAAAATGACACATATGTGGCCCCCATGACTAAGAGTGTACCTCCAAAAGTTATAGGGTTGGAAAACAAAATGATTTGGATAAACAGTTAGGAAATTATGGGCTTTGGAAGGTTTTGGGCTTTGAAAATTACAAAGACTCCTTGGGTGTTTGAGATAAAATGTGAAAATTTTTAAGGGGGGTCACACATATGTATAGTATTTTTACACTACATTGATGAGGCTATGTATACAAGGCCACGTCTATGCATGGGCTTCATCAACAGGGTCCCGTTTATAGGGTTTGTAAATGAAATTTTCAAACTTGAATATTTCTACAAGGAATTTTTGAATGAATTTGGGATCTATGGAGTTCCAAGAAAAGCCAAGAATATGATGAAATCATTGAAGAGGGTCTTTGAAAGCTCAAAAATTCAAAAATTTGATGGGGAATGTATAAACTAAAGAAAATACTTAAAGAAACACATGGTCAAATGCAGAAGATGGGTGCATGAAAGATTCTGATTACATTAATGCCTAAGGATAAGGTGCTTAAAAAATCGAACCAAGAGATATGCAAGAGGATCCTCCCAATAGCAAGCACATGACCTATTTGCCCTTGCATAACTTCAACCTAAGGAGTCTATGGTCCCCATAGGTGATTAATGGTTTATGAAAGTTAATGACCAAAACTTGGAAGATTCTACCAAAGAATTCAAGTACATTAGGCATAGATACCAAACAAGAACATGCAGACTGATAGTGAGGTGATTTATGGGTAGCATGGATGGATGATGGAAAAGGTGGAATGGAGTTCCAAATTGAGGTCATAAGAAGTCCCTTGTGGATTTGTGATTAAATGACCTAAGGAGATCCACCCTTAGTCCAGACCAAAACCAGTTGCTTTCAATGAATTCACATCACCACCCTAAGATTGATCCACCCCCTTGAGACATACGAGTGCTCTCACAAAACAACCACTGTTCCTTAAAGAGAAGTATGAAGTGGAAGAGGGCCTTAGTTAGAAGGGACCTTCAAGCATGGGTAACATGTCTTTCTAATCCCATAACCAGTGCTTATAGCCCATTTATTTGTTTAAGAGGTGTGCTTTAAATTTTCATCATTTTTTATTTTATTTTATTTTTGTTTTTTTTTCTTCTTTTCGAATTTTTTGGATAGGAACCACACCATGCAAAGACTTATTCAACTTCCTATTATTGATCAACACAAAACGGTAAGAAATCCACGAAAATACTCATGCATCTAAGTAAGTAGAAGAGTATGAAGTGTATTAAGTCCCCTTGATGTCACACTCTATGCACACCATTGAATCCTTCTTAATTCTGAAAACAATCAAGATCACAAATTTATTAAAGGTTCATTTAATGAAAGGGACCTCATATTCCCAAAATAAGGAAAACCATAGATTTTGGTGGATGGGTGGATGTCGTGGACTCATTGCATGTTCCATGAAAAAGAAACCATGACTTAGCCATTAGTACAAAAATTCAAAAATAGAAACTAGACATTAGTAAACCAAAACATTAAGCAAAAACCACCATTAGCAATAGCTACAGCACCACTATCTCTAGTTAGCACAAAGCACATTTATTAACAAAAAATTAGAAAATCACATTAAAAGAAAGTAAAAAATATATAAGAAGGTAAAGTATTTAAGAAAAATTTAAATGTACTAACGATGGTGTAAAATAAAAAATGGTGTAAAATATGAAAAACTTTTAAAATCAAAAGGTGTAAAATAAACAATCACAAAAAAAAAATGTGTAAAACAAAAAATTAGTAAAACTCAGGAGTCACATATATGATTAGCATGGGTGGCTATCTCCCCCACAATTGAGTTGAAAGGAGGAGATTTGAAAAATTGAGTGCAACTACCCATCTATTAAGGTATTTGTTGCACTGGCTCACTTGGGCTCATGGAAAGGCTTCACCTATTGGATGTTGACCAACTACTTCTTGTTTGGGCTTTCAGGTTTATATATGATCATGGCCCTGAAAGAAAAGGTTTCATTAATTATATAAAGCCCCTTCCACAATGTTTGAAATTTGGTTTTTTGGGGAACATGCATGGGGTTCCAATAGAGGACCTTATCTCCAAGTTGAAGTTTGATCCTTCTGATTCTTAGGTTATGTGGTTATTTGTTGAATGCCTTGTGCACTTTATTCAAGGACAAGGCTACTAATCAATTTTCATCTAGCACATTTAGGTTGACCAATCTTTCATTTTGTGCTAGAATTAGGTCAAGGTCTAGATCATAGCTTGTTGAGAGTGTACAAAGCTCGAATTGAATTAGGCACATCAAAAGTTTTTCGTACACTAGCTCATAGGGAGAGTAGCCTATAGGAAGTTTCCATGTTGAGTGGTAGGCCCAAAGGGCATTGTTCAGTTTCATGCTCCAATCTCTCCTATATTTACTAATAGTTCTTATTAGAATCTTTATCATCTCCCTATTAGTAATCGTTGCTTAACCATTGGCTTGGGGATGGTAGGGTGTTGTTAATTTATGTTCAACCCCCAAGTGTTGCATAAGTTTCTAAAAAGTGGTACCTATGAAGTGTGTTCCATTGTCAGAAATTAGTGCACATGGCACCCCAAACCTATTTACAATGTGCTATTGTACAAATTGAATAACAATGAATGATGTGCAATTAATAATAGCTGTTCCTTTAGCCCATTTGACACAGTAGTCAATGGCTATGATGATATAGGCGTTTCCATTAGACATGGGTGTGATGGAACCCATAAAATCTATGCACCATATGTCAAAGGATTCCAATGATTGAATCCACTGTTGAGGATCCTCCATTCGTATAGTCATCCCACCATCTCATTGATAGCATTCATAGGATCGGACAAACAGGTGAGCATCCCTAAAGATTATGAATAAATAGTATCCTACCATTAGGATTTTTATGGTCATGTGTCTCCTTGCATAGTGGCCTCTACAAGGGCCTTCATGATCATCCTAAAGAATGAGCAATTGATTTGCATCAGGGACACATCAACAAACCAAGCCATCGACACACATTTTGTAAAGGTGTCCATTGATTTCGATGAAACATTTGGCCTAATGAAAAAACTATTGTTTCTTCTTATAGTCCAAATCTTATGGCAACTCTTGAGTGAGAAGATAAGTGAGAATGTCCTCATACCATTTGGATTATGTGGGCATATGTTCATTCGTTAGACCAGTAAAGAGGAGTTCATCTGGGAATTGATCAGAGAGTGGGCTTTCCTCCTCTTTATCATCCCATTGTAACCGAGAGAGATAGTTAGTGATCACATTCTTAGTTCCCTTTCAATTTACCATCATAAGATCAAATTCCTACAAGATCACTAGACATTGTATGACACAAGGGCTCACTGTTGGCTTGTTCATGACGAAGTGAATGGCATTATGGTAAATGTGTACAAACACTTTATATCCAAGCATATAGTGCTTGAACTTCTCTAGAGCATACACCACCACCATTGGTTCTTTCTCCATTGTGGTGTAATTCAATTGTGCATTCATAGTGCTTTGACTTATGCAGTAGATGTAATATGGATGTTTCTTATCGTCTAGCTACATAAGTATGGCTCCCAATGCATAATTTGATGCATCTATCATGATATGAAATGGTCTAGACCAGTCAAGTGCTCGTAGAATTGGAGTCTCTACAAGGTTCTACTTGAGGCTCTAGAATGCCTTTTTGCATTCCTTGGTCCAAATGAATGAAGCGTCTTTCTTTGTTAGCTTGACCAACAGTTTTGCGATCTTGTAGAAATTCTCTTTGAATCATCAATTGATGAGAGGCAAGATACCTCCTATGCCCAACCATACAAATCACAAGCATTCACAAATGATCCAATCAAATTCCATGGAAGAGACTAGTTGTGCATCTACATTGTTATGCCTTGATCACAATTCACTAGTGGTAGCTTTGTCATGTATAGTTTAGTCCAAAGTGAGACATATGATAATTGATGTTGTTCAGCTCTAAGCTATTCCTAATGTAATAAAGAAAGTACTTAGTTAATCTAATCAACAATGGAAAGTAAAGGTTAACTAGTCTATGTGCGATTAGTATCTATTCTTAACCTTATGTACATGCCTTGGACTTCGTGCAACTACTGTTAGGGTTACCAAGTGTACTGTTACTAGGCATACCAAATAATAACACTACTAGGTTAGCAAGTAGTTACACTTAAGCAATTGTGATTAGTTGTACACATTCTGCTTAATGATAGAAAGAATAAAGGGGTAATGAATGACAACATTAACTAAGGAAAAGAGTAAACATATAAGCAATTAATAACAATAATAAAGTTAAGTGGATGCTACAATGATGGAAGTAATCTCGATCTTTATTTATAAACATGTAATGTGTCCAAGTATGTCACACTTGAATAATAATGTCATACAATCACTTAACATCATACTACAGGCATGCACTAGAAACTAACAAAACTTGAAATCTATCAAAATCTATCTTTCTATGTCCCAATCATGCACCCAAGTGTTGTATTTATAGGCTAGCACAAAAGGGACGATATTAGAGCACTGACATCAGAGGTTGTGCCACGATGTTAGATACCTGACATCATAGCACTAGTATTGGATACTCAATATTGCAGCCTTGCAAAACATGATTCATCATATGCCCACAACTAAATGAAAACTCATCCTCGAGTTAAACAAAAATGAGGAAAAATTTCTTCACAAAATATTGGGAAGGTATGGAATTATTGACTAACTTAAAAAGCAGACAAATTAACTCTTTCATGTTGTAGTGGTATTTTACACAAAATGGACACATCTTGACAAAATAACAAAACAACAAAATAAGGAAAACTCATGTATTTTCTGGAGGCAGTGGCTCTTCCATGGGTTACTTCCCTTTTTTGTTAGGCTTCTAGAATTATAGCAATTTAGGAGAACCTACAACTTCTCCTCCTTTTTTCTTGGATCATGTACCATCTAGGCTGATTAGCTGATGTGTGTTGGAACTGATACATCCCACAGACATGGTAGTTGCAGGAATATCTTATTGGCTTTCATGTACCATGTTGTGAATTTTTGTCATTCCTCCTCAAAATCTCTAGCCTTTTCTTTTAGTTCATGATGATCTATTAATCTTTTAGCTAGGTCTAAGGCTGCATCTCTTTGCCCATGGTAGTGAGCCTTAATTGCTTCTAATTTCAAGTTTGCCACATGGAGTTTTTGTACAACATTTTTCCTATTTACAAACTCTTTTTCATACAAGGCATAAGTGGTTGCTACTACTGTTCCAGCTCATTTTTGGGCTGACCTACTATTAACATGGAAAGGTTGGTGTAGCAAAGGTTATCCAATGTCATGTACTCTTTCAAATATTTAATCTGTAGGTCCTTGTTCTTCACTTCCACTTGGTGAACCAAGGCATAGCTATCCAAGATTGGCTGCCAAGAAAGATTCTGCACTGACATGGAACTAATGAAGGCCTTTTCCATCTAGATTTCTTTTTCATTAATCTATTTGTATATACCAATTTGGCCCTGGAAGTGCTCCTTCAACTTTTCATGTTTCTTGGCCTCATTTTACCACTCACTTGTCTCAATTGCAGATTTTTGGTGGATTACATAGACCTCCTCCATTGAGAGGATTTGATTTTCTCCAGATAATCTACTTATGTCTTAGTTAAACCTCACCAGTTGTTCTCTCAACTGGTGGATACTTTCTTCCAAGATATTTTTCTGTTTCTCTACAATGGTCAACCTTGCATTATTAGTAGCATGCTATTTATTCTCCTCGTGTGTAGTGGTCAATGCGTTCTTATGGACATATGCTTGGGCTTCAATGGCTAAGGCATTCCAAATTGCTTTCTTTTTTTCCTATTCAACAACTTTGTTCTTTTTAATTAATTAGCCTAGCTACTCTATTTGGGATTATTCTAATTGGTCAAGTACAATGAATTGGGAATGATCCCTCCTTTCAGCTCTCGGGGCAATGAGCTCTTATTGTAACCTATGCACTTCTACTTATGCATGCTTTGCCTTGGTCTCTACCATGACCAATTTTCCTTTTGTGGCAATGAGGTTGGATTGTACTATAATAACATCACATAGAATGTCAAACAAAGTTTTCATTACTTGTCTAGTCTACAACAATCTTCCAAGCACATCCTCAAGGACCATAGGAGTCATTGAAGTTCTAGCTCACATTTGCGCATCTCTAGTTTCGATCAAATCTACCAAAGGCACAGTAGTCATATTAAAAATTTCTTTAATGTGATTTGTGATAATTTCTACTGTGCATGTTGCATCTTGGTGTTGCATGACCATGATAGTGGCATCTTCTCATGTTTCGAGCATTACTTGAAAAGATGCAATGTTTCCAAATATTTGTTATGACCATTAGGCTTCTCCTCCTGATTGCAAAGAAATCTACCCCCTTGATGGATCGATAGAAACTGTAGGTTGCACAACATCATTGATGACCTAGAAGAGATTTTATTCATCCCTACTTTCCCAACTAAGAGTTTTGGCTATTCTCTGCAAATGGCTCATTGTGGGCCTATAGTCTTATAGCGATGGCGGTGCAACTTGTGACTCTTACAGTTGCATTGGTTCTTGCTCAAGCTCTTTTTCTGGTTCTTGTTCCAGCTCTGATGAGTGGCGAGGCACTCCTATGCCCAACCATACTAATACAAGCATTTCATGCACGATCTGGTCGAATTCCAAGGACTCAGTGCTTATGCGCCTCTGTGGAACAAGAATGGGTTGGTTAATCGTTGTCTTCCCAAACTGACTTGTATGTCATGATTGTATGGTTAAGTAAGCTTGAGGCATATGATTTTTATATCTTTTATGTTTTGATGTCCTATGCTAATAGGAAAGGAGAGAGATAACTAAGTGACTAATTTAATTTAACTACTAATTAACTAGGCTTTAATTAATCCTAACACTAGTATCTATTCTCACTTGTCATACACATCCTGAACCAGTGCAACACTACTAGGATTACCAAACGCTAATCGTTACTAGGTTACCAAGTGTTACATGCATGCTTAAAGTGATCGTACTGAGTGTATTTACTTAGGAGAGTTGTAGGGTGAGAGAGAGAATTAATTAACTAGGAAAGCATTTAATAATAGTAATTAACATTAATTAATCTATTCTGGATGCTGAAAGGTTTATCATAAAATTCATCTTTATTGCCGTACACAAGGTGTGCTTAGGTACACAATGCTCGAATAAAGATCCGTTTGCTTTATGACTCCTACTGCGGGCACACAGAAATAATTCTAACTTTGAGAGGGAGAAAAGGTAAGAGTTCGGCTAAGGGTCTAACTATCTATTGCAAAACCAAGTGTGCCTGCCTCTTATTTATAGGAAATGAGACAAGTCCCGATATCAAGTATCCGACATCACATGGTAGGCTCCAATATTGCGGACCTGATATCACGAATGTGATATCACGGCCCCGATATCGTGGTTCATCACACCCCCACAACTAAATGAAAACTCATCCTCGAATTCCTTACAAAATATTGGAAAGGTATGGAATTATTGACTAATTGACAATTGATGGTGGAATGGGATGATAGGCTCAATGTGCCCAGTGAATAGATCAATAAACATATTACAACGTTAGTGTTCATGACCATTGTGGTGAACACTCGTACATAAATGACATCCAAGCCTTTATTTGGTAACTTGAAAAGAAAGAGAGAGAGAGAAGATGAAGTGTGTTGGCACCAATGTTGAGATTGCACCTTCCATTGTTTATCCATAGCCATGCCACCAAAATTGCTCCTTTCGTAAATGCTTTAGTTCCAGTCCATCCTAAGTGCTTCCTCCAAGTCCAGTCCATTGTTTGTATGATGACAATTTGCACACACAACACAGTCACAAATGAGCAAGGATAGATAATGCATAACGCAGTTGATACCTTGCCTCAATATGAAGTGCATTGGCTAAGTTGTGGTTATGGTAGAAATTGGTTTAGAGATTTATCACTGGTGACTACCCAAGGTGTAGGGGTTAGGAGAATAGTAGAATGGAAAAAATTGAAAAATTTGTGCCAAGACCCCCATGACTATGAGTGAATTTTCAGTAGCTATAAGATGGAAAAATATGAGGATCAAGAAAGATGGAAAAAATGACAACAACAACACCAATAAAATGGATGTCATGGATGGGGATAAAATAAGAAATGATTGATTGCAGGAAATGTTTAAGGAAAAGAAGTTAACAATTGCACCAAAAAGGAATGCCAGTGGGTCCTCCCCAAAGCAGGCTCATGCCTTTTATGCCCTAACAACCCCACAAACCAAAGTATCCATGGGCTCTAGAAATATCATTTGGAAGAAAGAGTTAAAAACTTACCCACAAGAATTCACCAAAGAAAAACAATGCATCAACCTAGAAACAGACTAATGATAAAACTGGCAATGAGGTGGAAAATGGGAAGAAAGATGGAGAGGAGAGAATGGAATGGAATCCCAAGAACAAGGTTGTGTAAAGTCCCTAGTTTATTTCATGGTTAAAATGACTAAGTAGAACTCATTCCAAGTCCAAACTCAAACCAACCACATTCAGTGACCTCACATCAAGACACTTAGCCAATTCATCCTCTTGAAGCAACAAGGATGCCTCCACAAAGAGTGACCACCATCCCAAGGAGAGTGAGATGGAGAAGCAGGAAATGAGAAAGGGCCTTAGTTAGAGAGAACCTTCAAGCATGGGTAACATGTGTTTCCAGTGCCATAACTAGTGCTTGTAGCCCATACTACGTTATTATGTCTAAGAGGTGTGCTTTGAATTCTCACTTTTTTTTGGTGTGAGAACCACACCATGCAAAGGCTTATTTTTATTCACTTAGCTTCCTAATATTTGAACAATGTCAGAATGGCAGAAAACCCAAGAAAAAGCATTCAAGAACCCAAGAGAATGGCCAACACAAATGCATTGAATCCCCTTAAAGTCACACCCTTTTTATCCCTTAAGTCTTTCCTTGGTTTGAAAAATACCAAGCCACCAATTTATTAACAAGTTTACTTAGGAAAAAAGGGACTGTACAGTTCCAAGCCAAAGGAGACCATAGAGTTGAACGGATGAGTGGACGGCATGGACTCATTGCCTGTTTTACCAAAAGAACCATACCATAATATCAGCATCATAATTCAAAGGTAAAAACCAAACATTAGCAATCAATATGATATAATTCAATCCACCATCATGAGCACTTATTGGATGGCGAATAAAAGTAAATCGAGCAAACAAAGAAATAGTAAAAATGTGAACGATGGTGTAAAAAAAATAAGAAAGCTAGAAAAATGTGTAAAACAAGAATGTGTAAAATAAAAATGTGTAAAACAAAAATGTGTAAAACAAGAACATGGAAAAAAAATTAAAAAAGAACTGAGGGCCTAGAATGGTTGGCATAGGTGGCCATCTCCCCCACATATGAATTGGAAGGAGGAGATCCAAAATAGTGAGTAGGGTTGTCCACCAATAGAGGTAGCATGTGTACTGACTATCCTAAGCTCATGGAATGGTTTGGTTTGTTGCACGTTGACCAACAGCTTCTTGTCTGGGCTCTTAGGTTTGTATATTGTCATGGCCCCTAAAGGAAAAGCTGCATAAATAATATAAGGTCCTTCCCACAATGTTTGAAATTTAGTGCGTTATGGCACATGTGTGGGATTCTAGTAGAGAACCTTATCTCTTGGTTGATATTTAACTTTCCTAATTCTTAGGTTATGATGTTGTTTATTGAATGCCTTATGCAATTCATTAGATGATAGGGCAACTAGTCGATTTTCATCTAGCAAGTTAAGGGTTACTAACTATTGTTTCTATGCTAGATCAAGGTCAAGGTTGAGGTCACATTCCGTGGATAGTGTACGGAGCTCAGTTTGAATGGGAAGCGTTCGTAATTTACCGTACACTAACTCATAGGGAAGGTAGCTTGTAGGGAGTTTCCATGTGGAGCAGTATGCCTAAAGAGCATCGTTCAGTTTAGTGCTCCAGTCTTGCCTAAACTTGCTAATAGTTCTTGTCAATATCTTTGTAATCTCCCTGTTGGTGACTTCAGCTTGACCATTTACTTGGGGGTGGTATGGTGTTGTTAGTTTGTGTTCGACCCTTAACCGTTGCATTAATTTCTAAAAAGGCGTACCTGTGAAGTGTGTACCATTGTCTGAAATAAGTGCATGAGGCATACCAAACCTATTTATGATTTGTTGTTGAATAAATCATGTAGCTGTAGATGATGTACAATCCTTAACGGTAGCTACTTCGGTCCATTTTGTAAGGTAATCAATGGAAACAAAAATATAAGCTTTTCCATTGGACATTAGTGTAATTGGCCTCATAAAATCAATTCCCCAAATGTCGAAGGGTTCTAATGGTTAAATCCATTATTGTGGACCCTCCATTCTAGCAATCATCCCCCCATCATGTTGACAACGCTCACAAGATTGGATGAATTGATGGGTGTCTCGAAAAAATGTAGGCTAATAATATCCTACAAGTAAGATCTTGATGATCATTCATCTCCCAACGTAATGACCCCCAAAAGGACCCTCATGAGCATCTTGGAGAACTCGTAGTTGATTTATATAGGGAACACACCATCGAACCAAGCCATCAAGACATACTTTGTAAAGTTATCCATTGATTTCCATAAAGTACTTAGCTCGATGAAGAAAATGTTGTTTCTTCTTAAGGTTTAACTCTTGTGGTATTTGTTGGGTAAGAAGATAGGTAAGAATGCTACTGTACCAGTTTGTCTCCATGGGTGATTCATTATTCACTACACCTGCAAAGAGGATTTCATTTGGGAAATAATCAGAAATTGGATGCTCATCCTCTTTGTTGTCCCATCGCAACTAAGATAGATGATCAGCAACTACGTTCTTGATACCTTTACGATCGATCATCGTAAGATCGAACTCTTGTAAGATTACAAGCCATCATATGATACAAGGGCTTACCATTGGCTTATTCATGAGGAACTAGATTGCACTATGATCTGTATGTACATATACTTTATATCCCAATACATAGTGTTTAAACTTTTCTAGTGCAAACACTACAACCATTAATTCTTTCTCTGTGGTAGTGTAGTTAAGTTGTGCACCAGCGATACTTCTACTTGCATAGTGGTTGTAATAAGGATGCATCTGGTCATCTAGCTATGTAAGTATGGTTGCTAAGGCATAGTTGGATGCATCAGTCATGATATGGAATGGTTTGGACCAATCAAGAGCTTATAGAATGGGTGTTTCTACTAGCTTCTACTTTAAATTTTGGAAAGCTAGTTCACATTCCCTGGTCCATTCAAAAGGTATGTCCTTTTTTGTTAATTCCACCAATGATTTGGAAACCTTTGAAAAGTTCTCAATAAATCTCCTATAGTAGCCAATGCGTCCAAGAAATGACCAAATATCTTTGACGTTTCCAGTTGATGGGTAATTCATTGGATAACTTTGTTTTTCGCAGGGTCTACCTCTATCCCTGTGTGTGAGATTTTGTGCCCTAGTACTACACCTTTTTGGACCATCAAATGGAATTTTTGCCAGTTAAGCCTCAAATTGGTTTCTACACATCTTTTTAACACTTACTCTAACTGGCCCAAGGCTTGATCAAAGTTTGCTCCATAAGTGGAAAAGTCATCCATAAAGATCTCCATGCCATTCCCTATCTGTTGTTAGAATATGCTTAGAACTAGTCATTGAAATGTTGCAGGGGCATTACACAAGCCAAACGACATCTATTTCTATGCAAATATTCCCCAAGGACTAGTGAACGTAGTCTTGGCTTGGCCTTCTGGGGCTATTTGTATTTAGTTATATCTGCTATATCCATCCAAAAAACTGTAATAGCGATGCCCTGCGATGGTGTCTAAGACTTGGTCAAAAATGGCAATGGAAACTGATCTTTGAATGTTGCCATATTTAGTAGTCTAAAATCTATGCACACCCTCCATTTGCCTCCCTTTTTAGGCACAATAACTAAGGGGCTAACCCATTCGCTATCAAAAATGGGGTATATGAACCTAGCCTTGAGAAGTTGTTTGATTTCTTCCTTAACTACTTGCTTCAGATTTGGGTTTAATCGCCTCTGCGGTTGTCTTCGAGGCTTCATGGAGGGGTCAGTGTAAATCCTATGTTGGCATATCTTAGGATCTATTTCAGTTAATTTGGGATATAACCAAGTGAAGGATTTTGACCATTTATTTATTACCTTCAGTAGTCTCTCTTTCTGTTGAGGAGCAAGCTTAACGTTAATAATTACTAATTTTTCATTTTTAATATCAGTGGGCAATGGTTTTAGCTCAAGGGGCTTCTACTTAAATTTCTCAAGGATTTCCAACTTCCCCCAATTGATATTTTCGAGGTTAAGACTTGGAATTTGGTGGTGGACTTACTCTAATGCATCTATGCTATCAATTTTAGTGCAAGTAAAATCCTCAGTAGGTTCCATGCATATGATTCAACTACTTTCTTGATCAGCTATCAAGCACTGGGTGCCTTCCTGTCATGTGGTTGCTGCATACAGGCATCTTTGTATGTTGATCACTTGTGCACACTAATTGCATGCAGGCAGTGTGAAACTGTGAACAAACCATAACCTCTGCACGCAATTACACCCTATGTCACTATATGCGATGCATGGAACTTTCTTCTTCTCGATCTTTTCGAATGTATTTTCCTTTGATATTTCTAGGGAAAGATCATGAATTCCTAGGTGTGCGTCGATGGTGCTTAGCCATGCTCTTCCCATTATGATTGGGAAGTCCCCCTTATTGTTGTTCACCTAAATCACTAGGAAGTCAACTGGGTACGACCACCCACAAATAGTGGTAACAATGTCCTCCACTAGTCCCAATGGGACAGTGATGGACTGGTTGGCCAACCCTAGACAGATGTTGCTCTTTTTCAATGGAGGTAGGTTCTAGGCCTTGTACATTTCTTGAGAAATAAAGTTGACATCGAATCCTAAATCCAAAAGAGCCTTGCATGGTTCATTTTCAGCGATTTGTAAGTATATCAGAGGACTCATAGGATCAGAGAATTTCTTAGAAAGACGGCCAACTTTTATCTAATTGGTGATGGCCTGTGTTAGCATGACTGTATGTGTTAAGTGTAGTGGTTGGGTTGAAGGAGGCTCCGAAGTTTTGATTGATACTAAGGCATCTAAGGAATCATCCACTTGTGATTGCAAGGGCTTGGTTAGACTGTTGGTTCTAAAGAAAGGTCTTTTCTTCATGCGGTTGTCGGAACCAACAGTAGGTTGAGAGTTAACAACCCTTGTGGCATTACGTTGCTGTGGCTGGGCAGGGAGTTTACCTTGCATCGTGGGAGCAGGTGGTAGTGGAGCTATTGATGGAAGAGATGCAACCAGATGAGAAGGATGGTATGTTTGTGGAACATCGCCCCTAGGAGAAGGAGTCCTATAATACTCACGATCTTGGTAGTAAGGTTGAGGAGTAACGTAACTAGTAGAGTCACGTGGAGAGACTGGCTATTGCATGTAATATCCATACAGGTTAGGTTATCGATAAGGATACTATTGCCTTGGTGGTGGTATTCCCCATGATTATGGGTGCTGCCACTATTGATATTGCTTAATCAGTTGTGGTGGAGTTTCGCTGGGATAATACGTTAAGGTTGGTTGAACTGCCTTGGGTTACCTTGAGGATAAGGTAACCTTTGGGGTGTTTGCCTTTTGTTTAATCGTGGGTTGAATGCATACACCCTAGACTTCTACAAATGTGAGATTATAGGGCAACATCCCTTAGGATGGTCATATTGACATATCTCACATCCACAACCTCTTCAATGATGGCAACTTTGCCCTTGCCCTTGCTATGTGCATGTTCAGCTTCTCTCTTTTTTCTTTTTTCATGATCACTACCTTGCTCTCTAGACTCCTCTACTATTTTAAGAATAGCTTCAAATGTATTATCTAGGGAATCCCACATTTGATCTACCTTTGCTGATACTTTTTATGTCAACTTTTGGATAGGAATTTTTTCTATTCACCATCTCTTTGAGTGGTGACTCTTCTTCATCCTCACAAAATCTTACTCCCCTCTTTTGGAGGGAAGGATATCAGTTATACTCTTCTACACTTTATCTCTTCCATAGCTCACCTTCTTCCTTAGAAACTTGCTCTAATAGTCTTTGAATTTGATGGGACCTAAGCTCGGATAGTCTTCCTTGGGCATAAGTCCCAAGGGTTCTTCTCGTTTCATGCCTAAGCCCATCTACGAGATGGTGCAGTTGATCCCTTTGTGAATAACCATGGCTAGGACAATGATGTAACAGTGCATAGTATCGTCCCATGGTAGCATCCAAGGGTTCATGTCCTCTTTGTTTCCAACCTTGAATTTTCTTTCGCAAGTTGGACACTCGGGAGTACGTTTGGTACTTATCATTGAACAATTCTAACATGGTACTCCACCTATGAATGGATTCCAGTTCTAAGGACCGATCCCAGCTTTCCGCTTCTTTAACTAGTGTCCCCAGGAATAACTTATGTTTTTTCCATTTGGTCTCTATGTTTTGTAAGGCACACGCATCATGGAATGCTTGTAAGTGATTTTAAGGATCAGTGTTGTGTCCCCTTTCAAATTGTGGGATATTGTTCATATCTAATCTCTTGATCCTACTATCTTTCTGGTGCCTTGTTGGAATTTTAATAGCCTCAGTTATGTCTAACATACTTTAAGTAGCGAGTAGGGATTCATCATGATCATCTCGTCCATGGCATCTATGATGCCTACGTTGTTCCCTACTCTCCCTTCTTTTATGTTGTGATTCTCTAGAGTGCCCTCGTCCCCTTTCCTGGCTGTTTCATTTATGACTTTTACTTTGCCTACCTTTTTTTCCATGGTCTTTTTCTTTATGACTATGTTCAGATACTAAAGGAGATGATGAAGGAGATGATGAAGGTGAAGAAGAAGGAGAACCGTCACCATGACGGTGTCTGCTACCTTCTCTTCAACGGTCTCGACCTCAATCATGATTGCGATCAAAATGTCCATCTTTATCATGTGTCCATGTCCCTTTTTCAGATCCTTTGTGCCTATGGGTATTAGAACCTAGGTTATGAATAGTGGAATGAAGGTTCTGATACACAACCCCTTGGCCAAAGTCAAGGGGGGGAACATTGTTGTGTGGGTGATTGCCTGAGGCAGGTTGACCACCCTCATTTTTGCTTAAGACATGTGGGACATCCTGGGACCACTTACCCTTCAAAAACTTATGATGTCTCTCCTGTTGCAAGTTCCTTTGACATTGTGCCTCCATGGGATGGTATTCTGTCAAGTCATGGTCTTGCACAACGTATTTTGCATGTAAGTGCTACATGCCAATTCGTGTGAGAGCACGAAGAAGCATGCTTAGGACTGAACGAATGGGAGGTAACACTATGTTATCTTCTAAGTCTTGCCAATGCAGTTGTTCATCTTGATGGAGGATAAAGATGAAGTTTGGTATATACTCATTGTGATGAATATATACCACTCAAAACTATTGAGGGACTGGTGAATCAATGTTATGTGTATTACGTTGCTGATTGTTTCCTATTTCAAACCTAGGCAGTGAAGCGCTTTCATATGAAGAAGGATACATACTTGTCTGTTTCATGTGCAATGTATTCTTGTTTATTATTTTTTCAACCAACCCTAAGGGTTCGTTCCAATGATGTGAATGATTTCCTAAGTTCCAATTAGTGCACAAACAACTAAGTCCCCAACAATGGTGCCAATGATGAGCGGCGAGGTACTCCTATGCTCAACCATACAAATACGAGCGTTTCACGCACGATCTAATCAAATTCCAAGGACTCAATGCTTATGCATCTCTATGGAACAAGAATGGGTTGGTTAATCATTGTCTTCCCAAACTTACTTGTATGTCACGATTGTATGGTTAAGTAAGCTTGAGGCATATGATTTTTATATCTTTTATGTTTTTATGTCCTATGGTAATAGGGAAGGAGAGAGATAACTAAGTGACTAATTTAATTTAACTACTAATTAACTAGGCCTTAATTAATCCTAACACCAGTATCCATTCTCACTTTTCATACACATCCTAAACCAATGAAACACTACTGGGATTACCAAATGCTAATCGTTACTAGGTTACCAAGTGTTACATGCATACTCAAAGTGATCGTACTAAGTGTATTTACTTAGGAGAGTTTTAGGGTGAGAGAGAGCATTAATTAACTAGGAAAGAATTTAATAACAGTAATTAACATTAATTAATCTATTCTAGATGCTGCAAGGTTTATCATAAAGTTCATCTTTATTGCCGTACATAAGGTGTGCTCAGGTACACAATGCTTGAATAAAGATCTGTTTGCTTTATGACTCCTACTATGGGCACGTAAAAATAATTTTAACTCTGAGAGGGAGAAAAGGCAAGAGTTCAGCTAAGGGTCTAACTATCTATTGCAAAACCAAGTGCACCTACCTCTTATTTATAAGCAAGAAGACAGGTCCCGATATTAGGTATTTGACATCACATGGTAGGCTCTGATATTGTAGACCTGATATCATAGATGCGATATTGTAGCCCCGATATCGCGATTCATCAAGCCCTTTCTATAGTTCTTAATCATCACCAAGGTCTTTTCTTGGTGTTGTGGGTTTGAGCAATTCAACAAAGGAAGCATTCTAAGCTCTTATGGGAACATCATTGGTGTAACCCAAGATTCTAGTGCACTTGCATAGCTTTCTAATTAGGTAAGAGAATGGAAGTGTCAACTTCCATGCCTGTCTTTCCTCAAACTGCCTTTGAATCTTCATGAAGTATAATTGGGCAAGATTAGCGTTGTATTTGCCTATCAAAATTGCACTTCCCATGGTCACTTAAGTTGATATTCTATTGAGTCCTTTAGTTGGGAAGATGTGGTATGTGTTGATTTTGAAGTAGATCCTCTCTGCCAAGGTCAACTCATTGTATATCTTTTTTTCTTTCTTATATGCCCACTTCAACCATAGTTTCTTAGTTTCTACATTGGATCTTGTAAATAGATGCATTACCTTGGCCCCCACATTAGGTATGTTTAGAGCCTCTGTGATAGCCTTGATTGAAAAAGAAACAAATACTTCGCTAATGTTGACTATGGTACCTTCTTCCTTATTATGCCAAAATTGGTATGTCTCACTGAGGTATCATTCCCCACTTTCAAAGAGGATGTACCATAGAGGCAACACCTAAAGTTGAGTTCTGACCACCTCAAGGACAAATGTCATGAATGGCTTGAAGTTTATTTCCATGATGACCATGGTCAACATGGATCACTCCTGGATGGCTTGCATTTTTGGGACAACATGAGGCATTGTCCTTGCACTGGAGCTTGTGGTTTGGCAACCTCCCCTTGGACCAACTACCATATAGTAGGAGCCTCTTGATAAATGCTAAACAACTAGGCCTCCTATTCTTCATGCTCAACTAGTGGGCCTTGTTCTCCTAATCAGCCTCTACCACCTCTTAGGCATTTACTTGTGCTTTGTGAAGGTCCTTCTTGTCTTCCTCTTTTTTGGGGCCATTTGCAATCAATCAATGATTTAGTGTTACTAAGGTGTTTTCCATTTATCCTCAAAAGGTTTATACCTTACTCATGACCTTAGTTTCATTAAGTTCTTAGTTCATGTGATTGCAGAGTTAAGAAAACTTTAAGAAAAATGCCCAAAAAGTGTTAGCTTCTTTTATGACCCTTTGCAATTAGCTTCTTTTCCCTTATGTATGACTTATAATGATGGTTATGATCTCTTGGAAGAGAAAATTAAAGGTTCTTGCATTCATACAATTAATTTTTCATTAAAATACTTAAGGTTTTTAACATACTTGCCCTTATAACACCTTCCAGGAAATAGCAAATTTTGAAAAATCAATGCATGTTTTCCATGCAAGCATCCTCCCCCAACTAAATTAAACACCCCAAGTTCAATGAGGTTCAAAAACCATGAAAATTGGAGTGGTATGAAGCAAGATATTACATGTGAAAGTTGATTGCACAGATCTCTAAGTTAAGAGAGAAAAATGCAAAAACCTCCCCTAATTTCAAGTGATGATAATGAATTTTTTGAACACCATGGGGGTCCTATTCATAGCTTTTTATGTACCCAATATCAGGTATCCAATGTCAAGTCCCACTTGATATCAGGTAGTTGATATCGGGGTGCTTGGAAATGCATTTAATGAGAATATTTAACATGGAATATGAAGCTCTGTGATTGGTTGGAAGGTTTCATGTAAAATCCACAATTCTAGGTTAAGTAAGGATTCATATTGAGGCATTAGGAGTGTTAGAATATGGAATTGTAGGCATGAACAACTTTAGAAGGTGTAAGGAAAGGGGTATTAAATTCATGATGTAGAACGAACTGATTATATGAGAAGGAAATGTTCTCAATTTATCATTTATGCATTTGGAAGGTTCAAGATGATGTGGTTGTGCTAAACAAGTACAAGTTATAGTAGTTATACAAGTGGATCCTCCCCAAAGCAGGCTCTACCTTTAATGCCCTTGTATAACCACACCTACAAATGTCGATAGGCACCAAAGGAGTTGAATGCAACACATACCTATTGAACAAAACACACATGTTAAAGCCACCAAATTGAAAAAATAACTCTATGTTACACAAAAGCACAAGTTAGGATCAGATGAACAGTGAGATAAAATGGATTTTAGAAGGGATTGCTGAAATCAAGGCATGAGGTGCCCTACAATAGGCATAATAAATCCTTGTGTGTTATTTAATGGTTAAAGTAACTAGTAGCCCTTCTTTCCAAGATTCAAACCAAGTCCAAACCATGTTCCAGTGACATTGCATTGTTTCATCACTTCGTTTAACAACCATAAGACTACCATAGTTGCGAGTAGCATCACTTAGCATTTTGTCCAAGGGAGGAGTTTATTCATGACACTTCTTCCTTCTTCTTCTTTTTTCTTTTTGCAAAAATTTATTCAATGCCCTTTTATTTTATTCTTATCTATATCAACATTACCAAAGGACTACCTTCAGGCATAGGTAACATGTGTTTCTAATGACATGGTAAGGCAACACTTATTTGATTCTTACTCCCATTTTTCATTAGATCTACAAGGATATAATTACGACCTTGGAAACATGATAGAACATACAAAAGTGGTCAGAGAGATCCACGAATCCCCTTGATGCCACATCACTTTTTTGTCCAAGCATAATGATTACAAATTTATTCTTAGTTTAATGATGAAAAACAAAGAATATCATTACAACCATAGCGAGAACCTCTTATTGATGGAATGGATGGATGGATGATGTGGTCTCACTATCCAAATAGTCAATCCCTCATGGCTTAACAACATAGAGAAAACCTCACCTCAATTGGCTACTGTTGGCACATTTGGCCATTTCATGGAACAACAAAAGTGATAAAAATACGAATGATACAAGACAAAGCAAATATTCAAATAAAAAATACGATGGTTGTGTCCTATTGATATACATAATATTGCCCTCAAATTTCTCGAAAGTGTCAAAATTAGAGCTCCTAAAGGTTTACGGTTGCTCAGCAATCATAGTGCTACCTGAGGAGGTAGGAAACCTCAATCACTGAAATTGCTACAATTGTCTAGAATGCCTAAGGATAAAAAACCTACCAGAGGACATAGGAAGGAAGCAACGATTATGTGCAATCGTGCCAAGATTCCAAGCTCGGATGATTCCCATTCAAAACAACAAATGAATTATTTCCCTTGAGTTTTAAAACCCGCTAACAGAGATCATTTCATAAATCAACGATGATGCAAGCATGCATTTTGAATTCTCTCCACTGGAAATGCATTCTAACTCCAATTCCAATTGCAACCCCAATTTAGATGCTTAAAACTATAGAGAAAACTATTTAAAACACGCAGGTTTTCTTGGCGGATGATCTTGGTCCACAATTTGCTAGTGTTGTGGATTATTCTGATATTTTTCCAAGACACATTAGACATTCCATGCCACGTCTCTACTCCGCCTTCACAAGAATCTCTGTATTGTGGCCAGGGAGCTGGTGTCTCGAAGGAGTCTTCTATATTTTGTGGACTATTTTACCGTTCATTGCGCACTCCAAGGGAATTTGAGACGGTATGCAGGGAGTGGCCGTTGTGAATAGTACAGGTTGTGGCAATGGCCTAGTCACGGTCATGTACGGACCTGAAGTGTTCTCAAATTGGGGGCGCAGGCCAAAATCTCTACGCTATTCAGCATGCTTCGAGCCAAGAACGGCGTTTTCTGAAAAATCTTTAATGCATGTTTAGCTGGGTCTTGTTCTTGTCTTTGTTAGAGGACGTAATTGGAGTAAGAAAGTAAAAAATTTTTGTGTAAGAGTAGTTGGTAACCATGGCGAACAGTACGAGCAAGTTGCTCCCTTGCAATTAGAGTCTCCAACAGGGAAATTCCTTTCACAGCTTCTGAAAGACAATCCTTATCTTCTTCCTGCAGCAGTTGAACAATAGCTCGAGAGACTCATTGTTGAGCAAGAAGCAAATTCACAACAAGCGCAGGCAATTCAGATTTAAGACATCGGCATGAGATGGACTACAGAAAACAAGAAGAGGTCAAGGTCGATGTTGTACATTAACTTCGGCAGCATGGTTGTGTCTAGTAAACTGCAATTGCAGGAGCCAACACTGGGAACGAGTTAGAACATGTGTCCATTTTTATGGATTTTGTGCAGAAGGAAAGAAGGAAAGAAGCAAACCAGTAGCAACGACCGGCCAGTTGATTACTCTCGCCATTTATCCATGCAGCAATTTACCAGTACGTGGGTTCAAAGGAAAAAAATAAAAAATATATATATAATAACTAAATGAATAATAATAAAGTGTAGGGAAGATGAAGATGATTTATTTTTTAGCCTTATTGACCCCAAAGACCGTACAGCTGCCTCAACCAACGTTACATTAAGGTGTATACAAAATTACCTTTTTACTACCACCCGTTTATAAAATTACTAGGGCTTCAATAATATTTAACATTTAAAACTTAAAAATTCTAAACAAATAAAAATAAAAATAACAATTATATGGAGCTCTTGGATTTATTTTAAAAAATTATTATTATTTCTTATAAAAGTAATATTTGTAAAGACACATGCCAATAGTAGCATGATTTTCTCCTAACTTTCCTAACTTGTTGGGCAAGTAATTAACTTCCTTACTTGGGAGAAAAGTTAGCTAAGATATTTTAGAATGTAACTACCTTTTGAACCCTATAAAAAGGCTTCAGGGGTAAGAAGGAAGAGACTACGGGGTATCACAATTGGGCTCTCACTTGGAGACACACTTTGGGTCCTGGAAGAGCATTGTAAAGAAGAAATTGTGAAGGATTCCTTGTAAGATGGCTTGCTAAAGAAAAGATTTCAGCCTCTTTTTCATAGTCCTATGAGTTATGTTTTTTATTTTTCTTTTGTTTAAATTTTTTAGCTAGTGGTTTAGATAGTATCATCCTTGGCAAGTAATTTTGGGATTTTTAGATTGCTCTTATTGTTCTTGTTGCATAATTGAAAATTTTTATTAAAATTTTGCCATAGAAGCACTTGTGTTTGAAAGCCTTAAAATAATTTTAGTAGTGAATTTGATTATTGTGCAAGGTATAAGAACCGCTATTGAGATTGTTGTAAGAGAGCCTCTGCATGTAGTCAAGCCGTTGAACGATTCAATAGTCAAGAGGGTTCAGAAAATATTTGGTATTTTGATGGGACCAGAATAGCTTCTTTTTATCTTTAAAGTGAATCTCCATGGTATTTCAATCAGAAATTGTCAAGTCTTTTGAAGGTTATGTTGAATGCAATTGTTGACATCCATTATCTAGCCAAAATGGAGTCTCATACGTGATAGTTTACGTAGCAATTTTTGGTAGCATAGTAGGATTGTCTTGAAGAAATTGCTTATTTGAGCCTTGGAAGTTTGAACAATTCGTAGATATTGAATTTGGGATAGCTTTATTGCAAAGTGTTTACTCATATCATTTTACCTTGTTTAAACATTTGAGGTCTTAACACAAATCTGTTTTCTTTTCTATCTATTTCCATTGAATCTTGCTCTATTTCTAGTTTTCTTGTGGAACTATCTCTTTCTCTAGGGAAAATTAGAAGTAGATTCACGGAGTTGTGCTCAAATGTTTTTGCAAAATTTTATTTGTTACATGTAGGTATTATAAGGACCACGTAGACTAGGTAATTGAACAAAATAGGAACTCTCAACAACTCACAGTACTTGGCAAAGTTGGCTGAATCTCCTTATGATAAGTCATTTATAGTTTACACACAACGCAATCATTTCATTTTTCACAACCGCACGTCGCAACAGCACACACACACACTCACATTAACTACTGAGTCTATTTGGAGGTATCTGGGCCTTGGTGTTGCCAGAGACCAGCAAGCACCTAAATCCTGTTTGAGGATACTCGTTGGCAGTCGCATCCCAAATGGTCGCCAACAGCTACATGATGTCATTTTATTCACAAGCAAGATTACTAATAAAGGAAATGAAAGAAAACTATGAGAAAAGTTGAGAAGGATAGGAAAACTTTATATCAACAAATGAGAAATTGATAAAAAATTATAAAACAAAAAGATGAAAAACACTTATTAATTTTGAATGTTAAGATGGGGCATCTTCCTCACAACTAAGCATTTGACTGAGACAAGAATTAATAAATGAGTAGGCATGCTCCATGCATTTGTGAAACAGTGTTAACCTTTCATTTTTAACTCACTAGATGTCTCTTGATTTAGCAGTGGCTGCATAGATAGGTTGTTGTTCACACAGTTGGTTGTTAAATGTATGGTGGAGCAGAGTATGAGTTGTGTCAATTTTGTGGATTTTTGGCCCATGAATGCACCCTTGATCATAATTAGTTACGCATGGATTTTTTTCTGTCTCCATAGTACTAGATTCATTGCTTAGGTATTAGAGTCATGATGGATGTTGGTCTTTGCATAGGATTGGAGGACATGGGCTATGAAAGGGAAGACGTTGCACTTGATTAGCATTTTGCTGGTTTGGATGAGGTAATAGGTCCATGAGTGTTGCGCTTATGCATGGGAGCCATCCTAAAGAAAGGACATTTCCAAGATTGTGGTGGGAACCTACTGGCAATATCATGTCTATGCACATTTGTAGCATAAGTGGCATTCTTTTGTTGATGTTGTGATGTTGAACCTTCCTATGTTACTGGCTATGGCATGTGATGTGGTGGAGTATGAGAATATCAAGGATATGATGAAGGGTAGGACCTATGAGGTGGTGATCCTTTAGGAGATGTCACGGGTTGATGATACTCGAGAGAGTGATAGTGGTGATTTGAAGTAGAGGATGTAGAACTAATTGGGAAAATAGGTTGTTGAACATAATATTCATACAGGTTTGATTGGTAGCAAGGGTAGGGCTAGTTTGATGATGGCTTCCCCCATGATTGTGGGTTTCTCCACTACAGTTGATGATAGTATTGAGGTTGGTAAGAAGTCTCCCTAGGATAGTACAATTAGTTGTAGGACTGTCTATACTTACCTTGTGAGACAGATAATTTCCTAGGCATGTGCTTCTATATGAACTTGGGATTTAATGCAAAAGCCCAATACTCATTTAGATGCAACATGACTAGGAAATAGCCCTTTAGATGGTCATATATGTAGATGTCACATCTGTCATCTTCTTCCATGGTTAAGTCTATAGCCTCTTTTCCTTCAACCATTTTTCCAATTTGCTAATAAGTGTCCCTAATTGTTTCTTGGTTATTCTTCCTCCATTTATTGTGACTGCTTAATTCATTTTACATTCCTCTCTCCTCTATGGTTTCTACAAAATTTGTAACTTTCTTATTTATTCATGCCAACATCCTATCAAACCTTGCTTCAAGTTCATCGATATAATTCTATATTGACATGGTTTGCTTCGAAATCACCTTATCAAGCACTACCTCTTTATCCTTCTCATAGATGTGGACCTTCTTCTTTTGAAGAGTTGGGTCCTAGTGATATTTCTAAACATTCTCCCATTTACATAGCTCTCCTTCTTCTTTTGCCATAGACTCAGTTAGCTCTTAAATCTAATGTATTCATAGCCTGTATAATTGACCTTGAGCAAACATCCCAAGGATCTCCCTCATTTCATTATGAAGCCCATCTATGATGTGGAAAATTTGCTCTTACTCAAAGAAACCATGGCCTAGGCATCTATTTAGTAGAGAATAGTATCTATCTAGGGCTATATTTAAGGGTTCATGTTGTTATTGCTTCCATTCTTGGATTCGCTTCCTTAGGTTAGACACCCTCGCATAGGTTTGATATTTCTCATTAAAGAGTTACAACATTGTGGACCACCACCAGATTGAGTTTGGTTTCAATGATCTATACCACACTTTGGCTTTGTCTATTAGTGTCCTAGGAAAGAGCTTAACCTTTTTCCATCCACTTTCAATGTTATGTAAGACACAAGCATCATGGAAGGCTTGTAAATGATGTTGTGGATTAGAATCATAGCCTCCCTCAAATTTAGGGATATTATTCATATCAAGCCTTTTTAGCTTACTTTCCCTACGATGCCTATGGGGTATCTTAACTGCCTTTGTGATTTGCATTAGGCTCTTAGTGGCCAACAAGGGTTCATCATCATCAAACGTGTGATGGTGAAAATTGGTATTTCTATTTGTCTAATTGTGATGATTTTGTCTATGTTCATTTTGATGTCTTTGATCCATGGTTTCGATTTCTACTTTTATTTTGACCCCGTAGTGAAGCTTTGTCTCTATACCTACGTTCATCTTCATTAGAACTAAATGTTGAAGAGGAAGAGGAAGATGAGGAACTAGGAGGATTTCCATTTCTTCTATAATGTTCCCCATGGTCCCTTGATTTATCTTTTCCAAGTTTTGAGAAGGTCCTAAGCCTTAAGGCCTCCTTTGGTCCAAGACTTACTTCATCTCCTCTAGGGTTATCTACCTTAGGTGGATGTAATCCTTGAGTATAGTCAGGGTGGTCATGAACATGTGAAACCTTTGCATAAGGTTGGTCACTCCAATGTTCTTCAACATATATCTCATTAGTTCTCCAATTTATGTTCTCACCATACAAGGCATCATCACTTCCTTGTGAAAGAGACATTGTTGTTGGTTTATGATGTATGTGATTTAATATTGTTTGAAAGATAAATCATGAATGCGTTTACAATGATCATGTATAATATAACTAATTTAGATAACTAGCACCATCCCCGGCACCAACGCCAATGATGAGTAGCGAGGTACCCCCTATGCCCAACCATAAGAATCACAAGAATTCATGCACAATCCAATCAAATTATGTGGATGGGACTAGTTTTGCATCTAAATCATTATTCCTTGATCGTAGTTCACTATCTTCCCACTTGGACTAGTGGTAGCTTTGTCATTTATGGTTTAGTCCAAAGTGAGGCATATGATGATTGATGTTGTGCAACCCTAAGCTATTTCTAATGATGATAAAGAAATTACTTATTTAATCTAATCAACAATGGAAAGTAAAGTCTAACTAGCCTATGTGTGATGAGTATCCATTCCTAACCTTCCAATAATGCCTTAGACTTCATGCAACTACTATTGGGGTTACCAAGCATACTGTTACTAGGCATACCAAATGATAACACTACTAGGTTACCAAGTAGTTACACTTAAGTGCTCATGATTAGTTGTACTCATTCCACTTAATAAAAGGAAGAATAAAGGAGAAATGAATGACAACATTAACCAAGGAAAATAGCAAAAATTTAAGTAATTAACAACAATAATAAAGCTAAGTTGATGCTATAATGATGGAAGTAATCTCAATCTTTATTGTCTAACATGTAGCATGTCCAAGTACATCACACTCAAATAAGGATGTCGTACAATCACTTAACATGACTGTTGGCACATTTGGCCATTCCATGGAACAGTTTAAATATTTTATTCAAAATTGTAAGAATCTATGGTTGTAAGTTAAGTACAGCCTTAGAGTTGAAGGATGATAGGTGTTTTAGTTTAGAAGATTGATTTACTGGTAAAAATTTTATGTTGAAGCCTTTTGGGTACAAGATGAAAGTGCCGGATTATTCCCTTGTCAAAGATCAGAAGATAGTAAAATCAGTAAGGAAGGGAGTATATTATTTATGTAATAGGCACAAAGTTGCAGGTCTCGGTTGTGAAATTCGGTTGTATCCTTAAAAAGACAACATTTGAAATTTCATGTAAAACAAGAATTAATAAAAAAAAATCAGCAACGCCTCGAGTTTTTTGAAAATTATGCAGCACCAGTGAAGAGAAAAGAAGACTGCGGTGTAACTGGAAAATACATGGCCACCGTAAAATCACGGCCAAGCCATCAAACATCTCCGCCGCCGTCGCTCTGCACCTCCGCAGCCGTTGACGTTGCTGATTTCCTTTTTCAAAAAGTTAAGAACAAAATATTGGAGGCAATCTCAAGGCAGATTCGGCAGAGAATGGATGAACAACGGCAGCGCAGAAGGGTCAGCGGCGTGGGCAGCAGTGGGCGTAGAAAGGTCGGCAGTGGACGTAGGCAAAGAAACAGAAAAAAATAGGTATTATAAGGACCGCGTAGACTAGGCAGTTGAACAAAATAGGAAATTTTCAAGAACTCACATTACTTGGCGAAGTTGGCTGAATCTCTTTAAAGTAAGTCATTTATAGTTCACACACAACACAATTGTTACATTTTACACAACCACACGCCGCAACAGCACACACACATACTCACATTAACTACTGAGTTTATTTGGAGGTATCTAGGCCTTGGTGTTGCTAGAGACCAACAGGCACCTAAATCCTGTTCGAGGACACTCGTTGGCGGTCGCGTCCCAAACGATCGCCAATAGTTCTTTTGGCGCTAGAAGGAGGGCTGAAAATTAAGCCTCTAGGTTCATAAGCCTTATAATTTTAGCATATCAAAAATTATTTGTAAGGCTTAAGAATTAGATACTATTTTCAGTTCATGACCAAGAAGATTGATAGTTTGGAAAGTTTCATAGTTTTACAAGATATTCTAGATTCTAAGACTGATTTTTCATCAGAAGAAGAAGAAAAGAAAGTTTTTGAATTGGGAACAAGTAGTGGAGTGAAAACTGGAAGATCAATAAGATCACCCATTATCTCTGGTTTATCAATTCATAAGAGAAGATCTAGAAAGTCTAAGAGTTCAACATTTCAAAGGAATAGGATGGCAAATCCTTGGAAAGGAGTTACACCATTAGGATTTCAAAACTACAATGATATTCCTCAGGTAGTTTACAAATATTTGCCTGAGCCTTTTATTCCTGGAAAAGCTTATTTAGCTGAAGAATATATTCACATGTTTGAGTTAGCTTTAGCTCATGCAAACATTCAACATGAAGATCAAGCTTGTAGGTTGTTTGTATCAAATCTAAAGGATATGGCTCAAATTTGGTATTCAAACTTACCAAGCAATAGTATTACAAGCTGGGATGACATGAAGAATCTTTTCCTGGCCCAGTTTGATAATCAATTAGATCAACAACAACTATACTATGGATTGATACAAGCTAAGCAAGGAGTTAAAGAGTCAATTAGAGATTTTAACATCAAGTTCAATGAATTTGTGGACTCTTCCAAAGACAATATAGGCCATCAGAAGAAATGCTTAAGGAAACTTACCTTAAGGCTATCAACCCCAACATTTCAATTTGGTTAAGGAGAACTCCAAACATGACTATAATAAATGACTACTTCAGTGAAGCTATACAGTTAGAAAAATAGTTGAACTTGAATCCTGAAGAAAATATCGCAATTCAAAAAAGAGAAGAAAGAGTTATGATCCCTATGCAAGATTTTGCTCAATTTAAAGCTTTACCGGATCCATCTCATGTTAAGAAAGAGCAAGAGCATGAAAGAGTAGGATCTAAAAAAGGACAATTAATGAGAGATATGTCTAACAAGATAGTGAAGCTTGAAAAAGCATTGGCAAAAGTAAATATCAAGGAAGAAAGGAAAAATAGAAAGCATAAACATCAAGACACTAAGTTAGTAGAAGGTGATGATGAAAGTGATCTTATTATGTCCAACTTTCTTGATATTGAATCTGATGATGAGTTATCTAGTGTTCACTATGCGAGTAAATCTTCTAGCAATGGATCTAGTGATACTTCTTTTCTATCAAGTTCTGACGAAGATATGTCTTCAGATGAAGAATGTAATAACAATGAGGAAAATGGATATAATCTTTGATCAAAAGATAGATTAACTACTTCTAGACCTCCAAATGTTATTACTGATCCATCTTCTAAGAGAAAAGCTTTTGAGCCAAGTAGAAAGGATAAAAATAAAGGTAAAGACAATCAAGTGGAGCAAAGCACTCCAAATCAGTCTTTTAATAAATGGATAAAAAGATCAATTTTTATTGGTGATAGAGAATATGATTTTATTAAAGACCTTAAACATGTCAAGGCCAATATTAGCCTCTATCAGTTGCTTCAAATAGGAGATCAGCAAAGAAAGGCTTTAGAGTTTATTAAAGGCAAAAGGAGAGCTAGAGAATCAGAGTTAAGTTATGTGTCTAGTAATGATGAGAAATTGAAGACTTCACATGACAAGGAAGCTCCTCCTTTCCTTTTGACAATGAAATTGAAAGATAAATACTTACACAATTGTTTGGTTGATTCTGGAGCTACATCTACTATAATGCCATTGTCTATATCTAAGAAACTTGGTTTGATTCCTGAAAAATCAAATAAGAAGATTGTTCAAGTGGATAAAAGTAGAGTGAAGATTGTGGGTCAATTACCAAACGTTCTATTGGAAATTGCTTCTGAACCCCGTATCAGAAGTAAAGTAACTATTCAAGTGGCAGATATACCAGATTCACATAGTCTCTTATTGAGTAGAAGTTGGAGCAAGAATTTCTTAGGTTATATATCAACAGATTATTCTCACATGTGGCTACCTTGGAAAGGAAAACCAAATCAAATATACATCTATAGTGAACCTTTCATGATGGATAACATCACTTCAAATGGAAGAAGTAGGATGGTTGAAAAAGGAGGTGTTGAAAACAAAATTTGTACACTCCAAGAAAATGGGGATTCACTTGAGAAAGAAGATGAGGGGGTTAGAGATATGAGGATTCCTACCAGCGTAATCCTCCCCATTCTCTTCCCATCTCAAGAATAGTCCATGAACAAAGGACTTAATAATGTACAGTTTGTTGGTTTTGTTAGGAATGAGGTTTTTGTCCCATCACACCTTATGTTAAATGGGAATTTTCCTCCAAAAAGATTTATCAGTTCAGATGTAAAAGTTCAATAAAAGCTTCAGTACAGTTCAGTTTTAAAATGAGGCTGCATAAATCTCTTTATGCTTTTAAAGGGGGCAGAAATGTTGGCACATTTGGCCATTCCATGGAACAGTTTAAATATTTTATTCAAAATTGTAAGAATCTATGGTTGTAAGTTAAGTACAGCCTTAGAGTTGAAGGATGATAGGTGTTTTAGTTTAGAAGATTGATTTACTGGTAAAAATTTTATGTTGAAGCCTTTTGGGTACAAGATGAAAGTGTCGGATTATTCCCTTGTCAAAGATCAGAAGATAGTAAAATCAGTAAGGAAGGGAGTATATTATTTATGTAATAGGCACAAAGTTGCAGATCTCGGTTGTGAAATTCGGTTGTATCCTTAAAAAGACAACATTTGAAATTTCATGTAAAACAAGAATTAATAAAAAAAATCAGCAACGCCTCGAGTTTTTTGAAAATTATGCAACACCAGTGAAGAGAAAAGAAGACTACGGTGTAACTGGAAAATACATGGCCACCGTAAAATCACGGCCAAGCCATCAAACGTCTCCGCCGCCATCGCTCTGCATCGCCGTAGCCGTTGACGTTGCTGATTTCCTTTTTTAAAAAATCAAGAACAAAACGTTGGAGACGATCTCAAGGCGGATTCAGCAGAGAACGGATGAACAACGGCAGCGCAGAAGGGTCAGCGGCGTGCGCAGCAGTGGACGTAGAAAGGTCAGCAGCGGGTGTAGGCAAACAAACAGAAAAAAACGCAGGAAAGCCAGACAAAAAAATGCAGGAAACCCTAAGTCAATTTTGGGGGCAAAACAGGAATTGAAACCCTCTGTTTGGGCGCGTTGTTATTCAAAAAACCCCTTTCTTCTCCAGCATGATTCGGCAGAGTTAGATTGCAGTTGCAGGGCCTTCCCCCGCGGTGATCATCAGTTACGATTTTACAGGGCCCTATTGTGTGGAGGCAGTTTGAATCGGTGGCTTTGGATGATGCTGCATATGAATCTTGCTTTAAACATGTGTCGGTTCTTGCAAGTTCCAGGAAGAAATAGGAGAAAGTAAAATAAAATTAAGAGACACACGTCCATCAGTAAATGTGGAAAGAATATTGAACCGCAGTGGTGATTGGTTCGCAAACAAGTCACCTTCAACCACGGCCATCACGACATTCAAGCTCAGCCTTATTGCATCTTCTGCAAGTATCATTGATCGTCATCATTTAGATTTTGGACAGTCCACGAATTCAGCAGGGAGGACGACAACACCGGTGTAGACGTGAACGAGGTAAGGAGAGCCTCTGTGGCAAGACAGAACGCCTTCAAGCCATGTCATGGACGTTATTATATCCGATAGGCTCATCATCGGCAATGATGCCCTTGAATAAGCCACCTCGATGGAGGATCCGAACACCATGAAGTAGCAACAATAACAATAACACCAAGATTAGGGCCATATGAATTATAAATTTTTCAAATTCCGCGGTAATAGGAACGTTCGCTACCTTGATGATCTCCACATTCAAATTGGTTTCAGAAACCTCTATTGAATAGGCTGTATTTTCATTTTTTTTTGAAGACTTAGAGACCTGCCATCATTTACCCCAAATTATGAAATATATTAGTTACTACCCATTAAAAATTTGCAATATTGGTTATCCTATTCAATGTCACATTACATTAAAGTTAGCAGAAAATGCTCCTCATTTTATGCATAACTTCCTAACTCCCTAACCACATAACCTTCTCCTAGCTTGTTGGACAAGTAATCTTCTGATTGGTTAGTCAAATTCCTTGAGAGAGAAGTTAGGGGAGATATTTTTGAGATATTTGAAAATTGTAACTTCCCTATACATCACTTAGAAGACTTGAGATCTCATTTTGGAGAAGCAAAATTAAAAGGACATATATGTATGGAGTAACTAGCAACTATAGCTTGTATTCCTATGTATTTTAGAGATTGTATTTTAATTTTTTATGATATTGTAACTACCATGGGCACTTGTCAACCGTAGCATTTTTCTCTCTTTTGTGGTTGAAACCACCTAAAATTGTTGTAACTTACCTAACTTGTTGGGCAAGTAACCTCCTAACTTGTTGGCCAAGTAATCTCCTAATTGGTTGGCCAAGTTACTTGGGAGAGAAGTTAGGTGAGATATTTTTAAATATGTAACTTCCCTACCTACCTTGGAACCCTATAAAAAGGCTTCAAGGGTCAAGGAGGAAGGGGGGAAGGGGATGATAACATTGGGTCTCACACATCACACTTGGAAGATTTGTAAAGAAGATGGCTTGTAAGATGGCTTGCTAAAGAAAAGATTTCAGCCTCTTTGTCATGGTCCTGTGAGTTATGCATTTCATTTCTTTTTTTGTTTTAATTGTTTAGCTAGTGGTTTAGATAGTATCATCATTGGCAAGTAATTTTGGGATTTTTAGATTGCTCTTTTTGTTCTTGTTGCCTGATAGAAAGTTCTATTAAAAATTTGCCATAGAAGCGCTTGTGTTTAAAAGCCTTAAGAGCATTTTAGTAGTAAATTTCATTATTGTGCAACGTGTGGGAATTGCTATTTGGATTATTGTAAGAGAGCCTCTGTTTGTAGTCATGCCGTTGAACAATTCAGTAGTCGAGAGGGTTCAGAGAATCTTTGGTATTTTGATGGGACCAGAATAGCTTCTTTTTATCTTTAAAGTGAATTCCCGCGGTATTTCAATCAGAAATTGTCAAGTCTTTTAAAGGTTCTGTTTGAATGCAATCGTTGGCATCTATTATCTAGTCAAAATGGAGTCTCGTACGTGGTAGTTTACGCAGCAATTTTTGGTAGCATA